>CM069456.1:55416806-55650845 GCA_035610835.1 Ophiura sarsii
CTCTCGAATGTTGCATGTATGTGTTGTGTGGAATATGTACGTGAAGTTTGTAAAAGAAACGGGATGATTTGAGCTTGATTATAATTTTATCCACCGATTTACCGCCATTTTTGCATCCCAGCCTGAGGACTGAAAATTAGGTGATGAAATTAATACTTCCCAATTCAGCGGTATTTACTGAAAAATGTGACGAATAACTTTCCTTGATATTCAGATATGTTATAAATAAGCGTTTATGGCATAAGATTGCAAGTTTTCACAAAAATTGACTGGTGAAGCTTTGAAATAGAGCGGTTTAATACTGGCCGACATTTGTGTGTAAAGCCTATGGGGAGCTAATTAGTTGCGTGCTCCCTTCAGTCTGTAACTTTCGACGAATAGGGAAAGTGAGTGTTTTGAGACTTGGTGAAATAAGGTGGGAATTCATCTTGGAAATTGAATACTATTTTTTTTCTAACCAAATCTATGTTAAAATAACCCATTGCATTACAGGCGTAATTGTATTTCACACATTGCCACATTTGAGTAATAAGGTTATTTCTGTTTATTCTAAAATCTCGAGTCCGACTCACTCCCGAGCCCAGCAAAATAGGCCTACTCAAGGTTGCTCATGTTCTCTGATCTAAGTGGGTTCAAATCAGAAATCTTGTCCCAAGTTCAATATCTTTCAACGCTGAGGATTTATTTTATTAATTTAAACACGCAGTACAGCTTGAATTAGGCAAAGTAAAAATTAAAACATGTTTAGCGTTGTGACTTTTTTTCAAAAAAGGAAGGAAGAGGCCCTTTTTTCCTTCTTCTTTTTTCCCCCCACTTTTAGTACAAATTGGCCTGGAAAGCGATAAACTTTGGGAACCTGAAAAAGTTATGACTGAAATTAAGAGAGAAAAGAAAAATTGAAGCGGACCCCAAGCAAAAAGGAAGCGGGAGGGGACGCTAAACAGGTTTTTTTTTTTGGCCTTAGTCTAGTGTATATTAGACACATTTGCAACACAATGCTGAGCGACATAGTCCTCGATCCTGTTGACCGCTGCGCTGACATGGTGCTGGCATCACACATGCAGTAACCCCCACATACAAATGGTCTGCGACAAGCCTGGGCAATTCCATGGTTCCGCTGACCCGACCCAAAAAAATATTCCCATGGCCCTTTTCCATGCGCCCTCCCTGTTTTTCGCTCGATCAGCAATGCAAAGCGTGCTGTAGTCACGCGTCTATAGTCTATTTTGTCTTCCTCGATACAGTGATTTCACTGCATCATCCTTACTGATCGCACTGAATAACCCCCTCCCCCACTGACGTGCACCCCAATTGGCCCAATTTTCATTGAGCCCATAGAGAATGCATCGGTTGGTATGTACATTTTTTACCCCAAAACATTCAAAAATTGCAATATTTTGTTAACATTTTCAAATCATTTCAAAAAATTTCAATAATTTTCCAAAAAAAACCCTCACATTTAAAATAAATGTCTCAAACAAAAGGGGGGGGGGGTAATTTGAGCTCATTAGGGGAGGGGGGTAATTTGAGCTCATTGGGGGAGGGGGGGGGGGTAATTTGAGCTCATAAAAATCTGTCGGTACAGCAATTGCTCTGACAAAACACGCAATGGTTTGCGCGTTCATTTTCTGTGCTTCAGACAGCAGGCAGGCAGGCAGGCAGGCGATAACTTAATCGCTTAAAAAACTCTTCACGGTTTAAAAATATTAATTCTAGAAAGCTAGCTAGGCCCTATGTCATATCATGACAGGTACTGTAAAAGTGGAAATGTTCACGCGTGTAAATCTTCGCGCATTGCACATTTTGAACAATTTTGCTTGTTTTTATTTTCGCGATTTTGAGCTTCCATGCATAGACAGACCTATACAAAATGAATATATTCGCGCGTTTTAATTTTCGCGCTTGCTGATTTGAGCGCGAAAAGCGCGAAAATAAATGTAGCGCAAACATTTCCACTTTTACAGTATATGTTGTGATTACTGTTTGTCTGTGGCTGATCTTTTTGGCCCAATGAGGTGCATTTGTGATGATAAGGTTTGTCAATTGAAATAATACATAGGGAAATCTATTGTTCATTACATAATTGGGCTATTATAGTTGGTAACACTTGGTGACCCTGCCTGGACACACAGCACATGTATGCCATTAATCACACATGTTTACTCAGAACTTTAGGATGCCTTGTTGTCTTCACTCATTGGACCATTATGTAGCCCAATTCTTGTCATGTTGTTCTTAATTGCACATTATTTGGGCTGCTTTTACCTGTTTGCACATTATTTGGGCTGCATTTCACTTTTTTGTGTGATTTCAGGAACCTTTTTGGGTGCATTTACATTACATTTTGGAAACACTTGCTGTTTGCCTTACATATAGCATAGCTGCACTGTGTAGGTACCATAGACTGTAATAATCATGCAGATGACATTGGTTTTTACTCTGATTTTGTTATGGCAAGTGGAACATATACCCAAGACGAATGACGAGTTCGGACAGATGCGCCCTTTTTAATCTTAGCGCGCACACTCTGCTGATCTGACAATGTCACCATGGGATCAAAATCAAAGATCTGCAGTAATCGTATTATGAACATTTGTTGGATATATCGAATGCTGTGCTGGAGCACACTTAATAACTACTGGTATTATAGTACTGCATGCATAGATTTGACATGGACATTTCAACATTACGCACAAACTTGCGTGTCTACGAGACGTGAAAGCGTACATACATTGCATGACAAAACTGTACGTATGTCGACCGCTTGAAATAGTCAACCGCTTGAAATAGTGCGCTAACAGTAACATTGAATGGAAGTAAAACATGTGGGTTTTTTGCCTTGCATTGTTGTTGTTTTGGTACAATTGGGCTTGTAAGGAAAACCATTGGCAACATGTAAGCCCAAATATGATGGCAAAACCATGAATGATAATCATGCTTAGCTACACATGTTTTGTATTGAGGAAGTACTGTGGACTTCAAATTTTCCCTCTTTCAAATCCAATTGTATGTTTGTGCATTCAATTTTTTTTTTTTTTTTAAATTGTGGATGGAAAATTTGAAAATTTGAAACTTAATTAGAAAAAAATTAGAGAAAAAAAAAAATGAAAAAAATTAAAATTGGAATAAAGTGGACTTTCAGAATCCAGATTGACGAAATATCCTGTTGCAGCAGTGAGTGACTCAATTGCCATCTTCAAAAGGTAATTATAGTGTACCTGTATAGGAAATATGAATGATTATCATTTTATACTGGGTTACAGCTAGCTTGAAATCCACAAGCTTGTGAAAACCACATAAAAAAATAAAATTTAAAAAAATTAGAGAAAAATTAGAGAAAAAAAAAATGGGAAAAAAAAAAAAAAAAAAAAAAAAATCGAATTTTCTTACAAATTTTCAAATTTGTTGTATTTTTACAACTTTTTTCAGTTGTAGTGAAGGAGCTGTGGATTTCAAGCTGTATAATCCCATTATAAAGGTGATAATCATTCTTTCTTCCATTACAGGCCACTACAATTACCTTCTGAAATCAGTGCCTGGGGTACGTGTTTGTGCAAGAACAGGCTCTCGTGTCGAAATGGACCTCGAAAAGTCCAGATTTCTTTCAAACATTTGAAATTAAGAAAAAACAAGAACATTTGAGAATAGATAGAAAGAAGAAAAAATGTGAAAGAAAGTAATCATCCTAGTTTTGCCCCCCCCCCCCCCAGAAATAAACATTGATGTGTGTAAGTGGGGGGGGGGGGGGGGCTCCATCTCAGTGTCATGAATTAAAATATTAAAAGTTAAATGATTACGTGAAAGGAATAAATTGACTGAATCAAGTAATTAATTTTGCCTTCCCGTCCCATACTCTCTGGCACGTCATTATAATGAAAGGCGCACACAACTAATTCAGTCTAGAAATCCACTTCCGGCCAAAAGTTGAGTACAGCAATAGTTCCTATAAAGCACAAAAAGTGTGCGAAATCGACACATTAGCTGGCACTGTCCTCTCGAATGTTGCATGTATGTGTTGTGTGGAATATGTACGTGAAGTTTGTAAAAGAAACGGGATGATTTGAGCTTGATTATAATTTTATCCACCGATTTACCGCCATTTTTGCATCCCAGCCTGAGGACTGAAAATTAGGTGATGAAATTAATACTTCCCAATTCAGCGGTATTTACTGAAAAATGTGACGAATAACTTTCCTTGATATTCAGATATGTTATAAATAAGCGTTTATGGCATAAGATTGCAAGTTTTCACAAAAATTGACTGGTGAAGCTTTGAAATAGAGCGGTTTAATACTGGCCGACATTTGTGTGTAAAGCCTATGGGGAGCTAATTAGTTGCGTGCTCCCTTCAGTCTGTAACTTTCGACGAATAGGGAAAGTGAGTGTTTTGAGACTTGGTGAAATAAGGTGGGAATTCATCTTGGAAATTGAATACTATTTTTTTTCTAACCAAATCTATGTTAAAATAACCCATTGCATTACAGGCGTAATTGTATTTCACACATTGCCACATTTGAGTAATAAGGTTATTTCTGTTTATTCTAAAATCTCGAGTCCGACTCACTCCCGAGCCCAGCAAAATAGGCCTACTCAAGGTTGCTCATGTTCTCTGATCTAAGTGGGTTCAAATCAGAAATCTTGTCCCAAGTTCAATATCTTTCAACGCTGAGGATTTATTTTATTAATTTAAACACGCAGTACAGCTTGAATTAGGCAAAGTAAAAATTAAAACATGTTTAGCGTTGTGACTTTTTTTCAAAAAAGGAAGGAAGAGGCCCTTTTTTCCTTCTTCTTTTTTCCCCCCACTTTTAGTACAAATTGGCCTGGAAAGCGATAAACTTTGGGAACCTGAAAAAGTTATGACTGAAATTAAGAGAGAAAAGAAAAATTGAAGCGGACCCCAAGCAAAAAGGAAGCGGGAGGGGACGCTAAACAGGTTTTTTTTTTTGGCCTTAGTCTAGTGTATATTAGACACATTTGCAACACAATGCTGAGCGACATAGTCCTCGATCCTGTTGACCGCTGCGCTGACATGGTGCTGGCATCACACATGCAGTAACCCCCACATACAAATGGTCTGCGACAAGCCTGGGCAATTCCATGGTTCCGCTGACCCGACCCAAAAAAATATTCCCATGGCCCTTTTCCATGCGCCCTCCCTGTTTTTCGCTCGATCAGCAATGCAAAGCGTGCTGTAGTCACGCGTCTATAGTCTATTTTGTCTTCCTCGATACAGTGATTTCACTGCATCATCCTTACTGATCGCACTGAATAACCCCCTCCCCCACTGACGTGCACCCCAATTGGCCCAATTTTCATTGAGCCCATAGAGAATGCATCGGTTGGTATGTACATTTTTTACCCCAAAACATTCAAAAATTGCAATATTTTGTTAACATTTTCAAATCATTTCAAAAAATTTCAATAATTTTCCAAAAAAAACCCTCACATTTAAAATAAATGTCTCAAACAAAAGGGGGGGGGGGTAATTTGAGCTCATTAGGGGAGGGGGGTAATTTGAGCTCATTGGGGGAGGGGGGGGGGTAATTTGAGCTCATAAAAATCTGTCGGTACAGCAATTGCTCTGACAAAACACGCAATGGTTTGCGCGTTCATTTTCTGTGCTTCAGACAGCAGGCAGGCAGGCAGGCAGGCGATAACTTAATCGCTTAAAAAACTCTTCACGGTTTAAAAATATTAATTCTAGAAAGCTAGCTAGGCCCTATGTCATATCATGACAGGTACTGTAAAAGTGGAAATGTTCACGCGTGTAAATCTTCGCGCATTGCACATTTTGAACAATTTTGCTTGTTTTTATTTTCGCGATTTTGAGCTTCCATGCATAGACAGACCTATACAAAATGAATATATTCGCGCGTTTTAATTTTCGCGCTTGCTGATTTGAGCGCGAAAAGCGCGAAAATAAATGTAGCGCAAACATTTCCACTTTTACAGTATATGTTGTGATTACTGTTTGTCTGTGGCTGATCTTTTTGGCCCAATGAGGTGCATTTGTGATGATAAGGTTTGTCAATTGAAATAATACATAGGGAAATCTATTGTTCATTACATAATTGGGCTATTATAGTTGGTAACACTTGGTGACCCTGCCTGGACACACAGCACATGTATGCCATTAATCACACATGTTTACTCAGAACTTTAGGATGCCTTGTTGTCTTCACTCATTGGACCATTATGTAGCCCAATTCTTGTCATGTTGTTCTTAATTGCACATTATTTGGGCTGCTTTTACCTGTTTGCACATTATTTGGGCTGCATTTCACTTTTTTGTGTGATTTCAGGAACCTTTTTGGGTGCATTTACATTACATTTTGGAAACACTTGCTGTTTGCCTTACATATAGCATAGCTGCACTGTGTAGGTACCATAGACTGTAATAATCATGCAGATGACATTGGTTTTTACTCTGATTTTGTTATGGCAAGTGGAACATATACCCAAGACGAATGACGAGTTCGGACAGATGCGCCCTTTTTAATCTTAGCGCGCACACTCTGCTGATCTGACAATGTCACCATGGGATCAAAATCAAAGATCTGCAGTAATCGTATTATGAACATTTGTTGGATATATCGAATGCTGTGCTGGAGCACACTTAATAACTACTGGTATTATAGTACTGCATGCATAGATTTGACATGGACATTTCAACATTACGCACAAACTTGCGTGTCTACGAGACGTGAAAGCGTACATACATTGCATGACAAAACTGTACGTATGTCGACCGCTTGAAATAGTCAACCGCTTGAAATAGTGCGCTAACAGTAACATTGAATGGAAGTAAAACATGTGGGTTTTTTGCCTTGCATTGTTGTTGTTTTGGTACAATTGGGCTTGTAAGGAAAACCATTGGCAACATGTAAGCCCAAATATGATGGCAAAACCATGAATGATAATCATGCTTAGCTACACATGTTTTGTATTGAGGAAGTACTGTGGACTTCAAATTTTCCCTCTTTCAAATCCAATTGTATGTTTGTGCATTCAATTTTTTTTTTTTTTTTAAATTGTGGATGGAAAATTTGAAAATTTGAAACTTAATTAGAAAAAAATTAGAGAAAAAAAAAAATGAAAAAAATTAAAATTGGAATAAAGTGGACTTTCAGAATCCAGATTGACGAAATATCCTGTTGCAGCAGTGAGTGACTCAATTGCCATCTTCAAAAGGTAATTATAGTGTACCTGTATAGGAAATATGAATGATTATCATTTTATACTGGGTTACAGCTAGCTTGAAATCCACAAGCTTGTGAAAACCACATAAAAAAATAAAATTTAAAAAAATTAGAGAAAAATTAGAGAAAAAAAAAATGGGAAAAAAAAAAAAAAAAAAAAAAAAATCGAATTTTCTTACAAATTTTCAAATTTGTTGTATTTTTACAACTTTTTTCAGTTGTAGTGAAGGAGCTGTGGATTTCAAGCTGTATAATCCCATTATAAAGGTGATAATCATTCTTTCTTCCATTACAGGCCACTACAATTACCTTCTGAAATCAGTGCCTGGGGTACGTGTTTGTGCAAGAACAGGCTCTCGTGTCGAAATGGACCTCGAAAAGTCCAGATTTCTTTCAAACATTTGAAATTAAGAAAAAACAAGAACATTTGAGAATAGATAGAAAGAAGAAAAAATGTGAAAGAAAGTAATCATCCTAGTTTTGCCCCCCCCCCCCCCCCAGAAATAAACATTGATGTGTGTAAGTGGGGGGGGGGGGGGGGCTCCATCTCAGTGTCATGAATTAAAATATTAAAAGTTAAATGATTACGTGAAAGGAATAAATTGACTGAATCAAGTAATTAATTTTGCCTTCCCGTCCCATACTCTCTGGCACGTCATTATAATGAAAGGCGCACACAACTAATTCAGTCTAGAAATCCACTTCCGGCCAAAAGTTGAGTACAGCAATAGTTCCTATAAAGCACAAAAAGTGTGCGAAATCGACACATTAGCTGGCACTGTCCTCTCGAATGTTGCATGTATGTGTTGTGTGGAATATGTACGTGAAGTTTGTAAAAGAAACGGGATGATTTGAGCTTGATTATAATTTTATCCACCGATTTACCGCCATTTTTGCATCCCAGCCTGAGGACTGAAAATTAGGTGATGAAATTAATACTTCCCAATTCAGCGGTATTTACTGAAAAATGTGACGAATAACTTTCCTTGATATTCAGATATGTTATAAATAAGCGTTTATGGCATAAGATTGCAAGTTTTCACAAAAATTGACTGGTGAAGCTTTGAAATAGAGCGGTTTAATACTGGCCGACATTTGTGTGTAAAGCCTATGGGGAGCTAATTAGTTGCGTGCTCCCTTCAGTCTGTAACTTTCGACGAATAGGGAAAGTGAGTGTTTTGAGACTTGGTGAAATAAGGTGGGAATTCATCTTGGAAATTGAATACTATTTTTTTTCTAACCAAATCTATGTTAAAATAACCCATTGCATTACAGGCGTAATTGTATTTCACACATTGCCACATTTGAGTAATAAGGTTATTTCTGTTTATTCTAAAATCTCGAGTCCGACTCACTCCCGAGCCCAGCAAAATAGGCCTACTCAAGGTTGCTCATGTTCTCTGATCTAAGTGGGTTCAAATCAGAAATCTTGTCCCAAGTTCAATATCTTTCAACGCTGAGGATTTATTTTATTAATTTAAACACGCAGTACAGCTTGAATTAGGCAAAGTAAAAATTAAAACATGTTTAGCGTTGTGACTTTTTTTCAAAAAAGGAAGGAAGAGGCCCTTTTTTCCTTCTTCTTTTTTCCCCCCACTTTTAGTACAAATTGGCCTGGAAAGCGATAAACTTTGGGAACCTGAAAAAGTTATGACTGAAATTAAGAGAGAAAAGAAAAATTGAAGCGGACCCCAAGCAAAAAGGAAGCGGGAGGGGACGCTAAACAGGTTTTTTTTTTTGGCCTTAGTCTAGTGTATATTAGACACATTTGCAACACAATGCTGAGCGACATAGTCCTCGATCCTGTTGACCGCTGCGCTGACATGGTGCTGGCATCACACATGCAGTAACCCCCACATACAAATGGTCTGCGACAAGCCTGGGCAATTCCATGGTTCCGCTGACCCGACCCAAAAAAATATTCCCATGGCCCTTTTCCATGCGCCCTCCCTGTTTTTCGCTCGATCAGCAATGCAAAGCGTGCTGTAGTCACGCGTCTATAGTCTATTTTGTCTTCCTCGATACAGTGATTTCACTGCATCATCCTTACTGATCGCACTGAATAACCCCCTCCCCCACTGACGTGCACCCCAATTGGCCCAATTTTCATTGAGCCCATAGAGAATGCATCGGTTGGTATGTACATTTTTTACCCCAAAACATTCAAAAATTGCAATATTTTGTTAACATTTTCAAATCATTTCAAAAAATTTCAATAATTTTCCAAAAAAAACCCTCACATTTAAAATAAATGTCTCAAACAAAAGGGGGGGGGGGTAATTTGAGCTCATTAGGGGAGGGGGGTAATTTGAGCTCATTGGGGGAGGGGGGGGGTAATTTGAGCTCATAAAAATCTGTCGGTACAGCAATTGCTCTGACAAAACACGCAATGGTTTGCGCGTTCATTTTCTGTGCTTCAGACAGCAGGCAGGCAGGCAGGCAGGCGATAACTTAATCGCTTAAAAAACTCTTCACGGTTTAAAAATATTAATTCTAGAAAGCTAGCTAGGCCCTATGTCATATCATGACAGGTACTGTAAAAGTGGAAATGTTCACGCGTGTAAATCTTCGCGCATTGCACATTTTGAACAATTTTGCTTGTTTTTATTTTCGCGATTTTGAGCTTCCATGCATAGACAGACCTATACAAAATGAATATATTCGCGCGTTTTAATTTTCGCGCTTGCTGATTTGAGCGCGAAAAGCGCGAAAATAAATGTAGCGCAAACATTTCCACTTTTACAGTATATGTTGTGATTACTGTTTGTCTGTGGCTGATCTTTTTGGCCCAATGAGGTGCATTTGTGATGATAAGGTTTGTCAATTGAAATAATACATAGGGAAATCTATTGTTCATTACATAATTGGGCTATTATAGTTGGTAACACTTGGTGACCCTGCCTGGACACACAGCACATGTATGCCATTAATCACACATGTTTACTCAGAACTTTAGGATGCCTTGTTGTCTTCACTCATTGGACCATTATGTAGCCCAATTCTTGTCATGTTGTTCTTAATTGCACATTATTTGGGCTGCTTTTACCTGTTTGCACATTATTTGGGCTGCATTTCACTTTTTTGTGTGATTTCAGGAACCTTTTTGGGTGCATTTACATTACATTTTGGAAACACTTGCTGTTTGCCTTACATATAGCATAGCTGCACTGTGTAGGTACCATAGACTGTAATAATCATGCAGATGACATTGGTTTTTACTCTGATTTTGTTATGGCAAGTGGAACATATACCCAAGACGAATGACGAGTTCGGACAGATGCGCCCTTTTTAATCTTAGCGCGCACACTCTGCTGATCTGACAATGTCACCATGGGATCAAAATCAAAGATCTGCAGTAATCGTATTATGAACATTTGTTGGATATATCGAATGCTGTGCTGGAGCACACTTAATAACTACTGGTATTATAGTACTGCATGCATAGATTTGACATGGACATTTCAACATTACGCACAAACTTGCGTGTCTACGAGACGTGAAAGCGTACATACATTGCATGACAAAACTGTACGTATGTCGACCGCTTGAAATAGTCAACCGCTTGAAATAGTGCGCTAACAGTAACATTGAATGGAAGTAAAACATGTGGGTTTTTTGCCTTGCATTGTTGTTGTTTTGGTACAATTGGGCTTGTAAGGAAAACCATTGGCAACATGTAAGCCCAAATATGATGGCAAAACCATGAATGATAATCATGCTTAGCTACACATGTTTTGTATTGAGGAAGTACTGTGGACTTCAAATTTTCCCTCTTTCAAATCCAATTGTATGTTTGTGCATTCAATTTTTTTTTTTTTTTTAAATTGTGGATGGAAAATTTGAAAATTTGAAACTTAATTAGAAAAAAATTAGAGAAAAAAAAAAATGAAAAAAATTAAAATTGGAATAAAGTGGACTTTCAGAATCCAGATTGACGAAATATCCTGTTGCAGCAGTGAGTGACTCAATTGCCATCTTCAAAAGGTAATTATAGTGTACCTGTATAGGAAATATGAATGATTATCATTTTATACTGGGTTACAGCTAGCTTGAAATCCACAAGCTTGTGAAAACCACATAAAAAAATAAAATTTAAAAAAATTAGAGAAAAATTAGAGAAAAAAAAAATGGGAAAAAAAAAAAAAAAAAAAAAAAAAATCGAATTTTCTTACAAATTTTCAAATTTGTTGTATTTTTACAACTTTTTTCAGTTGTAGTGAAGGAGCTGTGGATTTCAAGCTGTATAATCCCATTATAAAGGTGATAATCATTCTTTCTTCCATTACAGGCCACTACAATTACCTTCTGAAATCAGTGCCTGGGGTACGTGTTTGTGCAAGAACAGGCTCTCGTGTCGAAATGGACCTCGAAAAGTCCAGATTTCTTTCAAACATTTGAAATTAAGAAAAAACAAGAACATTTGAGAATAGATAGAAAGAAGAAAAAATGTGAAAGAAAGTAATCATCCTAGTTTTGCCCCCCCCCCCAGAAATAAACATTGATGTGTGTAAGTGGGGGGGGGGGGGGGGGGGGGGCTCCATCTCAGTGTCATGAATTAAAATATTAAAAGTTAAATGATTACGTGAAAGGAATAAATTGACTGAATCAAGTAATTAATTTTGCCTTCCCGTCCCATACTCTCTGGCACGTCATTATAATGAAAGGCGCACACAACTAATTCAGTCTAGAAATCCACTTCCGGCCAAAAGTTGAGTACAGCAATAGTTCCTATAAAGCACAAAAAGTGTGCGAAATCGACACATTAGCTGGCACTGTCCTCTCGAATGTTGCATGTATGTGTTGTGTGGAATATGTACGTGAAGTTTGTAAAAGAAACGGGATGATTTGAGCTTGATTATAATTTTATCCACCGATTTACCGCCATTTTTGCATCCCAGCCTGAGGACTGAAAATTAGGTGATGAAATTAATACTTCCCAATTCAGCGGTATTTACTGAAAAATGTGACGAATAACTTTCCTTGATATTCAGATATGTTATAAATAAGCGTTTATGGCATAAGATTGCAAGTTTTCACAAAAATTGACTGGTGAAGCTTTGAAATAGAGCGGTTTAATACTGGCCGACATTTGTGTGTAAAGCCTATGGGGAGCTAATTAGTTGCGTGCTCCCTTCAGTCTGTAACTTTCGACGAATAGGGAAAGTGAGTGTTTTGAGACTTGGTGAAATAAGGTGGGAATTCATCTTGGAAATTGAATACTATTTTTTTTCTAACCAAATCTATGTTAAAATAACCCATTGCATTACAGGCGTAATTGTATTTCACACATTGCCACATTTGAGTAATAAGGTTATTTCTGTTTATTCTAAAATCTCGAGTCCGACTCACTCCCGAGCCCAGCAAAATAGGCCTACTCAAGGTTGCTCATGTTCTCTGATCTAAGTGGGTTCAAATCAGAAATCTTGTCCCAAGTTCAATATCTTTCAACGCTGAGGATTTATTTTATTAATTTAAACACGCAGTACAGCTTGAATTAGGCAAAGTAAAAATTAAAACATGTTTAGCGTTGTGACTTTTTTTCAAAAAAGGAAGGAAGAGGCCCTTTTTTCCTTCTTCTTTTTTCCCCCCACTTTTAGTACAAATTGGCCTGGAAAGCGATAAACTTTGGGAACCTGAAAAAGTTATGACTGAAATTAAGAGAGAAAAGAAAAATTGAAGCGGACCCCAAGCAAAAAGGAAGCGGGAGGGGACGCTAAACAGGTTTTTTTTTTTGGCCTTAGTCTAGTGTATATTAGACACATTTGCAACACAATGCTGAGCGACATAGTCCTCGATCCTGTTGACCGCTGCGCTGACATGGTGCTGGCATCACACATGCAGTAACCCCCACATACAAATGGTCTGCGACAAGCCTGGGCAATTCCATGGTTCCGCTGACCCGACCCAAAAAAATATTCCCATGGCCCTTTTCCATGCGCCCTCCCTGTTTTTCGCTCGATCAGCAATGCAAAGCGTGCTGTAGTCACGCGTCTATAGTCTATTTTGTCTTCCTCGATACAGTGATTTCACTGCATCATCCTTACTGATCGCACTGAATAACCCCCTCCCCCACTGACGTGCACCCCAATTGGCCCAATTTTCATTGAGCCCATAGAGAATGCATCGGTTGGTATGTACATTTTTTACCCCAAAACATTCAAAAATTGCAATATTTTGTTAACATTTTCAAATCATTTCAAAAAATTTCAATAATTTTCCAAAAAAAACCCTCACATTTAAAATAAATGTCTCAAACAAAAGGGGGGGGGGGTAATTTGAGCTCATTAGGGGAGGGGGGTAATTTGAGCTCATTGGGGGAGGGGGGGGGGTAATTTGAGCTCATAAAAATCTGTCGGTACAGCAATTGCTCTGACAAAACACGCAATGGTTTGCGCGTTCATTTTCTGTGCTTCAGACAGCAGGCAGGCAGGCAGGCAGGCGATAACTTAATCGCTTAAAAAACTCTTCACGGTTTAAAAATATTAATTCTAGAAAGCTAGCTAGGCCCTATGTCATATCATGACAGGTACTGTAAAAGTGGAAATGTTCACGCGTGTAAATCTTCGCGCATTGCACATTTTGAACAATTTTGCTTGTTTTTATTTTCGCGATTTTGAGCTTCCATGCATAGACAGACCTATACAAAATGAATATATTCGCGCGTTTTAATTTTCGCGCTTGCTGATTTGAGCGCGAAAAGCGCGAAAATAAATGTAGCGCAAACATTTCCACTTTTACAGTATATGTTGTGATTACTGTTTGTCTGTGGCTGATCTTTTTGGCCCAATGAGGTGCATTTGTGATGATAAGGTTTGTCAATTGAAATAATACATAGGGAAATCTATTGTTCATTACATAATTGGGCTATTATAGTTGGTAACACTTGGTGACCCTGCCTGGACACACAGCACATGTATGCCATTAATCACACATGTTTACTCAGAACTTTAGGATGCCTTGTTGTCTTCACTCATTGGACCATTATGTAGCCCAATTCTTGTCATGTTGTTCTTAATTGCACATTATTTGGGCTGCTTTTACCTGTTTGCACATTATTTGGGCTGCATTTCACTTTTTTGTGTGATTTCAGGAACCTTTTTGGGTGCATTTACATTACATTTTGGAAACACTTGCTGTTTGCCTTACATATAGCATAGCTGCACTGTGTAGGTACCATAGACTGTAATAATCATGCAGATGACATTGGTTTTTACTCTGATTTTGTTATGGCAAGTGGAACATATACCCAAGACGAATGACGAGTTCGGACAGATGCGCCCTTTTTAATCTTAGCGCGCACACTCTGCTGATCTGACAATGTCACCATGGGATCAAAATCAAAGATCTGCAGTAATCGTATTATGAACATTTGTTGGATATATCGAATGCTGTGCTGGAGCACACTTAAAGGTATATTATGTGATCTTTCCAGGGAACGCCCTCAACATCGAAAAAAAAATAGAAAGCAGATTTTCTTGCAGATTTACATTTCTGATCATAAATCATGCATACATTCCAAGTTACAGGGCGATACGATTCTTAATTACTTCAAAATCATGGTTTTAGAGTGAAAATAAACTGTCCGAATCCTGACACTTTATATTTTTCACTCTAAATTCACTCTAAAACCATGATTTTGAGGTAATTAGGAATCGTATCGCTCTGTAACTTGGAATGTACGTATGATTTATGATCGGAAATGTAAATCTGCAAGAAAATCTACTTTCTAAAAAAAATAATGAATAGAGGGCGCCCTCTGGAAAAGATCACATAATATGCCTTTAATAACTACTGGTATTATAGTACTGCATGCATAGATTTGACATGGACATTTCAACATTACGCACAAACTTGCGTGTCTACGAGACGTGAAAGCGTACATACATTGCATGACAAAACTGTACGTATGTCGACCGCTTGAAATAGTCAACCGCTTGAAATAGTGCGCTAACAGTAACATTGAATGGAAGTAAAACATGTGGGTTTTTTGCCTTGCATTGTTGTTGTTTTGGTACAATTGGGCTTGTAAGGAAAACCATTGGCAACATGTAAGCCCAAATATGATGGCAAAACCATGAATGATAATCATGCTTAGCTACACATGTTTTGTATTGAGGAAGTACTGTGGACTTCAAATTTTCCCTCTTTCAAATCCAATTGTATGTTTGTGCATTCAATTTTTTTTTTTTTTTTAAATTGTGGATGGAAAATTTGAAAATTTGAAACTTAATTAGAAAAAAATTAGAGAAAAAAAAAAATGAAAAAAATTAAAATTGGAATAAAGTGGACTTTCAGAATCCAGATTGACGAAATATCCTGTTGCAGCAGTGAGTGACTCAATTGCCATCTTCAAAAGGTAATTATAGTGTACCTGTATAGGAAATATGAATGATTATCATTTTATACTGGGTTACAGCTAGCTTGAAATCCACAAGCTTGTGAAAACCACATAAAAAAATAAAATTTAAAAAAATTAGAGAAAAATTAGAGAAAAAAAAAATGGGAAAAAAAAAAAAAAAAAAAAAAAAATCGAATTTTCTTACAAATTTTCAAATTTGTTGTATTTTTACAACTTTTTTCAGTTGTAGTGAAGGAGCTGTGGATTTCAAGCTGTATAATCCCATTATAAAGGTGATAATCATTCTTTCTTCCATTACAGGCCACTACAATTACCTTCTGAAATCAGTGCCTGGGGTACGTGTTTGTGCAAGAACAGGCTCTCGTGTCGAAATGGACCTCGAAAAGTCCAGATTTCTTTCAAACATTTGAAATTAAGAAAAAACAAGAACATTTGAGAATAGATAGAAAGAAGAAAAAATGTGAAAGAAAGTAATCATCCTAGTTTTGCCCCCCCCCCCCCAGAAATAAACATTGATGTGTGTAAGTGGGGGGGGGGGGGGGCTCCATCTCAGTGTCATGAATTAAAATATTAAAAGTTAAATGATTACGTGAAAGGAATAAATTGACTGAATCAAGTAATTAATTTTGCCTTCCCGTCCCATACTCTCTGGCACGTCATTATAATGAAAGGCGCACACAACTAATTCAGTCTAGAAATCCACTTCCGGCCAAAAGTTGAGTACAGCAATAGTTCCTATAAAGCACAAAAAGTGTGCGAAATCGACACATTAGCTGGCACTGTCCTCTCGAATGTTGCATGTATGTGTTGTGTGGAATATGTACGTGAAGTTTGTAAAAGAAACGGGATGATTTGAGCTTGATTATAATTTTATCCACCGATTTACCGCCATTTTTGCATCCCAGCCTGAGGACTGAAAATTAGGTGATGAAATTAATACTTCCCAATTCAGCGGTATTTACTGAAAAATGTGACGAATAACTTTCCTTGATATTCAGATATGTTATAAATAAGCGTTTATGGCATAAGATTGCAAGTTTTCACAAAAATTGACTGGTGAAGCTTTGAAATAGAGCGGTTTAATACTGGCCGACATTTGTGTGTAAAGCCTATGGGGAGCTAATTAGTTGCGTGCTCCCTTCAGTCTGTAACTTTCGACGAATAGGGAAAGTGAGTGTTTTGAGACTTGGTGAAATAAGGTGGGAATTCATCTTGGAAATTGAATACTATTTTTTTTCTAACCAAATCTATGTTAAAATAACCCATTGCATTACAGGCGTAATTGTATTTCACACATTGCCACATTTGAGTAATAAGGTTATTTCTGTTTATTCTAAAATCTCGAGTCCGACTCACTCCCGAGCCCAGCAAAATAGGCCTACTCAAGGTTGCTCATGTTCTCTGATCTAAGTGGGTTCAAATCAGAAATCTTGTCCCAAGTTCAATATCTTTCAACGCTGAGGATTTATTTTATTAATTTAAACACGCAGTACAGCTTGAATTAGGCAAAGTAAAAATTAAAACATGTTTAGCGTTGTGACTTTTTTTCAAAAAAGGAAGGAAGAGGCCCTTTTTTCCTTCTTCTTTTTTCCCCCCACTTTTAGTACAAATTGGCCTGGAAAGCGATAAACTTTGGGAACCTGAAAAAGTTATGACTGAAATTAAGAGAGAAAAGAAAAATTGAAGCGGACCCCAAGCAAAAAGGAAGCGGGAGGGGACGCTAAACAGGTTTTTTTTTTTGGCCTTAGTCTAGTGTATATTAGACACATTTGCAACACAATGCTGAGCGACATAGTCCTCGATCCTGTTGACCGCTGCGCTGACATGGTGCTGGCATCACACATGCAGTAACCCCCACATACAAATGGTCTGCGACAAGCCTGGGCAATTCCATGGTTCCGCTGACCCGACCCAAAAAAATATTCCCATGGCCCTTTTCCATGCGCCCTCCCTGTTTTTCGCTCGATCAGCAATGCAAAGCGTGCTGTAGTCACGCGTCTATAGTCTATTTTGTCTTCCTCGATACAGTGATTTCACTGCATCATCCTTACTGATCGCACTGAATAACCCCCTCCCCCACTGACGTGCACCCCAATTGGCCCAATTTTCATTGAGCCCATAGAGAATGCATCGGTTGGTATGTACATTTTTTACCCCAAAACATTCAAAAATTGCAATATTTTGTTAACATTTTCAAATCATTTCAAAAAATTTCAATAATTTTCCAAAAAAAACCCTCACATTTAAAATAAATGTCTCAAACAAAAGGGGGGGGGGGTAATTTGAGCTCATTAGGGGAGGGGGGTAATTTGAGCTCATTGGGGGAGGGGGGGGGGTAATTTGAGCTCATAAAAATCTGTCGGTACAGCAATTGCTCTGACAAAACACGCAATGGTTTGCGCGTTCATTTTCTGTGCTTCAGACAGCAGGCAGGCAGGCAGGCAGGCGATAACTTAATCGCTTAAAAAACTCTTCACGGTTTAAAAATATTAATTCTAGAAAGCTAGCTAGGCCCTATGTCATATCATGACAGGTACTGTAAAAGTGGAAATGTTCACGCGTGTAAATCTTCGCGCATTGCACATTTTGAACAATTTTGCTTGTTTTTATTTTCGCGATTTTGAGCTTCCATGCATAGACAGACCTATACAAAATGAATATATTCGCGCGTTTTAATTTTCGCGCTTGCTGATTTGAGCGCGAAAAGCGCGAAAATAAATGTAGCGCAAACATTTCCACTTTTACAGTATATGTTGTGATTACTGTTTGTCTGTGGCTGATCTTTTTGGCCCAATGAGGTGCATTTGTGATGATAAGGTTTGTCAATTGAAATAATACATAGGGAAATCTATTGTTCATTACATAATTGGGCTATTATAGTTGGTAACACTTGGTGACCCTGCCTGGACACACAGCACATGTATGCCATTAATCACACATGTTTACTCAGAACTTTAGGATGCCTTGTTGTCTTCACTCATTGGACCATTATGTAGCCCAATTCTTGTCATGTTGTTCTTAATTGCACATTATTTGGGCTGCTTTTACCTGTTTGCACATTATTTGGGCTGCATTTCACTTTTTTGTGTGATTTCAGGAACCTTTTTGGGTGCATTTACATTACATTTTGGAAACACTTGCTGTTTGCCTTACATATAGCATAGCTGCACTGTGTAGGTACCATAGACTGTAATAATCATGCAGATGACATTGGTTTTTACTCTGATTTTGTTATGGCAAGTGGAACATATACCCAAGACGAATGACGAGTTCGGACAGATGCGCCCTTTTTAATCTTAGCGCGCACACTCTGCTGATCTGACAATGTCACCATGGGATCAAAATCAAAGATCTGCAGTAATCGTATTATGAACATTTGTTGGATATATCGAATGCTGTGCTGGAGCACACTTAATAACTACTGGTATTATAGTACTGCATGCATAGATTTGACATGGACATTTCAACATTACGCACAAACTTGCGTGTCTACGAGACGTGAAAGCGTACATACATTGCATGACAAAACTGTACGTATGTCGACCGCTTGAAATAGTCAACCGCTTGAAATAGTGCGCTAACAGTAACATTGAATGGAAGTAAAACATGTGGGTTTTTTGCCTTGCATTGTTGTTGTTTTGGTACAATTGGGCTTGTAAGGAAAACCATTGGCAACATGTAAGCCCAAATATGATGGCAAAACCATGAATGATAATCATGCTTAGCTACACATGTTTTGTATTGAGGAAGTACTGTGGACTTCAAATTTTCCCTCTTTCAAATCCAATTGTATGTTTGTGCATTCAATTTTTTTTTTTTTTTTAAATTGTGGATGGAAAATTTGAAAATTTGAAACTTAATTAGAAAAAAATTAGAGAAAAAAAAAAATGAAAAAAATTAAAATTGGAATAAAGTGGACTTTCAGAATCCAGATTGACGAAATATCCTGTTGCAGCAGTGAGTGACTCAATTGCCATCTTCAAAAGGTAATTATAGTGTACCTGTATAGGAAATATGAATGATTATCATTTTATACTGGGTTACAGCTAGCTTGAAATCCACAAGCTTGTGAAAACCACATAAAAAAATAAAATTTAAAAAAATTAGAGAAAAATTAGAGAAAAAAAAAATGGGAAAAAAAAAAAAAAAAAAAAAAAAATCGAATTTTCTTACAAATTTTCAAATTTGTTGTATTTTTACAACTTTTTTCAGTTGTAGTGAAGGAGCTGTGGATTTCAAGCTGTATAATCCCATTATAAAGGTGATAATCATTCTTTCTTCCATTACAGGCCACTACAATTACCTTCTGAAATCAGTGCCTGGGGTACGTGTTTGTGCAAGAACAGGCTCTCGTGTCGAAATGGACCTCGAAAAGTCCAGATTTCTTTCAAACATTTGAAATTAAGAAAAAACAAGAACATTTGAGAATAGATAGAAAGAAGAAAAAATGTGAAAGAAAGTAATCATCCTAGTTTTGCCCCCCCCCCCCCCAGAAATAAACATTGATGTGTGTAAGTGGGGGGGGGGGGGGGGCTCCATCTCAGTGTCATGAATTAAAATATTAAAAGTTAAATGATTACGTGAAAGGAATAAATTGACTGAATCAAGTAATTAATTTTGCCTTCCCGTCCCATACTCTCTGGCACGTCATTATAATGAAAGGCGCACACAACTAATTCAGTCTAGAAATCCACTTCCGGCCAAAAGTTGAGTACAGCAATAGTTCCTATAAAGCACAAAAAGTGTGCGAAATCGACACATTAGCTGGCACTGTCCTCTCGAATGTTGCATGTATGTGTTGTGTGGAATATGTACGTGAAGTTTGTAAAAGAAACGGGATGATTTGAGCTTGATTATAATTTTATCCACCGATTTACCGCCATTTTTGCATCCCAGCCTGAGGACTGAAAATTAGGTGATGAAATTAATACTTCCCAATTCAGCGGTATTTACTGAAAAATGTGACGAATAACTTTCCTTGATATTCAGATATGTTATAAATAAGCGTTTATGGCATAAGATTGCAAGTTTTCACAAAAATTGACTGGTGAAGCTTTGAAATAGAGCGGTTTAATACTGGCCGACATTTGTGTGTAAAGCCTATGGGGAGCTAATTAGTTGCGTGCTCCCTTCAGTCTGTAACTTTCGACGAATAGGGAAAGTGAGTGTTTTGAGACTTGGTGAAATAAGGTGGGAATTCATCTTGGAAATTGAATACTATTTTTTTTCTAACCAAATCTATGTTAAAATAACCCATTGCATTACAGGCGTAATTGTATTTCACACATTGCCACATTTGAGTAATAAGGTTATTTCTGTTTATTCTAAAATCTCGAGTCCGACTCACTCCCGAGCCCAGCAAAATAGGCCTACTCAAGGTTGCTCATGTTCTCTGATCTAAGTGGGTTCAAATCAGAAATCTTGTCCCAAGTTCAATATCTTTCAACGCTGAGGATTTATTTTATTAATTTAAACACGCAGTACAGCTTGAATTAGGCAAAGTAAAAATTAAAACATGTTTAGCGTTGTGACTTTTTTTCAAAAAAGGAAGGAAGAGGCCCTTTTTTCCTTCTTCTTTTTTCCCCCCACTTTTAGTACAAATTGGCCTGGAAAGCGATAAACTTTGGGAACCTGAAAAAGTTATGACTGAAATTAAGAGAGAAAAGAAAAATTGAAGCGGACCCCAAGCAAAAAGGAAGCGGGAGGGGACGCTAAACAGGTTTTTTTTTTTGGCCTTAGTCTAGTGTATATTAGACACATTTGCAACACAATGCTGAGCGACATAGTCCTCGATCCTGTTGACCGCTGCGCTGACATGGTGCTGGCATCACACATGCAGTAACCCCCACATACAAATGGTCTGCGACAAGCCTGGGCAATTCCATGGTTCCGCTGACCCGACCCAAAAAAATATTCCCATGGCCCTTTTCCATGCGCCCTCCCTGTTTTTCGCTCGATCAGCAATGCAAAGCGTGCTGTAGTCACGCGTCTATAGTCTATTTTGTCTTCCTCGATACAGTGATTTCACTGCATCATCCTTACTGATCGCACTGAATAACCCCCTCCCCCACTGACGTGCACCCCAATTGGCCCAATTTTCATTGAGCCCATAGAGAATGCATCGGTTGGTATGTACATTTTTTACCCCAAAACATTCAAAAATTGCAATATTTTGTTAACATTTTCAAATCATTTCAAAAAATTTCAATAATTTTCCAAAAAAAACCCTCACATTTAAAATAAATGTCTCAAACAAAAGGGGGGGGGGGTAATTTGAGCTCATTAGGGGAGGGGGGTAATTTGAGCTCATTGGGGGAGGGGGGGGGGTAATTTGAGCTCATAAAAATCTGTCGGTACAGCAATTGCTCTGACAAAACACGCAATGGTTTGCGCGTTCATTTTCTGTGCTTCAGACAGCAGGCAGGCAGGCAGGCAGGCGATAACTTAATCGCTTAAAAAACTCTTCACGGTTTAAAAATATTAATTCTAGAAAGCTAGCTAGGCCCTATGTCATATCATGACAGGTACTGTAAAAGTGGAAATGTTCACGCGTGTAAATCTTCGCGCATTGCACATTTTGAACAATTTTGCTTGTTTTTATTTTCGCGATTTTGAGCTTCCATGCATAGACAGACCTATACAAAATGAATATATTCGCGCGTTTTAATTTTCGCGCTTGCTGATTTGAGCGCGAAAAGCGCGAAAATAAATGTAGCGCAAACATTTCCACTTTTACAGTATATGTTGTGATTACTGTTTGTCTGTGGCTGATCTTTTTGGCCCAATGAGGTGCATTTGTGATGATAAGGTTTGTCAATTGAAATAATACATAGGGAAATCTATTGTTCATTACATAATTGGGCTATTATAGTTGGTAACACTTGGTGACCCTGCCTGGACACACAGCACATGTATGCCATTAATCACACATGTTTACTCAGAACTTTAGGATGCCTTGTTGTCTTCACTCATTGGACCATTATGTAGCCCAATTCTTGTCATGTTGTTCTTAATTGCACATTATTTGGGCTGCTTTTACCTGTTTGCACATTATTTGGGCTGCATTTCACTTTTTTGTGTGATTTCAGGAACCTTTTTGGGTGCATTTACATTACATTTTGGAAACACTTGCTGTTTGCCTTACATATAGCATAGCTGCACTGTGTAGGTACCATAGACTGTAATAATCATGCAGATGACATTGGTTTTTACTCTGATTTTGTTATGGCAAGTGGAACATATACCCAAGACGAATGACGAGTTCGGACAGATGCGCCCTTTTTAATCTTAGCGCGCACACTCTGCTGATCTGACAATGTCACCATGGGATCAAAATCAAAGATCTGCAGTAATCGTATTATGAACATTTGTTGGATATATCGAATGCTGTGCTGGAGCACACTTAATAACTACTGGTATTATAGTACTGCATGCATAGATTTGACATGGACATTTCAACATTACGCACAAACTTGCGTGTCTACGAGACGTGAAAGCGTACATACATTGCATGACAAAACTGTACGTATGTCGACCGCTTGAAATAGTCAACCGCTTGAAATAGTGCGCTAACAGTAACATTGAATGGAAGTAAAACATGTGGGTTTTTTGCCTTGCATTGTTGTTGTTTTGGTACAATTGGGCTTGTAAGGAAAACCATTGGCAACATGTAAGCCCAAATATGATGGCAAAACCATGAATGATAATCATGCTTAGCTACACATGTTTTGTATTGAGGAAGTACTGTGGACTTCAAATTTTCCCTCTTTCAAATCCAATTGTATGTTTGTGCATTCAATTTTTTTTTTTTTTTTAAATTGTGGATGGAAAATTTGAAAATTTGAAACTTAATTAGAAAAAAATTAGAGAAAAAAAAAAATGAAAAAAATTAAAATTGGAATAAAGTGGACTTTCAGAATCCAGATTGACGAAATATCCTGTTGCAGCAGTGAGTGACTCAATTGCCATCTTCAAAAGGTAATTATAGTGTACCTGTATAGGAAATATGAATGATTATCATTTTATACTGGGTTACAGCTAGCTTGAAATCCACAAGCTTGTGAAAACCACATAAAAAAATAAAATTTAAAAAAATTAGAGAAAAATTAGAGAAAAAAAAAATGGGAAAAAAAAAAAAAAAAAAAAAAAATCGAATTTTCTTACAAATTTTCAAATTTGTTGTATTTTTACAACTTTTTTCAGTTGTAGTGAAGGAGCTGTGGATTTCAAGCTGTATAATCCCATTATAAAGGTGATAATCATTCTTTCTTCCATTACAGGCCACTACAATTACCTTCTGAAATCAGTGCCTGGGGTACGTGTTTGTGCAAGAACAGGCTCTCGTGTCGAAATGGACCTCGAAAAGTCCAGATTTCTTTCAAACATTTGAAATTAAGAAAAAACAAGAACATTTGAGAATAGATAGAAAGAAGAAAAAATGTGAAAGAAAGTAATCATCCTAGTTTTGCCCCCCCCCCCCCCCCAGAAATAAACATTGATGTGTGTAAGTGGGGGGGGGGGGGGGGGGGGGGCTCCATCTCAGTGTCATGAATTAAAATATTAAAAGTTAAATGATTACGTGAAAGGAATAAATTGACTGAATCAAGTAATTAATTTTGCCTTCCCGTCCCATACTCTCTGGCACGTCATTATAATGAAAGGCGCACACAACTAATTCAGTCTAGAAATCCACTTCCGGCCAAAAGTTGAGTACAGCAATAGTTCCTATAAAGCACAAAAAGTGTGCGAAATCGACACATTAGCTGGCACTGTCCTCTCGAATGTTGCATGTATGTGTTGTGTGGAATATGTACGTGAAGTTTGTAAAAGAAACGGGATGATTTGAGCTTGATTATAATTTTATCCACCGATTTACCGCCATTTTTGCATCCCAGCCTGAGGACTGAAAATTAGGTGATGAAATTAATACTTCCCAATTCAGCGGTATTTACTGAAAAATGTGACGAATAACTTTCCTTGATATTCAGATATGTTATAAATAAGCGTTTATGGCATAAGATTGCAAGTTTTCACAAAAATTGACTGGTGAAGCTTTGAAATAGAGCGGTTTAATACTGGCCGACATTTGTGTGTAAAGCCTATGGGGAGCTAATTAGTTGCGTGCTCCCTTCAGTCTGTAACTTTCGACGAATAGGGAAAGTGAGTGTTTTGAGACTTGGTGAAATAAGGTGGGAATTCATCTTGGAAATTGAATACTATTTTTTTTCTAACCAAATCTATGTTAAAATAACCCATTGCATTACAGGCGTAATTGTATTTCACACATTGCCACATTTGAGTAATAAGGTTATTTCTGTTTATTCTAAAATCTCGAGTCCGACTCACTCCCGAGCCCAGCAAAATAGGCCTACTCAAGGTTGCTCATGTTCTCTGATCTAAGTGGGTTCAAATCAGAAATCTTGTCCCAAGTTCAATATCTTTCAACGCTGAGGATTTATTTTATTAATTTAAACACGCAGTACAGCTTGAATTAGGCAAAGTAAAAATTAAAACATGTTTAGCGTTGTGACTTTTTTTCAAAAAAGGAAGGAAGAGGCCCTTTTTTCCTTCTTCTTTTTTCCCCCCACTTTTAGTACAAATTGGCCTGGAAAGCGATAAACTTTGGGAACCTGAAAAAGTTATGACTGAAATTAAGAGAGAAAAGAAAAATTGAAGCGGACCCCAAGCAAAAAGGAAGCGGGAGGGGACGCTAAACAGGTTTTTTTTTTTGGCCTTAGTCTAGTGTATATTAGACACATTTGCAACACAATGCTGAGCGACATAGTCCTCGATCCTGTTGACCGCTGCGCTGACATGGTGCTGGCATCACACATGCAGTAACCCCCACATACAAATGGTCTGCGACAAGCCTGGGCAATTCCATGGTTCCGCTGACCCGACCCAAAAAAATATTCCCATGGCCCTTTTCCATGCGCCCTCCCTGTTTTTCGCTCGATCAGCAATGCAAAGCGTGCTGTAGTCACGCGTCTATAGTCTATTTTGTCTTCCTCGATACAGTGATTTCACTGCATCATCCTTACTGATCGCACTGAATAACCCCCTCCCCCACTGACGTGCACCCCAATTGGCCCAATTTTCATTGAGCCCATAGAGAATGCATCGGTTGGTATGTACATTTTTTACCCCAAAACATTCAAAAATTGCAATATTTTGTTAACATTTTCAAATCATTTCAAAAAATTTCAATAATTTTCCAAAAAAAACCCTCACATTTAAAATAAATGTCTCAAACAAAAGGGGGGGGGGGTAATTTGAGCTCATTAGGGGAGGGGGGTAATTTGAGCTCATTGGGGGAGGGGGGGGGGTAATTTGAGCTCATAAAAATCTGTCGGTACAGCAATTGCTCTGACAAAACACGCAATGGTTTGCGCGTTCATTTTCTGTGCTTCAGACAGCAGGCAGGCAGGCAGGCAGGCGATAACTTAATCGCTTAAAAAACTCTTCACGGTTTAAAAATATTAATTCTAGAAAGCTAGCTAGGCCCTATGTCATATCATGACAGGTACTGTAAAAGTGGAAATGTTCACGCGTGTAAATCTTCGCGCATTGCACATTTTGAACAATTTTGCTTGTTTTTATTTTCGCGATTTTGAGCTTCCATGCATAGACAGACCTATACAAAATGAATATATTCGCGCGTTTTAATTTTCGCGCTTGCTGATTTGAGCGCGAAAAGCGCGAAAATAAATGTAGCGCAAACATTTCCACTTTTACAGTATATGTTGTGATTACTGTTTGTCTGTGGCTGATCTTTTTGGCCCAATGAGGTGCATTTGTGATGATAAGGTTTGTCAATTGAAATAATACATAGGGAAATCTATTGTTCATTACATAATTGGGCTATTATAGTTGGTAACACTTGGTGACCCTGCCTGGACACACAGCACATGTATGCCATTAATCACACATGTTTACTCAGAACTTTAGGATGCCTTGTTGTCTTCACTCATTGGACCATTATGTAGCCCAATTCTTGTCATGTTGTTCTTATGCAGGGATCAAAGAGCAGCTTGAACTCACCCTCCTCAAGTCTTCACCTCTCGTTCACCTTGTCAAAAAAATCGTAGGGTCAAGATTCACCATTGACTCACCTCTTGAAAACAAAAATTAGGTCAAGATTCACCAACCCGAAGAAATAGCTAGGTGAAGATTCACCATGCTGTATTTATTCATTACGTGAAGATTCACCTCGTATACAAAAAAGGGTGGTCAAGATTCACCATCGGTTCACCTTATGCATCAAGTGAACGGTATTTTATTTTCCGTAGTTTGGCACTAGAATTTATTTTCCAGTCTGAAAACATGGCGCACAATCGTGTATTATAAAGCTCAGAGGGTGCGGGCCGACTCTTCTTCTTCGGATAAGTGCAGAATTCATTATTATAAATATAGTTGCACTGTGTATCCCTGGAACCTAGGAAAACATATGAGTGGGACTCGTGCGGGACTGGTGGGACTTGTCTATAGTTTGCCACTACTATAATCACTAATTTACGAAAATTAAAAATTTGTCGATAGCTCCGCTGTCTGATGGCATTTTTCAGAAAAATGCCATCGAAAACTTGAGTTTAGAAAACAAACATTAAAAATATATTGGTAGTTTTCGATGGCATTTTTCTGGAAAATGCCATCAGACGGCGGAGCTATCGACACATTTTCAGCAGTAAACTTTAGAAAACAAACATAAATATTGACGTCAGACGGTGGAGCTATCGACAAATTTACAGACATGCTGAAAATTTGTCGATAGCTCCGCCGTCTGATGGCATTTTTCAGAAAAATGCCATCGAAAACTCAAAATTTTCAGCAGTAAACTTTAGAAAACAAGCATAAATATTGACGTCAGACGGCGGAGCTATCAACAAATTTACAGACATGTTGAAAATTTGTCGATAGCTCCACCGTCTGATGGCATTTTAGAAAACAAACATTAAAAATATATTGGTAGTTTTCGATGGCATTTTTCTGGAAAATGCCATCAGACGGCGGAGCTACCGACAAATTTTCAGCAGTAAACTTTAGAAAACAAACATAAATATTGACGTCAGACGGCGAAGCTATCGACAAATTTACAGACATGCTGAAAATTTGTCGATAGCTCTGCCGTCTGATGGCATTTTTCAGAAAAATGCCATCGAAAACTCAAAATTTTCAGCAGTAAACTTTAGAAAACAAGCATAAATATTGACGTCAGACGGCGGAGCTATCAACAAATTTACAGACATGTTGAAAATTTGTCAATAGCTCCACCGTCTGATGGCATTTTAGAAAACAAACATTAAAAATATATTGGTAGTTTTCGATGGCATTTTTCTGGAAAATGCCATCAGACGGCGGAGCTATCGACAAATTTTCAGCAGTAAACTTTAGAAAACAAACATAAATATTGAAGTCAGACGGCGGAGCTATCGACAAATTTACAGACATGCTGAACATTTGTCGATAGCTCCGCCGTCTGATGGCATTTTTCAGAAAAATGCCATCGAAAACTCAAAATTTTCAGCAGTAAACTTTAGAAAACAAGCATAAATATTGACGTCAGACGGCGGAGCTATCAACAAATGTACAGACATGCTGAAAATTTGTCGATAGCTCCGCCGTCTGATGGCATTTTTCAGAAAAATGCCATCGAAAACTCAAAATTTTCAGCAGTAAACTTTAGAAAACAAACATTAAAAAAATTGGTAGTTTTCGATTATTTTTCTGGAAAATGCCATCAGACGGTGGAGCTATCGACAAATTTTCAGCAGTCAACTTTAGAAAACAAGCACAAATATTGACGTCAGACGGCGGAGCTATCGACAATAGTTTTCTAAACTCAAGTTTAGAAAACAAACATTAAAATATATTGACAGTTTTTATGATGGCATTTTTCTGGAAAATGCCATCAGACGGCGGAGCTATCGACAAATTATCAGCAGTAAACTTTAAAAAACAAATTTACAGACATCCTAAAAATTTGTCGATAGCTCCGCCGTCTGATGGCATTTTTCAGAAAAATGCCATCGAAAATTCAAGTTTAGAAAACAAACATTAAAATATATTGACAGTTTTCGATGTCATTTTTCTGGAAAATGCCATCAGACGGCGGAGCTATCGACAAATTTTCAGCAGTCAACTTTAGAAAACAAGCACAAATATTGACGTCAGACGGCGGAGCTATCGACAATAGTTTTCTAAACTCAAGTTTAGAAAACAAACATTAAAATATATTGACAGTTTTCGATGGCATTTTTCTGGAAAATGCCATCAGACGGCGGAGCTATCGACAAATTTTCAGTAGTAAACTTTAAAAAACAAACATAAATATTGACGTCAGACGGCGGAGCTATCACCTGAGCGCACAAAATAATCATTACCCCTCGGTTCAAGGGCTTTTCGCGCGCAACAAAATTAGCCTGACTTCCCGTACCAATTATACTCATATCGGCGTCCCAGCGTGTTTGCCGAATAAACACCCCCTATAGTAAATCTAAGAGTCCAAGGTTTGTGTCAAAGGTCAACAAATTATCTCTTTTGCATGCCCTATCGCGGTCGTTTCTACACCATAAAATACCCGATTTCGATTGAGAACATCGCTACAGAGACTGGTTTGTAGCCCATTTTGATCAAAGCAAAAGACCCCCTAACTTCCGTGTTGTTCAACACATGTGCTATTATTATATTTATAGATCGTCGTTTGACTTTGGCGAAAAACCATTCAGAAAAGGACTATAATTAAGTGACGAAAGTACACGAAACTTCAGAATTCATTAGATAACATGAATCCAAACCTTAGTCCGTTATTCCTCAAAATCATAAATGTTGCTCGTTTTCATAAAAATTGGTTCGAAAGTTGGTGTCCGATTGTGACGGGATGTTGGTCAAAATTCGGAAGCTTTGTAATTAATCAAATGACAGATGGATGAATAAATAAATCATAAAGCTTCACCTCTGGGAGTGAAGATACGACGCTCATTCGACATTGCCGATTTTCGTGTTCGACACAGTTTCACTCGGTAAAAAGAAACGTGCGTTCAAGATTCACCATGCTTCAAATAAAACTAGATGAAGATTCACTATGTCGGAAAATAAAGACGGTAAAGATTCACCTTTCCCAAAATATTTGTATCTAAAGATTCGACGTCGAGATGGTGTCGAATCTTTGACGACCCTTGAGGAGGGTGAGTTCAAGCTGCTCTTTGATCCCTGCATTAATTGCACATTATTTGGGCTGCTTTTACCTGTTTGCACATTATTTGGGCTGCATTTCACTTTTTTGTGTGATTTCAGGAACCTTTTTGGGTGCATTTACATTACATTTTGGAAACACTTGCTGTTTGCCTTACATATAGCATAGCTGCACTGTGTAGGTACCATAGACTGTAATAATCATGCAGATGACATTGGTTTTTACTCTGATTTTGTTATGGCAAGTGGAACATATACCCAAGACGAATGACGAGTTCGGACAGATGCGCCCTTTTTAATCTTAGCGCGCACACTCTGCTGATCTGACAATGTCACCATGGGATCAAAATCAAAGATCTGCAGTAATCGTATTATGAACATTTGTTGGATATATCGAATGCTGTGCTGGAGCACACTTAATAACTACTGGTATTATAGTACTGCATGCATAGATTTGACATGGACATTTCAACATTACGCACAAACTTGCGTGTCTACGAGACGTGAAAGCGTACATACATTGCATGACAAAACTGTACGTATGTCGACCGCTTGAAATAGTCAACCGCTTGAAATAGTGCGCTAACAGTAACATTGAATGGAAGTAAAACATGTGGGTTTTTTGCCTTGCATTGTTGTTGTTTTGGTACAATTGGGCTTGTAAGGAAAACCATTGGCAACATGTAAGCCCAAATATGATGGCAAAACCATGAATGATAATCATGCTTAGCTACACATGTTTTGTATTGAGGAAGTACTGTGGACTTCAAATTTTCCCTCTTTCAAATCCAATTGTATGTTTGTGCATTCAATTTTTTTTTTTTTTTTAAATTGTGGATGGAAAATTTGAAAATTTGAAACTTAATTAGAAAAAAATTAGAGAAAAAAAAAAATGAAAAAAATTAAAATTGGAATAAAGTGGACTTTCAGAATCCAGATTGACGAAATATCCTGTTGCAGCAGTGAGTGACTCAATTGCCATCTTCAAAAGGTAATTATAGTGTACCTGTATAGGAAATATGAATGATTATCATTTTATACTGGGTTACAGCTAGCTTGAAATCCACAAGCTTGTGAAAACCACATAAAAAAATAAAATTTAAAAAAATTAGAGAAAAATTAGAGAAAAAAAAAATGGGAAAAAAAAAAAAAAAAAAAAAAAAATCGAATTTTCTTACAAATTTTCAAATTTGTTGTATTTTTACAACTTTTTTCAGTTGTAGTGAAGGAGCTGTGGATTTCAAGCTGTATAATCCCATTATAAAGGTGATAATCATTCTTTCTTCCATTACAGGCCACTACAATTACCTTCTGAAATCAGTGCCTGGGGTACGTGTTTGTGCAACAGCAGTGAGTGACTCAATTGCCATCTTCAAAAGGTAATTATAGTGTACCTGTATAGGAAATATGAATGATTATCATTTTATACTGGGTTACAGCTAGCTTGAAATCCACAAGCTTGTGAAAACCACATAAAAAAATAAAATTTAAAAAAATTAGAGAAAAATTAGAGAAAAAAAAAATGGGAAAAAAAAAAAAAAAAAAAAAAAAATCGAATTTTCTTACAAATTTTCAAATTTGTTGTATTTTTACAACTTTTTTCAGTTGTAGTGAAGGAGCTGTGGATTTCAAGCTGTATAATCCCATTATAAAGGTGATAATCATTCTTTCTTCCATTACAGGCCACTACAATTACCTTCTGAAATCAGTGCCTGGGGTACGTGTTTGTGCAAGAACAGGCTCTCGTGTCGAAATGGACCTCGAAAAGTCCAGATTTCTTTCAAACATTTGAAATTAAGAAAAAACAAGAACATTTGAGAATAGATAGAAAGAAGAAAAAATGTGAAAGAAAGTAATCATCCTAGTTTTGCCCCCCCCCCCCCAGAAATAAACATTGATGTGTGTAAGTGGGGGGGGCTCCATCTCAGTGTCATGAATTAAAATATTAAAAGTTAAATGATTACGTGAAAGGAATAAATTGACTGAATCAAGTAATTAATTTTGCCTTCCCGTCCCATACTCTCTGGCACGTCATTATAATGAAAGGCGCACACAACTAATTCAGTCTAGAAATCCACTTCCGGCCAAAAGTTGAGTACAGCAATAGTTCCTATAAAGCACAAAAAGTGTGCGAAATCGACACATTAGCTGGCACTGTCCTCTCGAATGTTGCATGTATGTGTTGTGTGGAATATGTACGTGAAGTTTGTAAAAGAAACGGGATGATTTGAGCTTGATTATAATTTTATCCACCGATTTACCGCCATTTTTGCATCCCAGCCTGAGGACTGAAAATTAGGTGATGAAATTAATACTTCCCAATTCAGCGGTATTTACTGAAAAATGTGACGAATAACTTTCCTTGATATTCAGATATGTTATAAATAAGCGTTTATGGCATAAGATTGCAAGTTTTCACAAAAATTGACTGGTGAAGCTTTGAAATAGAGCGGTTTAATACTGGCCGACATTTGTGTGTAAAGCCTATGGGGAGCTAATTAGTTGCGTGCTCCCTTCAGTCTGTAACTTTCGACGAATAGGGAAAGTGAGTGTTTTGAGACTTGGTGAAATAAGGTGGGAATTCATCTTGGAAATTGAATACTATTTTTTTTCTAACCAAATCTATGTTAAAATAACCCATTGCATTACAGGCGTAATTGTATTTCACACATTGCCACATTTGAGTAATAAGGTTATTTCTGTTTATTCTAAAATCTCGAGTCCGACTCACTCCCGAGCCCAGCAAAATAGGCCTACTCAAGGTTGCTCATGTTCTCTGATCTAAGTGGGTTCAAATCAGAAATCTTGTCCCAAGTTCAATATCTTTCAACGCTGAGGATTTATTTTATTAATTTAAACACGCAGTACAGCTTGAATTAGGCAAAGTAAAAATTAAAACATGTTTAGCGTTGTGACTTTTTTTCAAAAAAGGAAGGAAGAGGCCCTTTTTTCCTTCTTCTTTTTTCCCCCCACTTTTAGTACAAATTGGCCTGGAAAGCGATAAACTTTGGGAACCTGAAAAAGTTATGACTGAAATTAAGAGAGAAAAGAAAAATTGAAGCGGACCCCAAGCAAAAAGGAAGCGGGAGGGGACGCTAAACAGGTGTTTTTTTTTGGCCTTAGTCTAGTGTATATTAGACACATTTGCAACACAATGCTGAGCGACATAGTCCTCGATCCTGTTGACCGCTGCGCTGACATGGTGCTGGCATCACACATGCAGTAACCCCCACATACAAATGGTCTGCGACAAGCCTGGGCAATTCCATGGTTCCGCTGACCCGACCCAAAAAAATATTCCCATGGCCCTTTTCCATGCGCCCTCCCTGTTTTTCGCTCGATCAGCAATGCAAAGCGTGCTGTAGTCACGCGTCTATAGTCTATTTTGTCTTCCTCGATACAGTGATTTCACTGCATCATCCTTACTGATCGCACTGAATAACCCCCTCCCCCACTGACGTGCACCCCAATTGGCCCAATTTTCATTGAGCCCATAGAGAATGCATCGGTTGGTATGTACATTTTTTACCCCAAAACATTCAAAAATTGCAATATTTTGTTAACATTTTCAAATCATTTCAAAAAATTTCAATAATTTTCCAAAAAAAACCCTCACATTTAAAATAAATGTCTCAAACAAAAGGGGGGGGGGGTAATTTGAGCTCATTAGGGGAGGGGGGTAATTTGAGCTCATTGGGGGAGGGGGGGGGGTAATTTGAGCTCATAAAAATCTGTCGGTACAGCAATTGCTCTGACAAAACACGCAATGGTTTGCGCGTTCATTTTCTGTGCTTCAGACAGCAGGCAGGCAGGCAGGCAGGCGATAACTTAATCGCTTAAAAAACTCTTCACGGTTTAAAAATATTAATTCTAGAAAGCTAGCTAGGCCCTATGTCATATCATGACAGGTACTGTAAAAGTGGAAATGTTCACGCGTGTAAATCTTCGCGCATTGCACATTTTGAACAATTTTGCTTGTTTTTATTTTCGCGATTTTGAGCTTCCATGCATAGACAGACCTATACAAAATGAATATATTCGCGCGTTTTAATTTTCGCGCTTGCTGATTTGAGCGCGAAAAGCGCGAAAATAAATGTAGCGCAAACATTTCCACTTTTACAGTATATGTTGTGATTACTGTTTGTCTGTGGCTGATCTTTTTGGCCCAATGAGGTGCATTTGTGATGATAAGGTTTGTCAATTGAAATAATACATAGGGAAATCTATTGTTCATTACATAATTGGGCTATTATAGTTGGTAACACTTGGTGACCCTGCCTGGACACACAGCACATGTATGCCATTAATCACACATGTTTACTCAGAACTTTAGGATGCCTTGTTGTCTTCACTCATTGGACCATTATGTAGCCCAATTCTTGTCATGTTGTTCTTAATTGCACATTATTTGGGCTGCTTTTACCTGTTTGCACATTATTTGGGCTGCATTTCACTTTTTTGTGTGATTTCAGGAACCTTTTTGGGTGCATTTACATTACATTTTGGAAACACTTGCTGTTTGCCTTACATATAGCATAGCTGCACTGTGTAGGTACCATAGACTGTAATAATCATGCAGATGACATTGGTTTTTACTCTGATTTTGTTATGGCAAGTGGAACATATACCCAAGACGAATGACGAGTTCGGACAGATGCGCCCTTTTTAATCTTAGCGCGCACACTCTGCTGATCTGACAATGTCACCATGGGATCAAAATCAAAGATCTGCAGTAATCGTATTATGAACATTTGTTGGATATATCGAATGCTGTGCTGGAGCACACTTAATAACTACTGGTATTATAGTACTGCATGCATAGATTTGACATGGACATTTCAACATTACGCACAAACTTGCGTGTCTACGAGACGTGAAAGCGTACATACATTGCATGACAAAACTGTACGTATGTCGACCGCTTGAAATAGTCAACCGCTTGAAATAGTGCGCTAACAGTAACATTGAATGGAAGTAAAACATGTGGGTTTTTTGCCTTGCATTGTTGTTGTTTTGGTACAATTGGGCTTGTAAGGAAAACCATTGGCAACATGTAAGCCCAAATATGATGGCAAAACCATGAATGATAATCATGCTTAGCTACACATGTTTTGTATTGAGGAAGTACTGTGGACTTCAAATTTTCCCTCTTTCAAATCCAATTGTATGTTTGTGCATTCAATTTTTTTTTTTTTTTTAAATTGTGGATGGAAAATTTGAAAATTTGAAACTTAATTAGAAAAAAATTAGAGAAAAAAAAAAATTAAAAAAATTAAAATTGGAATAAAGTGGACTTTCAGAATCCAGATTGACGAAATATCCTGTTGCAGCAGTGAGTGACTCAATTGCCATCTTCAAAAGGTAATTATAGTGTACCTGTATAGGAAATATGAATGATTATCATTTTATACTGGGTTACAGCTAGCTTGAAATCCACAAGCTTGTGAAAACCACATAAAAAAATAAAATTTAAAAAAATTAGAGAAAAATTAGAGAAAAAAAAAATGGGAAAAAAAAAAAAAAAAAAAAAAAAATCGAATTTTCTTACAAATTTTCAAATTTGTTGTATTTTTACAACTTTTTTCAGTTGTAGTGAAGGAGCTGTGGATTTCAAGCTGTATAATCCCATTATAAAGGTGATAATCATTCTTTCTTCCATTACAGGCCACTACAATTACCTTCTGAAATCAGTGCCTGGGGTACGTGTTTGTGCAACAGCAGTGAGTGACTCAATTGCCATCTTCAAAAGGTAATTATAGTGTACCTGTATAGGAAATATGAATGATTATCATTTTATACTGGGTTACAGCTAGCTTGAAATCCACAAGCTTGTGAAAACCACATAAAAAAATAAAATTTAAAAAAATTAGAGAAAAATTAGAGAAAAAAAAAATGGGAAAAAAAAAAAAAAAAAAAAAAAAAATCGAATTTTCTTACAAATTTTCAAATTTGTTGTATTTTTACAACTTTTTTCAGTTGTAGTGAAGGAGCTGTGGATTTCAAGCTGTATAATCCCATTATAAAGGTGATAATCATTCTTTCTTCCATTACAGGCCACTACAATTACCTTCTGAAATCAGTGCCTGGGGTACGTGTTTGTGCAAGAACAGGCTCTCGTGTCGAAATGGACCTCGAAAAGTCCAGATTTCTTTCAAACATTTGAAATTAAGAAAAAACAAGAACATTTGAGAATAGATAGAAAGAAGAAAAAATGTGAAAGAAAGTAATCATCCTAGTTTTGCCCCCCCCCCCCAGAAATAAACATTGATGTGTGTAAGTGGGGGGGGGGGGGGGGGCTCCATCTCAGTGTCATGAATTAAAATATTAAAAGTTAAATGATTACGTGAAAGGAATAAATTGACTGAATCAAGTAATTAATTTTGCCTTCCCGTCCCATACTCTCTGGCACGTCATTATAATGAAAGGCGCACACAACTAATTCAGTCTAGAAATCCACTTCCGGCCAAAAGTTGAGTACAGCAATAGTTCCTATAAAGCACAAAAAGTGTGCGAAATCGACACATTAGCTGGCACTGTCCTCTCGAATGTTGCATGTATGTGTTGTGTGGAATATGTACGTGAAGTTTGTAAAAGAAACGGGATGATTTGAGCTTGATTATAATTTTATCCACCGATTTACCGCCATTTTTGCATCCCAGCCTGAGGACTGAAAATTAGGTGATGAAATTAATACTTCCCAATTCAGCGGTATTTACTGAAAAATGTGACGAATAACTTTCCTTGATATTCAGATATGTTATAAATAAGCGTTTATGGCATAAGATTGCAAGTTTTCACAAAAATTGACTGGTGAAGCTTTGAAATAGAGCGGTTTAATACTGGCCGACATTTGTGTGTAAAGCCTATGGGGAGCTAATTAGTTGCGTGCTCCCTTCAGTCTGTAACTTTCGACGAATAGGGAAAGTGAGTGTTTTGAGACTTGGTGAAATAAGGTGGGAATTCATCTTGGAAATTGAATACTATTTTTTTTCTAACCAAATCTATGTTAAAATAACCCATTGCATTACAGGCGTAATTGTATTTCACACATTGCCACATTTGAGTAATAAGGTTATTTCTGTTTATTCTAAAATCTCGAGTCCGACTCACTCCCGAGCCCAGCAAAATAGGCCTACTCAAGGTTGCTCATGTTCTCTGATCTAAGTGGGTTCAAATCAGAAATCTTGTCCCAAGTTCAATATCTTTCAACGCTGAGGATTTATTTTATTAATTTAAACACGCAGTACAGCTTGAATTAGGCAAAGTAAAAATTAAAACATGTTTAGCGTTGTGACTTTTTTTCAAAAAAGGAAGGAAGAGGCCCTTTTTTCCTTCTTCTTTTTTCCCCCCACTTTTAGTACAAATTGGCCTGGAAAGCGATAAACTTTGGGAACCTGAAAAAGTTATGACTGAAATTAAGAGAGAAAAGAAAAATTGAAGCGGACCCCAAGCAAAAAGGAAGCGGGAGGGGACGCTAAACAGGTTTTTTTTTTTGGCCTTAGTCTAGTGTATATTAGACACATTTGCAACACAATGCTGAGCGACATAGTCCTCGATCCTGTTGACCGCTGCGCTGACATGGTGCTGGCATCACACATGCAGTAACCCCCACATACAAATGGTCTGCGACAAGCCTGGGCAATTCCATGGTTCCGCTGACCCGACCCAAAAAAATATTCCCATGGCCCTTTTCCATGCGCCCTCCCTGTTTTTCGCTCGATCAGCAATGCAAAGCGTGCTGTAGTCACGCGTCTATAGTCTATTTTGTCTTCCTCGATACAGTGATTTCACTGCATCATCCTTACTGATCGCACTGAATAACCCCCTCCCCCACTGACGTGCACCCCAATTGGCCCAATTTTCATTGAGCCCATAGAGAATGCATCGGTTGGTATGTACATTTTTTACCCCAAAACATTCAAAAATTGCAATATTTTGTTAACATTTTCAAATCATTTCAAAAAATTTCAATAATTTTCCAAAAAAAACCCTCACATTTAAAATAAATGTCTCAAACAAAAGGGGGGGGGGGTAATTTGAGCTCATTAGGGGAGGGGGGTAATTTGAGCTCATTGGGGGAGGGGGGGGGGGTAATTTGAGCTCATAAAAATCTGTCGGTACAGCAATTGCTCTGACAAAACACGCAATGGTTTGCGCGTTCATTTTCTGTGCTTCAGACAGCAGGCAGGCAGGCAGGCAGGCGATAACTTAATCGCTTAAAAAACTCTTCACGGTTTAAAAATATTAATTCTAGAAAGCTAGCTAGGCCCTATGTCATATCATGACAGGTACTGTAAAAGTGGAAATGTTCACGCGTGTAAATCTTCGCGCATTGCACATTTTGAACAATTTTGCTTGTTTTTATTTTCGCGATTTTGAGCTTCCATGCATAGACAGACCTATACAAAATGAATATATTCGCGCGTTTTAATTTTCGCGCTTGCTGATTTGAGCGCGAAAAGCGCGAAAATAAATGTAGCGCAAACATTTCCACTTTTACAGTATATGTTGTGATTACTGTTTGTCTGTGGCTGATCTTTTTGGCCCAATGAGGTGCATTTGTGATGATAAGGTTTGTCAATTGAAATAATACATAGGGAAATCTATTGTTCATTACATAATTGGGCTATTATAGTTGGTAACACTTGGTGACCCTGCCTGGACACACAGCACATGTATGCCATTAATCACACATGTTTACTCAGAACTTTAGGATGCCTTGTTGTCTTCACTCATTGGACCATTATGTAGCCCAATTCTTGTCATGTTGTTCTTAATTGCACATTATTTGGGCTGCTTTTACCTGTTTGCACATTATTTGGGCTGCATTTCACTTTTTTGTGTGATTTCAGGAACCTTTTTGGGTGCATTTACATTACATTTTGGAAACACTTGCTGTTTGCCTTACATATAGCATAGCTGCACTGTGTAGGTACCATAGACTGTAATAATCATGCAGATGACATTGGTTTTTACTCTGATTTTGTTATGGCAAGTGGAACATATACCCAAGACGAATGACGAGTTCGGACAGATGCGCCCTTTTTAATCTTAGCGCGCACACTCTGCTGATCTGACAATGTCACCATGGGATCAAAATCAAAGATCTGCAGTAATCGTATTATGAACATTTGTTGGATATATCGAATGCTGTGCTGGAGCACACTTAATAACTACTGGTATTATAGTACTGCATGCATAGATTTGACATGGACATTTCAACATTACGCACAAACTTGCGTGTCTACGAGACGTGAAAGCGTACATACATTGCATGACAAAACTGTACGTATGTCGACCGCTTGAAATAGTCAACCGCTTGAAATAGTGCGCTAACAGTAACATTGAATGGAAGTAAAACATGTGGGTTTTTTGCCTTGCATTGTTGTTGTTTTGGTACAATTGGGCTTGTAAGGAAAACCATTGGCAACATGTAAGCCCAAATATGATGGCAAAACCATGAATGATAATCATGCTTAGCTACACATGTTTTGTATTGAGGAAGTACTGTGGACTTCAAATTTTCCCTCTTTCAAATCCAATTGTATGTTTGTGCATTCAATTTTTTTTTTTTTTTTAAATTGTGGATGGAAAATTTGAAAATTTGAAACTTAATTAGAAAAAAATTAGAGAAAAAAAAAAATGAAAAAAATTAAAATTGGAATAAAGTGGACTTTCAGAATCCAGATTGACGAAATATCCTGTTGCAGCAGTGAGTGACTCAATTGCCATCTTCAAAAGGTAATTATAGTGTACCTGTATAGGAAATATGAATGATTATCATTTTATACTGGGTTACAGCTAGCTTGAAATCCACAAGCTTGTGAAAACCACATAAAAAAATAAAATTTAAAAAAATTAGAGAAAAATTAGAGAAAAAAAAAATGGGAAAAAAAAAAAAAAAAAAAAAAAAATCGAATTTTCTTACAAATTTTCAAATTTGTTGTATTTTTACAACTTTTTTCAGTTGTAGTGAAGGAGCTGTGGATTTCAAGCTGTATAATCCCATTATAAAGGTGATAATCATTCTTTCTTCCATTACAGGCCACTACAATTACCTTCTGAAATCAGTGCCTGGGGTACGTGTTTGTGCAAGAACAGGCTCTCGTGTCGAAATGGACCTCGAAAAGTCCAGATTTCTTTCAAACATTTGAAATTAAGAAAAAACAAGAACATTTGAGAATAGATAGAAAGAAGAAAAAATGTGAAAGAAAGTAATCATCCTAGTTTTGCCCCCCCCCCCCCCCAGAAATAAACATTGATGTGTGTAAGTGGGGGGGGGGGGGGCTCCATCTCAGTGTCATGAATTAAAATATTAAAAGTTAAATGATTACGTGAAAGGAATAAATTGACTGAATCAAGTAATTAATTTTGCCTTCCCGTCCCATACTCTCTGGCACGTCATTATAATGAAAGGCGCACACAACTAATTCAGTCTAGAAATCCACTTCCGGCCAAAAGTTGAGTACAGCAATAGTTCCTATAAAGCACAAAAAGTGTGCGAAATCGACACATTAGCTGGCACTGTCCTCTCGAATGTTGCATGTATGTGTTGTGTGGAATATGTACGTGAAGTTTGTAAAAGAAACGGGATGATTTGAGCTTGATTATAATTTTATCCACCGATTTACCGCCATTTTTGCATCCCAGCCTGAGGACTGAAAATTAGGTGATGAAATTAATACTTCCCAATTCAGCGGTATTTACTGAAAAATGTGACGAATAACTTTCCTTGATATTCAGATATGTTATAAATAAGCGTTTATGGCATAAGATTGCAAGTTTTCACAAAAATTGACTGGTGAAGCTTTGAAATAGAGCGGTTTAATACTGGCCGACATTTGTGTGTAAAGCCTATGGGGAGCTAATTAGTTGCGTGCTCCCTTCAGTCTGTAACTTTCGACGAATAGGGAAAGTGAGTGTTTTGAGACTTGGTGAAATAAGGTGGGAATTCATCTTGGAAATCGAATACTATTTTTTTTCTAACCAAATCTATGTTAAAATAACCCATTGCATTACAGGCGTAATTGTATTTCACACATTGCCACATTTGAGTAATAAGGTTATTTCTGTTTATTCTAAAATCTCGAGTCCGACTCACTCCCGAGCCCAGCAAAATAGGCCTACTCAAGGTTGCTCATGTTCTCTGATCTAAGTGGGTTCAAATCAGAAATCTTGTCCCAAGTTCAATATCTTTCAACGCTGAGGATTTATTTTATTAATTTAAACACGCAGTACAGCTTGAATTAGGCAAAGTAAAAATTAAAACATGTTTAGCGTTGTGACTTTTTTTCAAAAAAGGAAGGAAGAGGCCCTTTTTTCCTTCTTCTTTTTTCCCCCCACTTTTAGTACAAATTGGCCTGGAAAGCGATAAACTTTGGGAACCTGAAAAAGTTATGACTGAAATTAAGAGAGAAAAGAAAAATTGAAGCGGACCCCAAGCAAAAAGGAAGCGGGAGGGGACGCTAAACAGGTTTTTTTTTTTGGCCTTAGTCTAGTGTATATTAGACACATTTGCAACACAATGCTGAGCGACATAGTCCTCGATCCTGTTGACCGCTGCGCTGACATGGTGCTGGCATCACACATGCAGTAACCCCCACATACAAATGGTCTGCGACAAGCCTGGGCAATTCCATGGTTCCGCTGACCCGACCCAAAAAAATATTCCCATGGCCCTTTTCCATGCGCCCTCCCTGTTTTTCGCTCGATCAGCAATGCAAAGCGTGCTGTAGTCACGCGTCTATAGTCTATTTTGTCTTCCTCGATACAGTGATTTCACTGCATCATCCTTACTGATCGCACTGAATAACCCCCTCCCCCACTGACGTGCACCCCAATTGGCCCAATTTTCATTGAGCCCATAGAGAATGCATCGGTTGGTATGTACATTTTTTACCCCAAAACATTCAAAAATTGCAATATTTTGTTAACATTTTCAAATCATTTCAAAAAATTTCAATAATTTTCCAAAAAAAACCCTCACATTTAAAATAAATGTCTCAAACAAAAGGGGGGGGGGGTAATTTGAGCTCATTAGGGGAGGGGGGTAATTTGAGCTCATTGGGGGAGGGGGGGGGGGGTAATTTGAGCTCATAAAAATCTGTCGGTACAGCAATTGCTCTGACAAAACACGCAATGGTTTGCGCGTTCATTTTCTGTGCTTCAGACAGCAGGCAGGCAGGCAGGCAGGCGATAACTTAATCGCTTAAAAAACTCTTCACGGTTTAAAAATATTAATTCTAGAAAGCTAGCTAGGCCCTATGTCATATCATGACAGGTACTGTAAAAGTGGAAATGTTCACGCGTGTAAATCTTCGCGCATTGCACATTTTGAACAATTTTGCTTGTTTTTATTTTCGCGATTTTGAGCTTCCATGCATAGACAGACCTATACAAAATGAATATATTCGCGCGTTTTAATTTTCGCGCTTGCTGATTTGAGCGCGAAAAGCGCGAAAATAAATGTAGCGCAAACATTTCCACTTTTACAGTATATGTTGTGATTACTGTTTGTCTGTGGCTGATCTTTTTGGCCCAATGAGGTGCATTTGTGATGATAAGGTTTGTCAATTGAAATAATACATAGGGAAATCTATTGTTCATTACATAATTGGGCTATTATAGTTGGTAACACTTGGTGACCCTGCCTGGACACACAGCACATGTATGCCATTAATCACACATGTTTACTCAGAACTTTAGGATGCCTTGTTGTCTTCACTCATTGGACCATTATGTAGCCCAATTCTTGTCATGTTGTTCTTAATTGCACATTATTTGGGCTGCTTTTACCTGTTTGCACATTATTTGGGCTGCATTTCACTTTTTTGTGTGATTTCAGGAACCTTTTTGGGTGCATTTACATTACATTTTGGAAACACTTGCTGTTTGCCTTACATATAGCATAGCTGCACTGTGTAGGTACCATAGACTGTAATAATCATGCAGATGACATTGGTTTTTACTCTGATTTTGTTATGGCAAGTGGAACATATACCCAAGACGAATGACGAGTTCGGACAGATGCGCCCTTTTTAATCTTAGCGCGCACACTCTGCTGATCTGACAATGTCACCATGGGATCAAAATCAAAGATCTGCAGTAATCGTATTATGAACATTTGTTGGATATATCGAATGCTGTGCTGGAGCACACTTAATAACTACTGGTATTATAGTACTGCATGCATAGATTTGACATGGACATTTCAACATTACGCACAAACTTGCGTGTCTACGAGACGTGAAAGCGTACATACATTGCATGACAAAACTGTACGTATGTCGACCGCTTGAAATAGTCAACCGCTTGAAATAGTGCGCTAACAGTAACATTGAATGGAAGTAAAACATGTGGGTTTTTTGCCTTGCATTGTTGTTGTTTTGGTACAATTGGGCTTGTAAGGAAAACCATTGGCAACATGTAAGCCCAAATATGATGGCAAAACCATGAATGATAATCATGCTTAGCTACACATGTTTTGTATTGAGGAAGTACTGTGGACTTCAAATTTTCCCTCTTTCAAATCCAATTGTATGTTTGTGCATTCAATTTTTTTTTTTTTTTAAATTGTGGATGGAAAATTTGAAAATTTGAAACTTAATTAGAAAAAAATTAGAGAAAAAAAAAAATGAAAAAAATTAAAATTGGAATAAAGTGGACTTTCAGAATCCAGATTGACGAAATATCCTGTTCATAGGCAAACGCCATATGAGGAGTAGGCTACATATATTATACAGTGATAGCAGAATATGGCAGCAACAGAGAGACGTCGTCAACAGTGGACTATCGCGAACAAACACCATGAAGAGCACATATATTACACACTGATAGCAAAAGAAGGCAGCAATAAAGAGACGTCGTCAACAGTCGACTTCCATGCGTGGGTAAACACCCCATGGAGCACATATATTATACAGTGATAGCAAAGGATGGGAATAAACAGATGTCTCCGACAGTGGACTACCGTGGACAAACACCATGCGGAAAATATAAATACAATGATAGCAGAAAATAAGAGTACCATATAGACGATATCAACAGTGGACTGCCATGGGCAAACACCATGTGAAGCACATACAATACACCGTGATAGCAGAAGATGGCACAAGAGCATGAAGTTTCATGAATCAGTAGATGAAGGGGTGACCTGCAAAACCAATGACGCCAAAAACAAGCATCAGTAAATAGGAGTAGAAGAGTGGACTATATAACGATGCTGGTCCACTGGAGTACCACTTCGTCCACGCTGTATACTCAAAGTTCACCACAGACGTAGTAGTGTTCCAATGACCATCATCAATAATAGCACACAATTGTGTACGCCGCCAGCTTAGGAGATGAAGAAGTCGTCCACATAACAGGTAAATATACAGCCATGTTTAAAATATGTCATCACTATCTTCAGTTGCCCATCCATTCTAAGGCGCTACTATAATACTATTGCTATGTAATATTCAGGTACTTCCATTCTTCAAATACGAATACTTAAAGACATTAATCCTTTACATATAAATCTGTTTCACATTTATGAAGCCTATTTGTAGTGCCGTAAATAATCGTATATATATATCTTCCAAAAATATATCAACAGGCAGTTGACTTCAACATAAACAACTATATAATACACCAACCAACAAGACCCAGCTAGGTTTTGTCCAAAATCATTTGACCATTCAAATCCACCAACCGCCAAACCCGAGAACCGCGAAAGCCGAGAACCGCTCTAGTTTTAATTATAAATCGGACAGTCAAACAGCCGTGTCCTGTGCCAGCATATTACGGGAATTGATGAGAGCATGCTTTCGCTTGAATATCGGATCGCCCGGGATCATATGCGAGATGTACGCTGCTTGAACGTAGACGTCTGTGTCTTCGCTATCTATAACAACAGCTTGAGAGTAGTTTGCATCCTCAGCTTGGCATATACAGAAAGAAGTATTGTATCTGCTTCAGGATGCTTGAATCCATAGTCGCTCCTCGTCACACCAGTGCTCAGATTTGTTGACATCTCGCCTTTACAGTATATGATGCCTCTATTTACCTGGTCAACCTGAGATGTTCCATCTGGTAGTGCTGTCTTGAGATCATTGACAAGCTTTGGTGAGGCAATCAGGCCAGATTGTAGTGACCTCAGTGTGGGGTTGGTTTCATCAAAAGGATCAGCTTCAAAGTCTGCTATGCAGTCCACCAGGTCCTGAATTGCCTGCTCATCATTTTTCATCCTCAGGTTGAAACCCTTCTGCAAGAGAGAGTGTTTACAAAGACCAAGCTACTCACAGCAACCATCCACAAGAATAAGAGGCAGAATTTCGCCAGCGATGAGATCCATACCACATCTAGTGCACCCATGAAGGTTGCCCAGATGGAGAGGTCTGGCCTGGCAGCCCTTGTAGACATTGCAGAGGGATCTGGAATGATCAACCTTGAATCGGCCCTCGAAGGTCGAGTGACTGACGAGTGTCTGTCAATGTATAATGTGGATGGATCAATGCGCAAGACCAACAAGAGCACCTTGTTACAGCTATTCAATCTTGACCCAGTTGCTGAGAAACCACATGATTATATAAGTCTCGTAGACATGGGGCTGATCTGGCGGTTGGCCACACCCACACCTGAGGATCGGGAGGCCAGGAAGAGGGATGGTGAATCTTACTGCTGGAAAGACTACATGGATAAAATCTGCTCTATGGTCATATCCCGCCACGCCGCAGCATCCCTTATTATCTTGGTGAATGACATGATCTTCCCTACAGCATCAATGATGATGAGCACGATCGAAGGGCAGCAAAACATCGACATATCCCAAATGTTTACCCCAAACCAGAAGACCTTTTTCCAGGAGCAGCTGAGTTTAGCAAGGTAATGGTTAATTCAGCAAACAAGGTCAGACTGCAGAAGCTTGTAAAGGACCAATTGGAAGCAAAAGTAGACCATGTAAATAGAGGCGTCATATACTGTCAAGGCGAGATGTCAACAAATCTGAGCACTGGTGTGACGAGCAGCGACTATGGATTCAAGCATCCTGAAGCAGATACAATACTTCTTTCAGTATATGCCAAGCTGAGGATGCAAAACTACTCTCAAGCTGTTGTTATAGATAGCGAAGACACAGACGTCTACGTTCAAGCAGCGTACATCTCGCATATGATCCCGGGCGATCTGATATTCAAGCGAAAGCATGCTCTCATCAATTCCCGTAATATGCTGGCACAGGAAGTGGCAAAGATCATTATTCCTCTGTATCTGAGGTTCTGACCACACATCGGCCTTCTATGGCTATGAAAAAAGCGAATTTCAAAGAAGGTGATGGATGATCCCGATGCTAGGGAGCTTCTACATAATGTAGGACATAGCCTTGAACTACCTAACATAGTCAAGGATAACATGAAGACATTGTTATCTCTTTGGTGTATGGCGAAGATATAGCTATGACTTGTGGTCAGGCTAGGGCAGCTAAGTGGCACAGCCTGAGAGCAGCTACCACCAGATGATGACTCCCTAAACCACCATGTGGAGAGGGTTAACTTCATCACCTACTGTCAAGTGCACTTTGATTTAGTAGAACACCCATCCCCAATTGGTCATGGTTGGCAAGTATTGAATGGCAAATGTCGGCCAGTGCGCCATAGTCTTCCACCATTGCCCATTCAGTTCACACCTCGTGAAAACGCAGATGACACCAGCGATGAAAGCAGTAGCGACAACGATAGTGACTGCGAGGTTGGAGAATCAGATTCAGATGAGGAGTAGTAGTTCATCAATTATAAGTCGCTGTTAGTTGACAGTAACCTCCACCTTGGAACTTAGAGCCACACACAGGACTCCATTGTAAATGATAATGTCAATTACATTCCTTGTGCCATTTTGGTGGCCATTTTGGATTCATATGTGTATGAAATCTTCAGTATGTCTATAAGATTCATTCAAAATTGAATCATATTAACTGCTAAACATCTCAAGTACATTACGTATACACACAAAATTGTATCTGTAAGAATAGATCTGTTGGAAAAAGTTTGATAGAGCTAATTTTGTGTACTGGTGGGGATTTTTGGCGGCCATTTTGAATTTGAGAGAAAAAGGAGGCACCAAATCATTTAAAAAACATCAGAAATGAATTCCGTGACCCCAAAAACCCCTTAGGATATATTATGATCAGCCTAGTAGGTAAAATTTTAAATATACAGATTTCCAAATGGCCGACGGCGGCCATTTTGAATTTTAGAGTAAAGGGAGGCACCAAATCATTTAAACAACATCAGAAATGAATTCCTTGACCTCCAAAACCCCTTAGACTATATTTTGATCAGCCTAATAGGTCAAACTTTCAATAAAGATATTTCCAAAATGGCCGATGGCGGCCATTTTGAATTTTGGGCCCTCACAGGTTCCCCCCCCCCCCCCCCCCACCCTATTTCGAGGTTCACCCCCGCTATTCTTTTTATTTATTCATCAAGGAAGACAAATTCACCAAGAAACATTGCTCTGCTCTCCACGGTCACGGAATTGCCCTAAACGACCCTACTATCATTGTTTGTTTATATACATATCTAATTGACCATCTCTGTTTTTTTGTTTTTGTTTTTTTCACGTTTATGGTGTCCTTCTTAAAATTATCTTACTTTTTAACCCTGGTCGTGTCCCAACCCCGCCACTCGTTGTGTTTTTTTCTTCTCCTTATTCTACTGTAGAGAATTATTATATTCTTCATTTCCCCCCTCTTTTTTCACTAGTGTTTACTGTTTAATGTTGGCGTTGTGATGGTTAAATGTAACACATGTCATAAGTGTATTTATAATCTGAGTAAAAATGCTATACAATGTAATTATTGCAGATCTTCAATTCTGAATGCAAAATCTATCAACATATTCAAGACAAATTATAAATGCTTTCTTTTATCAAATTATAAGTAATTATTTGTTCTATTGTATAGTACGTAACCTATTTTTCATGTATACTTAATTATTGTAATTTATCTAATTGCCATCATCTCTGCCAACGTTTGTGTTTGTCTGCACTTGTTCTGTCCGGTTCTGTCTTGCACAAATCCTGTCCTGTCCTTTGTTTGTACCCGTCATGTTGATAGTAAACTTAAGGTATAACTATATTTATGTATTCCTGTAACACAACTATAGGGTGACCATAATTATCGAGCTCTGCTCTTTTTGGTTTTCCCGCCATTGCTTTTGACTTGTTTAATATTATGTGATGTTGGTAAAATAAACTGAAACTGAAACTGAAACTGAAAAAAGGTGTTTAAATAACACTTACCTGCTTACCACGCGGCAATTAGTTTTCCATATTATACACTAAACAGATTTTTGAGAAACCTTCCCAACTTTTAAAGTTGATCTTAAGAATTACTGAACCAATACTAGGCAAGTGTGTACGTATTTGAATGCACTTCTCATAATGATTCCAAATATGGTGACGGCATTAAATAATCTTGACATTTTTTAAACATTTTGTGAAGTTTAAGAACTGTCGTCTGCAGACGACTTCCACGTGGAAAGTGTTCAGATTATTTGAAATAAACAACGTTATTTCTCGTCTGTTATTCTATCGTTGGTTCCCTTCAAAAATATTTATGATTCTTTATTTTAAATCAACTAAAAGGGTATAAAATGTTTGTTACACACTATAATTGCGCAAATATGTTTTCTTTGTGTAGTCCTGATCCTACTTATTGTTTTTCTTTGTAATCAGGTCGATAATATGTTTTTATGAGAGGAATCATCCAAAAAAATCCTTTTGACTGAATAGAAAAATATATTCTGACCTTCAGTGGAATCTAGGATCGAAGGTAGGGAACTTATTATACACAAGATACATTGAGTGATCTGAGAAACTACTCCCAATGATATCGGGCCCTGTGCCTAGAAGAAGTCTTGTAAAACATAAAACGGTTCCAAATTATCTAACCATTAATTCATTGCAATTATATTGTAAAACAATCAAACGTGTAACATGCTTTATTCCAATTGAATGCTGATTTTGCGAATTTAAATGCCAATTTTAATTGGTGTAAAAGACAATTTGATTTAGCTCGAATCACAATATCAAGTGCACTATACTTCCAAATAGATTGATGTTTTTACCAAATTGACTGGCCGCGCATTCGTTAAAATGGCAGCGTATAAACAGATTTCAATCTCTATAAATTTAATTGATTTTGCATGTATCAATTTGAATTCTTTTAAATGAAATTGACTGCTTTTTGCGAAAAAGATACCCCAATACACGTCGATAGCAAGATGCTAAGATTTCTCGCGAAATTGAATACCCATAATACAAATTGAACTTAACAAAGTGCGAAATTCGCCGGGAAAACCTATATTAAAGGCATATTATATGATCTTTTCCAGGGAGCTCCCTCTATTCATGATTTTTTTTTTAAAGTAGATTTTCTTGCATATTTACATTTCTGATCATAAATCATACATACATTCCAAGTTACGGAGCAATACGGTTCCTAATCAATCAATCAATCAATCAATCTTTATTTCCATATAAAAAATACATCAAATCACAATCACATATATAAAAAAACCACAATATGGAGGAGTATACTGGAAAGCCAATGAGGCCCGTTTATGGTCTACCCCTTAAAACAAGCAATACATAAACAAACATTTTATACTACAATAAACAATAAGAATCCCACAACACCATGTACAAGACAGAATAAGGACGGGCTCAAATACAAGAGATTACTCGTAATTTTGGATAAGGTTTTGCTTTAACTGGGTTCGGAAATGCTTTAACGATTTGGATTGTTTCATGTTTTTGGGAAGTGAATTCCAGGGAATTGGACCATTGGTTCGAATAGCACGGTCGGGGAAAGTCTTTTTGTTATTTGTCATGTTAAAATCATTGCCATGTCTTGTTGGGTAGTTGTGAACATCTAATCTAATTACCTCAAAATCATGGTTTTAGAGTGAATTTAGACTAGAGTCACTCTAAAACCATGATTTTGAAGTAATAAGAATCGTATTGATTCATGTAACTTGGAATGAATGTACGATTTATGATCAGAAATGTAAATCTGCTTTCAATTTGTTGTCAATGTTGAGGGCGTTCCCTGAAAAGATCACATAAATTATACCTCTAAGATACGAGGGGGTATCAAAAAGTTCTTGAATTAAAACATTATGGTGCAAAAAATGGTCTCATGAGTATGTTTACTGATACTTGTGGGACGCCTTCCAGAAGAATATTAGGCTTAATTATTTTTTTAAATGTTGTCATTTGTCACTCATAGGTAACGACTCATAGGTAACGATTTATCTCTGTAAATGACAACATTTATAAGCCTCATCCTCATCGGCATAATTCTGTTATACCCTACACACCTCCATTGGTAGTATGCGTCGTTCTTAAAAATCACGCACTATGAATACCTCTGTGAAGGGTATAACATAATTACTCCTACTCATCTGGAAGGCGTCCCACAAGGATAAGTTAGTGGACCATTTAATTAACCATGTACACAGCACCGTTACAAGACGTCATTAATTTACATGGCCTTGGCATCTAGTCAGGCCTTGAAATAAGAAATGAAAAGGGCAGGCAATTTAAGGCAATTTGAAAGGGAAACAATTCCAATTCTAGCTGCAATAAAACGAAAATATTACTTCTAAAAACATGACACCATTTTTGCCCTACATTTGCAACTAAAGAATTGAACAGCTCAAATCATTCATTATATCCTACATATTGTGTGTGACAGCAACAACAAATGTAAATAATAAAATATATGTTTTACTGTTTTGAAAAAAATAGTGTTTTCGTGTGATTTCTTCTTGCAAATGTTTTCTCCACATTAACTTTGAGTTACATTTATGTTCCCTTCTTTGGTTACAACATTTCTGTAAACTCTTGAGCTGAGTGAGGTCTTGCATGCATTGACTATAATCTTGAACCATGGTAGCTGAAAGGTTCGTCATTTTTTGATGCAATTAACAAGTCCCGGGTCCTAACTGTGCATGCATTGTACTAGGAGAATGGGGTCCACATCTTGACCTATCTGGGGTCTTGAACTTCACTAACGGCTATGAAAGTAATAATTAATAAATACGGAAGGGATTCAGATTGTCACAATACTATTATTAAAAGTAATAAAATATTTGATACGTTTGATACGTTTGGGTCTGAAACAAACATTGTAATATGATTAACATGACACACTAGATCAATTAAAACATTGATGAATGCACATAGTCTCCTCCAATGATCACTTTATACTGTGAGCACTTCTGTTGTATCAAACACATGACACAAAATGTTGACATGCATACTGAACCACACATACATGAGATTATAAATGTACCCTTAGCGAGAAAAAAATGTTATACTCCTTACGACTCTTCCATTATAAATGATAACTTATTTCCAATTTGATACCTTTATAGGCCAAGAATGATGATATTTTTAGTGATGTTAATATTCATTTCAATTATAATTAACCCAAACCAAACAAAGCTATGTTATTGTGTGGAAATCAAGAGAGGGGGACATAAAATTACCCCAATCATCTACGCAAATCCCCAGTTAACCACTCAATTAACCTACCTACGCTCTCCTGAGCACGATTTTCAGTTTTGTAGATAACGTCAAACTGAATCCAATCTTGTACCTCGCGCGTAAACAATATTTCCTGCCATAGTGAATCAAACATTCCAGGAACGTCAGGGTATTTTAACCATAACCAACCACCTACAGTTTTTTTTATAGAAATCAGAGCGTCCCAATTCTCCCAACTGACCCTCTGTTCACCCCCCCCCCCCCTCCCCCCCCCCCCCCCCCCCCCCCCCCCCCCCACTTCCCTAACCTCACAACTAACTTGCCAACGCTCACCAGGACAGCAATTTCAAACACCATCACATATTCCAGGAATGTTAGGGTATTATTAGCAATTGTGTATCCATATACGTAATGCTAACCTTGAGCTACTTCTTCGTCAATACCACTTGGAATGCCTTAATAAACTGTTTATATAAAAACGTATTGCATAGTCCTTTTCATTCTTTGCTTGTGTAAATTGCACTCTTACAACATAATTTTCCCCATAGACAACAAACAACTATACTAAAGCTATTCCAATATAAAAATTCCATTAAAATGGAAAGTTGGCGGTCAAAAGGAAATTGCGATATAAGGCAAATAGAAAGAGCAAAAATAGCAACATTTGTAAATACGGCTTTTAGTTGCTAAAATTATGTGGCAGAAGAAGCAAGCGCATAGATGATAATTGTGCAAGATTCTTGCATGGCATTACTAGAAAGCAATATAAATTACAGCCATAGTTTAGTGATAAATAGTTTTAAATATATGTCATATGTATTCAATTTATTTGATCAATACATAAATAAATGTAGAAATAAATAAATGATTTTATTTTTTTTAAATACTTTTAAATAAATAGTTGAATAATTTTGTTAATAAATAGGCCTAATAATATAAATCGAAAATTAAATTTTTAATCGAAAATAAATGAATCAATACATAAATACACGCATATTAAAAATTAAAATATTAAAAATTACTTATAAAATAAAGAAATTAAAACAAATAAACATGAGAAAACATTAATAAATAAAAAATGATTAAATAAATAAATGAATAATTATGTAGATAATTAATAATATAAAAAGTAAATATAGAAATATAGAAATGAATGAATTTTACATTCAATTTAAGTTTTAAATATGTCATATATATTCAATTAATTTGATTAGAATTATATTCAATTTAATATGGCCAACATTCGTTAGTAAAACTATGGTTGAAGTAGAATTTATTTGTTTATTATAGAAAAAATTCCATTGACACATATGCAACTTTGAATAGAGTGGAACAGCTAGCAGATCTGATAGATTTCACTTTTAGTCAGACTAATTTCGAAGATATAGAATATCTTGGACATCTGCCAACAGGGGTCTTTCAATCAAACAGGCAAAGATGGTAATAGTGAGGACATGATCTTTATAAACCCATCTTTATTACTGCCGCTTCTTTTTGACTAACCCTGTATAATGATAAAATACAAGGGAATCAATAGATTCAACCTCTACACCTCCAAAATATACTCCACTTCTTTCAATGGCAATTGAAATCTGTCTAACCTATTTTTTACTACTAAATTATTCAATGACTTTTGCCGATGCGGGTTACATAACAATATGCAAGATTATTAGGCAACTGTTTCCCACCATGTTTCACTAAGCATAATCACAATAATCAGCAAATGAATGTAATTATTCACATCAATAATGGTTTCTTAGGACAGTGGTAATATATCAGTCACACTTACCTCCTACAGACAATGTCGTCTAGACCTAGACATCCCTTCATTTACAAATGGCTACTTTAACAAACCTCTACAACCTATTCACCTTACTTATCTCTCTGAACTTCAACAACCACTAACAACAACTATATCGGCGACTCATGGTTCCGGTTGGATCCAAAACATGTCTACACATATCCAAACTATAATCAATGCCAACCACCATAATCACCAAATAGGAAAACCGCCGCATAGGAGAAGCGCCACATACGAAAACCGCCACATACGAAAACCGCTACACCCGAGAACCGCTCTAGTTTAAGCTAATATTATTTATCCTGAGTGTAAAAGTACTGAGTTAAGTTGATCCGTGATGATCAGAGTTATAATGTGTTGCAAGGGACGAGCTCAATTTGATAAGGTGCCAGTATCGTCCGATACTGGAACACGGACTTAGTGACGAGAGTTAAATCAAAGATTTTCTAGTACAGGAATTGTGATATCTATTGAAATGTCGAATAAAAACTGATACTATGTTGTTTCATAGCATAGTTTCAGAGGTGTTTTTAATTTCTAGATTAACAGATTATAATCTGTCATACAAATTATCATGGGATCGAGATACACAGTATTTTTGTATGTACTTCTATATGTATTGCAGGTGCCATATATACGGAAGAAATACATTATAGTTGAAATACACAAATTAATGTATTGACAATGTTTTTATTGTGTGAATTATGCTAGTATGGTTTACGAGTTTACGATTTTCGCATATACAATATAAATTTATTATTTTGCATATACAACATCAATACAAAGTCAGAGCAAAAGTGGTATGGTACGATTTTATCACTTTTCATCAGATTTCGGACTCCCCATGTTCTGAGAAAATTGCCCTAAAAGCGCGTTGTTCTCCTAGTAGTGATCAGTCTAAAGTATACGATATTATACAAATATTCGTTTTGCTTTGACTCAAAGCAAAACGAATATCGTACAACTATGTAGGCCACTGAAACAATTACAAACATTTCATGGCCACACTCCGCATTTGGTATTAAACATAGTTATTTCAAGATACCCAGGATTAGTCCTATTACACTGGAAGAAAGAAAATGTCAATAGACACCTTTTTGGGTGTCCAATTTTGGTTCCTGAGGCGCTACCAAAAAGGAGTCAAAGTGACACCTTTAGAGTGTCTTGTCGACTCCTTTTGGGTTAAAGATGGCACCTTTAGGATGTCAAACCGATTTCGACACCTTTTTGGTAGCGCTTCAGGACCCATTTTGGGTGTAATTTGACGCCGAAAGTGGTGTAGGGAGACACTTGAAAGGGTCAAGAGACACCTTAAAGGTGCCAGGAGACATGTAAAAGGTGTCAGGAGACACCTCAAAGGTATCTTTAAAGGATTTTAAATGTGTCCCCTGACACCTTTAGTGGGTCTCTCAACCCCTAAAGGAGTCCACAAGACATTCTAAAGGTGTCTGAGTGACACCTTTTGGGAGCACCTTGGAACCCAAAACTGGAGATCCAAAGAAACCAAGCTAGTTCTAATAGTCTGTTGAGAAGGATGCATTGGCAGCAGCACACTTCTCTATACTACTTCATTAATACAACGCATGTGTATCTGGTTTATGAACAATCACTAAGTTTGTGAGGTCTTGAATTAATATATACTAGCGGGCATCCGCGCTTCGCGCGGAACCCGATAGAAGATAACGGGGAGATTAGTAAACAAAGCGTAAGAAAAGTTGGTACAATATCAAGAACATGTCCTTTACATAATCCAGACGGGCCCTCAATAAATCTGAATATCGCAGGTGCATTTGATAATCCGGGTATGTGATGTGCCTTAATCCAGGTAGGCCTATTACATGTATATACCCTTTGTGATTTTAATATCCAGATACCCAGGTACCTCAGGATGTAGGCCTCCCATGTGCCCTGAAATGCAAGTACCCCATAGGCCTAATCCCTACTCTCTAAATGTAAAAGAGTGGTTTTCCACTTTTTCAAGGAGTTAAACGCAGGACAACACGTTTTTGAGTAAAAAACACTCTAAAAGGAGTGAAAGGGGATTTTATATGACAATGTTCCACTTTATTGAGAGGACATTTTCCACTCTAAAACGGGTTGTCCTGTGTTTCACTCCCTTCACTCCTTTTCGAGTGAATTTCCACTCTTTCCACTCGTTTTGTATTTAGAGAGTACCCCTACTCCAGTTACCACAGGTGCCCTTAATATTGTTTCGGGTATCACATGATCTAGGTACTGTATGTGCCGTTATATCGAGATTATACCCTTGTGTCCTTACTTGATCATATTCAAGTAAGTTAAACGCGGGTGCCGAAGATAGCGGGCAGTTAGTCATATCAAAATAGACAGAGGTGAGTAATTTCAAAGCGTTATAAATGTTTATATAAATATCAAGAACATGTCCTTAAATAATGCAGGTACCTAAGGTGCCCTTAATATAATGTAAGTGACATGGTGCCCTTAAAACACCATGAGCTTATAAGCCCAATGTGCTCTTTCTTAAATAATACATGTTCCTAATCCAAGTACTCCACGTCTGCTAGACCCAACTCCTCACAGGTGGACTTAATAACCCTGGTACTGCACGTGCCGGCGTTATATCCATACCAATGTGCCTGTACTATTATCCAATTTATAATGGAAAGCGCAGTTATAAGTGCCGAAGCTATAGCGGGTGGTTAGTCATATCAAAACGTAGGATGAGGGTATTGTAAAACAGCAAGAGTATGTCGTTGATACTCCATGTACCCTGTGCCCTTAATACTGACTTTGGTGCCACAGTGCCCTTAATCCATATATACTGTATGCCCTTAAAAAATCCAAGTACGTCATTTATAACACATGGTGCCCTTGATTATTCAGGTACCCCCCCCCCCCCCCCCCCCATGTACTTTAATAACCAAGATACTCCATGTGTCTTTAAGTGATCCAATATAGGACCTCCCTGGACTATTTGGTATATTTTGAATCGAATATTAAGGGCATCCGTGATAACTTTTTATGCGGTTATTCGGGCCTACGTGGATTAATAAGAATACTTTAGAATATTAAGAGTATCTGGATTGCCTTAATATAATTATAGGCCACATCTGGGTGGGTACCCCGTGTGACCTTAGGTAGACCTACCCCATGTGCAGTGGCGGCACTACCGGGTGGCGATTATTTTTTTCGTACATGAGTTTAACCAAATTTATTTATTCCGTTTTAATACGAAATAAAGCAAAATTCACTGAATAAATTATTTTTTTACATTTGTAAACAAATGAACTGATTTTGGTTAAACTCGTGTACGAAAAGGTAATCGCTACCGGGTAGGGGTATGCCCCGAGGGGTGGGGGATGCCACCAGTCGTGACCTCTCCCACACTTTAAGTCCCTACACATTTTGTACCCCAAATAATAATAAAAAAGTTCAATTTGAATGTCAAAATTCAAAGTTACTTAAAATTAGCTTTAAATTGGTCCAAAATGTCTGATTTTAGAACAAATTAATCTTATTTCAGGAAGTTTACAATAAAAGCCAAAAGGCTTAAATTTTCCACCCAAGTGTTTTGTCTTTGCCCCTTCCAGATTGTTTTATTGTTCCCCACTGTTGATGGTGGTGCCGCCACTGCCCATGTGCACATACTGTATCCAGGTTATTCAGTAGGCCTGCGTTCTGAGCGTTTAGTGGGTTCTAGTTCTATAGTCGGTTATTTAGTTTTATCATATTTATGGTCGGCGGATCACTTGTACCATTCCATGATTAAATTTGAGCACTATGTGTGCCAACCCCGTTTTTTTTCGGGCCAATTTACATTAAATACATTAGTCCTCCAATAGGCATGTAGGCTTAAACGTATCCCTTTGCATGTCATGTTTGTTGTGTTCTAAATAAGGCCTGACCATAATTATATACCACACGCACGCTCCGTTTATCCAGATACCATTTAAGGGGGCACTACACTAAATCCTTCCGCGTTTGGTGTATGGTTCGGAGAAATAGTACCTATATCAATTTGATCATCGTCCCATGGGAAGCAAATAGAAGTAAATCTTGCTTATTTTTTTATGAAAAAGATAGAATAGAACCTCAGCATTGCTAATGTGGTCAAAATCGTCGGAATCGAATACGCACGGGAGCCTAGGCTGCGGAAGGATATCGTTGCCGGAACCGGTGAGGAAGCGAAAATATCGGTTTAAAATGGTGAGGGCGCTGTTTAAGTGCCCGTAGCGAAAAATGTCATCTAGATGGGTCAAGAAAAATCAAGTTTAAAATAAAATTCAACACATATCTAATACATTCATGCGAAATAAAAACTTCCATCATTGTTACGTGGGGTAAAAATACGGTCTTGAAAAAGGGCCGAAACGCGTGTATTTCAATGGGGGAGGTATTTAGTGGTGTGCCCCCTTAATGTGCCCTTACTATATCCAGATTATCAAGTAAGGGAAGTGCGCTTGCATAGTGGCTTAGGCCTATTAGGGTATGATGGGGCAATACCGCACGTTCCGTTCATCCAGATACCCCACGTGGCCTTACTGTATCCATATTATAAGTAAAGGAAAGTTCGGGGGAGGAGGGGGTGCTTAGGCCTATAGGGTATGATGAGAAAATCCCGTAATTTCCGTGCTATATATATAAGCCTCACGGCGAATAAGCCGCAGCACCTTATTATTAAATTAATAAAGTAAGATTCAGACCTCATCATATAGTAGGCTATAAGCCGCACCCGCTGTATAAGTCGCACGAAGACAATGAAATGGGCGGGGGGCGGTACCGACCTTTATCCACCAGCCCAAAGCTTCATGACCAGCCATGCCTTGCGCGGCGGTATCGGCCAAATTTTAGGTGATAACTGCTCAATTAATCATTATGTATACATTCATTAATCATCCATATTTATAATACCGGAAGCATGGTTGACTGCATCAAATGGAGTTACCTGCATGGGTGACTCCTCCTATCAAATGGGGCTACCTGTATGGGTAACTCCTTCATCAAATGTGGTGACTTGCAAAGGTGACTTCATCAAATGGGGTTACAACTGCATGAGTAATTCCATCAAATGTATTTTCCTTCAGCCACTTCATATCACTTTAATTAATACATGTTATCCTGGATACAGTTTGCACTTTGCTCCCCGTTTCTTTATTAAAATAAAGGTCTTATAACCTTGGCTTTATGTTTTTGTTTGTGTCTTGCTCCCGTTATCTTGTATGTACGGTATGCACAGCGGAGCAACGGACTACCTGCTTTCATCCTGCCCCGTAAACAACGCGTACACAATTTTTCTGCGTCATTACGTGTGCGCCGTATTGCGTGCGACATGTTAAACGCGAACGCGCAGCAACAACAACGGTCGGCATGGTACTGCCAGTTTCTTTATCGGTATCAAACGTCGCGTTCGCCTATATAACCAATGTGAAAGGTTACTTTAAGATCTGTGTAAGAGTTTGTTGTTTACATTTAGAAAATTTCGTGAAATATTTGTATTTGTCGGACGTATAGCCTCCCGTATAAATGCTTGTTACAATGCGATCTTAAAGAATAACAAACAGCCGCATATACAGAAATGTAGCTATATCCCTAAAGAAAATATTTTGGGTGAAGACCATATGTCATCACTCACTCCGAAAACCACAATTTGTGTCCGAACAGTAGCTACCCGAGTAAAAGAAATTCAACATTTCGGATTTTCACATGTGATCCTTTCTGCGCATGTCTGTAAACGAGGAAATACTGGCATTGAACTATCTAATTAGCTCGTGTATTAGAGGCGCAATTACCACGCTTTTTCAGTTGAAGAGGGACGCGAGTGTAAAATTATTATTGAGGGTGCATACCACTATTACGCGCTAACGTGTGTTTCTATGGGAAAGATGCCTCGGGAAAACGGCAATATCTTGAGTTACCTTGCGACTCATTTAATGAAATCTTGGAATATTTATTAACACACATAGATCTTACCTGGGTCAAAAACTCAGATGGGGGTGACCGTTTACATTTTTCTGTATTTCCCCCTTTATACGGAGTAGTATTTTTTAACACGAAATTAGACCTTGTAGCCCGTTGTGACCAATGTGTATCCCTCCGCCGATATTTTCAAATAAAACAGTAGATGTATACTCTTTTCATTCGAATTATCTCAGGTACACTTCAGTGAATAAATATAGACCAAATTCAATAATTTTGAGTGACATATCATGTCAATATTCACCATTCTTTCCGTTATTTAGGAACTACATTCGTGATCGCGATCGACGGAAGCTGGGCGTTGGACTGTAATAGTGGTGTGCACCCTTGAACTATCTAATCAGGCGAAGGACCGAAAATTAGTATATAGATAGTTAGAAAAACCTTACGAAATCTACTGTCCATGGGGTTAATTTTAAAGAAGCCGATGCACACCCGTGTGTCAAATAGTTCTAAAGTGCAAGTCATATTATATGAAAACTTACAATTAAATCTCCCAATCGCTGTGTAACTGGGATAAAATCATGAGCAGCTAGCAGCTTTATCGATCAACTCATGAACACAATCCACCGTCATGAAGAATGTGCACAGCGCACATGTGCAGTGTGAATTTCGAGATTAGACACCGTAAAGGTGTCAATCGGCGCCACAAAAATGAATTGACAACAGCGAGGTGTCCACCGACGTTGATTAAGACACCTCAATGGCGTTAGTTAACACACTTTGAACTTTGAACTTTTATTGGAAAATGACCTTTCGTCCCCATATGGGGCAAATAAAGGCTTAAACACAGTACAATCTTAATATTATAGCTAACACTACTAACTAAAACTACTAACTAACACTACTAACACTAAATACAGAACAAATATAATAAAACTGAATAATTTAAAAAACGGATGAAATTTGAGGGAAGAATAAAAATAAATAAAAATAAAATAGGAATTGAGGCTATGATAGCCTAAATTTGTTGGAAATTTCTTTAATGAATTTACAAAGATTAATAATATCGGTACGGTTGTTTGAATTAAAAAGCTCATACATTTTGATTGTATTGCAATGAGTGGTAAATTTTTGGTCAATGAATTTGATTCTCAGTTGATGAAAATACTTGCATTCAAAAATGTAGTGATATTCATCGCCAATAATATTGTCATTACAAATAGTGCACACTCTGTCATTATGAGTTGTATTGTAATATCTACCAGTTACTACAGGAATATTTGAATTACTAACTCTAAATCTACAAAAATTAATAGCATGTGATTTGGGTAAATACAATAAGTAGCTTTCAAGTTTGAGCTCCTTTTTAAAGATTCTATAATTATTACAAGAGGAAGAATTGTCAACTAAGCTACACCAAGACTGCAAATACTGATCATTGATTCTAATTTTAATAAAATAAGGATAAAATAACTATAATAAAAATTAAAAATAAAAAATAAAAAAATAAATAAAAATGAATTAACATTAGAATATTTTGAGGATTCTGGAGGTATACACAATGCCAAGGAGTGTTTTCTTACCAAGTATTTGTTTATCTAGAATAAGCCAAAGCACTTCCTCACAAGAACCGTTCACTACCTTTACCAAATTGGCAAAATTGTTTTTTACGTAAATACCAATACCACCTGACAGAGGTGTTAACTGACACCATTGAGGTGTCAGTTACACCTATGGGGTGCTCACAGAGGTGTCAGCGTTAAATATTAAAAACTATAATGGACACCACTAGAGTGTCATTTGACACCAGAATTGGTGTTCCCAAACAATCAAACTAAAAAATACCCTCAAAAGGTGTCGGTATGAGCCATTTGCATTCTCAACAAGCATATCACTGTGTCGAAGTGATTCTGGTGTCAATTGACACCCGAGGAGCGTCAGTGGTGATCAGATCCTTAAAAGGTGTCCAATTTATTTTCAGTGATAGTAACTAATGACAATGTCCGGTTAATTTTAAAAACCTAGTTCGACAGAAGGTTGGCATAACAAATAAAGGACCTTTGTAGAAATTAGAAAACATGTTCCCCCTCAATTGATATTTACTACAGGCATTAGATTTGATTGAAACGGGGGGGGGGGGGGGGGGGTGGGGTTCAAACACGGTATCATTCTGGGACACCCTGTATACGCATTGATTGAGTTCACGGTCTAATTCTCAAATCATACATCTTCTGATAGTACGGCATACAGACATCTGCGCACTCTAATATATCCTCAGACAAATCCTCACGACGCGGCAAATCTCTCGGTGGAAGAAATCCCGTGCTGTTTAATGCAGTTTCATAATAGCCACCCCACTCATGGAAATTCCCTAATAGAATATCTCGCGCAGCCTTCCATGATTTGATAACATCTTTGCCAGCCGGCCATTCCAGTAAATCATCCGTGTAAGGGATGCCTAGAAGGGTGAAGTATTGGCGCAAAATGGACGATGGATTCTCCAAAAGGTCGTCTGCGTCAATGATGATCGGATCAGTTTCGTCGCCATCTTGAAGGTGCTTCATCAACTCGTACTGCTCTTGGAAAGTATAGCCCTTTGGTAACATTTCCCAGGAAGGTCACACATTCGGAAATCTTTTTTTCCAGTGGTTGCCATATAAAACGGGGTCATCAGTTGTTTATACGATGGTAACGTTCGGTACGGATGGCGAATCACAAAGGTATCTTGCAGGGTTTCCCTTTGGTGGATCTTAGGCTGCACTTGAGCTTGATGCTGAGGATCCGGTGATCGGAGTCTATTTCCACCGAGTTGTAGGCTCTGCAGTTCCGTAAGGAGTTAGTCCGATCCACTTGCTGTTCATTTTTTAGGATTACCATGGAACGTGGCGCGACAGTGATAACTCTACTGCTGATCATGCTGATGGAGTTCACACTTTGTAGACACCTGTATCTGTGTTTTGACATTAGAATGCCCACACCTCCCTGACGCTGATCTGTGGCCGAGCTATAAAATATATTATGACCAAGTTCCTCCTGTCATCGGACCATAACTCATCGGTGTTGTTAGAAGTAATCAGGCGATGTTCCTGTATACCACTGATGTCTATACCTGCATCTGCGCAACCTACAAATAATTGGTGTACCTTCCCTTGTTGGTATAAGGTACGCACGTTGTATGTAGATACAACAAGAGGTTTGAAGGCAGATAGACGACGCTTCTCAGGACCAACAGTTCATGATGTTGTGCCGATTTCCCGCTGGCCCGACATAGAGTCATTTGTTGACAGTCGCCCAGCTACCTTCGAGTTGTAGTACTAGGTTTTTTTTGTGGTTTTCGTAATCGAATTGGTGTCAGATTATTTTTGCCCGGTCTGGCAAGCTATACGGGTGATTAGCCCTGATTAGCCTTGGTCCGGGTGTACTATTTAATCCATAGTTTGGAACTATTTAACCCATAGTCTGGAACTATTTAACCCATAGTTGGGAACTATTTAACCCATAGTTTGGAACTATTTTAACCCATAGATGGGAAACTATTTAACCCATAGATGGGAAGCTATTTAACCCATAGATGGGAAGCTATTTAACCCATAGTTGGGACTATATTATACCATAGCTGGTAAGACAATGATCAGTAGCACTATGGAAGTAACAGTTACTACAGAGCTACTCCAATAGCTCAAGGCCTACTGTTCAGATTGCCCCCGGAGCTCCGTCTGTAACCAATAGCAGAAGTAGATGGATAGAGTGAGTACCGGATGACCAAAACTTGGGAATACCTCTGAAAATAATTCTAGCCCTACCAGAAAACACATGCAGCACCCAATAGTATTGCCCTGTTCTCGCGCAGTTTAAGGAACAAGTCCAGCCGGAACATAACAGGCGCGTACTGCGGCATGTGAGTCAGGGGGGGGGGGGGGCAGAAGTATATGTCGTCCCGACAGTGGCGTAAATTTTCGTAAAAGGTTGCCCCAAAATTTTTCCCAGTCAGTCACCTCGTGAATTTCACGTAAGTGGGGGGGGGGGGGGGGGGGGGGGGGGGTAGGGTCACAAAATGTCCCAGTCCAAAAAGCACAACAGTCAACAAATAATGACCAATCCTCAGTGTTTTCGGCCTATAGGCCCTATTTTTTTCTTCTTATGCTAATTTAACGTCCCGGTATTACGAATTAGCGCCCCGGTATTTGGAGCCAGGGGGCTGCCCCCCCCCCCGGTCGGGACGCCACTGGAACATAACTCACAAAGGCTCTAATACTTCAGGTATTAACCCTACACACCCAGATGGATCACCTGCACTCAACTCTGCTTTCAGACGTCAGCAGACGCTCCCACTGGTGCACTCGCTGGCTGTACCGTCTGGGATGGAATATTGTGCACCACGGTACACTGCAAAAACACCGGTGTTAAAAATAACACCGTTCGGTGTTCTGAGAGGTCCACACGAATTAGTGTTATTTTAACACTATCTTGGTGTTACATTAACACTTACAGTGTTATTTTTCACACTTGCAGTTGTTAAAATGACACTACATGGTGTTGATATAACACCAAAAATTTAACACCGGTACACCGGTGTTAATTTTTTTTGGTGTGGACCTCTCACAACACCAATGGTGTTATTTTTTAACACCGGTGTTTTTGCAGTATAGTGGTCGATGTAAGATGTAAGATACACCAGACCGGCCAGACATCTTTTTTGATAAACGAAGTTTTTCGAATTATTGGACATTACACTAACATAAACTTGGTCTCTAGATCGAAAAACCAAGATTTTCTCCAGCCAACTAAAAATCTTGGTTTTCAAATTGATAATCTTGGTTAAAATGAAAAACCAAGTTTTGCGCCGAACCGTCGAAAAACTTGGTTTTTCAATTGAACCAAGTTTTTCGAGAAACGAGAAAAACTTGGATTTTCAATCGATAAACTTGGTTTTCGAGTTACTGGACATTGGGCTTGCCATACCCATGCACTGCAAAAACACCGGTGTTAAAAATAACACCAATGGTGTTGTGAGAGGTCCACACCAACACCGGTGTACCGGTGTTAAATTCTTGGTGTTATATCAACACCATGTAGTGTCATTTTAACACTGCAAGTGTTAATGTAACACCAAGATAGTGTTGAAATAACACTAATTGGTGTGGACCTCTCAGAACACCGAACAGTGTTATTTTTAACACCGGTGTTTTTGCAGTGTGCATATAGTTTTACTGAGGGGGTACTAAGAGATGTGTTGAAGGCTGCTCCCTCAATAATAATAAAAACCGGGATTTCTACATTTTTATATTGTATTACATTCACAAACATGTCAGGGTTAAGAAAAATCAGCCGTTTTTGTGCAATAAAACGTCGTTTAAAAATAGTGTATCACCGGCTCGGACAGGTTTTTTTTTAATGGTAAACAGAGTTACCATTTCTATATAGAGTCACTGATAGAAGGAAAAAGCAGTGGTGAAGACAATATCCCACCTGAAGTTCTGAAAAGATGCGACCTTGACGACATTGTGTTGAACTTCTGCAATGAAGCATTACTAAAAGGGAAAAAAACAAGCCAATGGTCTGTGCTCAACATTGTTCCAATACCAAAATCAGGGAATCTTAGCCTAGGAGGCAATTACCGAGGTATCAGTCTAAGTTCTATTGTTGCCAAAACATACAACAGAATGATCCTGAACAGAATCAGACCAGAGCTGGATCAGCATTTGAGAACCAATCAAAACGGCTTCAGGGTTGGAAGGACGACAGCGGGCCACATACTGGCACTGAGGAGGCTCATAGAAGGAGTTAAAGCCAATAACCTAGCAGCAGTAATCACCTACATTGATTTCAGAAAGGCCTTCGACACAATCCACCGTGGCAAAATGCTGAAAATTCTGCGAGCTTATGGAATACCAAAACAGGTCGTTGAAGCAATCGGAGGAATGTACGAGAATACCATGGCTAAGGTAATATCACCTGACGGAGAGACTGCACAGTTTGAAATATTGGCTGGAGTTCTACAGGGAGACACACTCGCCCAAATCTGTTCGTGATTGTGCTGGACTTTGCCCTGAGGATAGCAATAGAGGGGAGAGAAGAAGAGCTTGGTTTTCATCTTGACAGGCGTAGAAGTAGACGGATTGGGCCAGAGGTGGTGACAGACTTTGACTTCGCCGATGACATTGCATTGTTGTCAGAGAAATTTCATCAAGCACAAGATCTGCTGCAAAGAGTTGAGACATCAGTAGCAAAGGTTGGTCTCAAAATGAATGCTAGCAAGACCAAGTGTATGTCATATAACCAGAACCAGAAGGGATCCATACAGACAAATGATGGCAACAAGTTGGAGGAAGTTCAAGATTTTAAATATCTTGGTGCCTAGATGGAGAGTACGGCAAAAGACATTAAGCAACGCAAAGCAGCAGCATGGAGAGCATGTAGCAAAATGAACAAAATATGGAAGTCAACTCTATCTCGGAAATTCAAACTTCGCCTGTTTGCCTGAACGGTGGAGTCAGTTCTACTATATGGATGCGAAGCTTGGACCATTACTCCCAAGCTACAGAAAGAGCTAGATGGCTGCTACACCAGAATGCTGAGAGCAGTACTCAATGTCAACTGGAAACAACATATACCAAACACCCAACTGTATGGTGACCTCCCCAAAATAAGCCAGAAGATTCAGAAGAGACGAACAAGGTTTGCTGGCCACTGTTACAGAAGTAAGGAGCCAGTATCCAAACTAGTGCACTGGATCCCCAAACATGGCAAAAGAAAGCCGGGACGACCTGCTCTGACATTTATCGATCTACTCAAGCAAGATACTGGACTGGAGACGAGTAACATAAAGCCAGCAATGAACGACAAAAGAGTGTGGAGAGCCATCGTAGACCGGGGACACGACCCGAATTAAGCAGCAAGTAAGTAAGCAGGGCGTTTAATAAAAGAATTTTATGATAAATAGCGATGATATTTCAACATAGTTAATCAAGTTTTGCTGCTTTTTTGTGAGTAGAAACAACAACATTAAAGGGGCACAGAGAGATTTGTCAAAAAATGAAATTCAAAATGTTTATCTTGTTTATATACATATAGATGGGTGGTCCTTCATGGTTATTTTGAATAAACACGAAACAAATAAGTAGAAGCCATCTGTAGCCTTTTAGATGAATTTGGGTAGTTTCGATGTAATCTCATCGAAACTCAAAACACTATCAAATCCATGAATTTCACATGAAATACTGCAAATTAAGCTCTATACTTTTAGGTGGTAGTCAGTACGTATACGCATTACGTTGTATGTGAATAACCCAACGTCTGAATAAAACTAAGGATCTCTTAGTGCCCCTTTAAATTGCCAATTATAATGATTATCTTTAATATTGAAGTACATTTTGGTAAAAAACACGTAAACATCTCTTAGTACCCCTTTAATTGAAAATAATTTACTTTAGGGGAGTGCACGAAGCGCACAAATTGATTGCCATTTTACGCTAACAGCCCAGTGGCGTATCTGGGTGGAGCCTCGGGGGGGGGGGGGGGGGGGGGGGGGGGGGGGGGGGGGGGGGGTAGGTATTTTTTCCCCGCGGTGAACACCATACCAGTTCGACTCATATTAAGTAAAACAATTGCGCAGCTTTGTTTATTCCAGCGAATGAAATTGCATCCTAAATTCGAAATTTTAACAACATAAGAGGGTCATTCAATAAGTTCTACCTCCTACCACATAACTTTGCTATTATATATTCCAGTCGTATGAAATATTGCACAATTGTAGTTTTGGATCTCAGCTACAGATTCACCGTAGATTGGTCTGAGTACTGGTTGTACTTTTTAGGAGATGCAGTGAAAACCAAACGTCCATTAGGGCGACGGAAACGGATAGAAAACAGCCAAATGTCTCCTAAGTGCTATTCATTTGGTCAATTCTAAGAGACAAAACGTACCTATTGGTCAATTAAAACCGTTCTAAATTACAAATATCTCTTGAACATACTATAAACAATAACAGTGTCTGATTTCTTGGGGGAAATGACCTCTAATTATCCAGAACCAGACCAGGACAGCCATTAATTTTAGCCCTACCGGGGCCCTACCCTATGAGCACCGCAGGAAAAGTCATATTTGCTTTTCATAAAAACTACGAGATCTTTATTAAATAAGAACGCTGTCTATTTGTTCTGGTTGTAACAGTTACTTTAACTTTATTCAACTCCAACAATGATCACGGTCTGTAAAAAGACAAGAACATGAGAAAGCATAATCAATATCCTCTATCTCCCCCCCCCCCCCCCCAAGTCTTTGGCACATAATTTTGATATAAATGTCCTGTGGCACATAATGTTTATGTAAGTGACCTTTGGCACATAAAGTGAAAGATGTGGCTAAGACTGATTAGAAGGAAGTGTTCTTGTTTCACCATGATTGTACAGCTGACTACTCTACTGAACAGAACAGCAAAAACAATGTCAATAACCTGGTCAACAGGTCAGGGAAAGTCCATTGGGGAATCACATGTCATAGTCAGAGTGCCAGGCGGGCTTGCAGGGATTCCGGGCAGAACGCCTAGGGGCAGTGGTTGGGACGTTCCCTGAAGGTGGAGGCAGTGAATCCGCGTCAGATTGGCGGAGGCTGTTGAGCTGTCCGTCATCTGGGGGCGGAGCTGTGCCTACTGGTTGAACAGGGGCTGGTGGTGTGGGGGTAGTGTGGATGGTTGTGGGGTGGTGCTGGTGGCAGGGGAGAGTGCTGGTGGATTACTACATGCCTGAGGAGGGCGAGTAGCATTGGGTGTTGCAACACCCGTGCGTTGGACAATCTGCGGAGCTATCGGGCGCCGTACACCAATGTCATCATCTATTTTGCATCGGGGAAGGGGTGGCTGCACAGGGACATATTTACGGAGGAACTTCCCTTTCCGTAGTGTGACTCTGCCTGCACCATCAACGCGTACCACATACTGGTCAAACTGTCGGACCTGAACAACGACACCAGTCTTGTCCCATTTAAGGGGGTGTGGACCTGCCTGGTTCTGGATGCGAACTATATCGCCAACAACAAGGGGCAAGAGTCTTTTGGTGTGTTCAGACCAGCGCTCAGCACATTTCATGTGGCGGTTCCGTAGAGCATCTTCTCGAGCCGCTAGGGTTTCTAGCCAAGTGTCATGGGTTTATATTAACCAGGTGGTATGGGGATGAAGTCCCTAATAGGACGACCAAAGATGCACTAAGCTGGGGATAGTTTTGTGTCTCTGTCAGGGGTATTCCGGTACTGCAGCATGGCCCGCTGGAAAGCGTCAGTATCCAGGTCGCCAGTTGGGCTGGTGTTGTCCATAAGAAGACGTTTAACGGTCTTCACCCCGACCTCAGCACGGCAGTTACTGTGGGGATAAGCAACAGAGGAAAGGCGATGGTGTACACCCCAGTCATTAAGGAATCGACGTGTAGCTACCGCAGTAAATTCAGGGCCACTATCGGATGCTAACTCGTCGGGGATACCAAAGGTGACAAAGATGCGTCTGAGGCATGTTATGAGCCCATCAGCACCATGGGAGGACCTCTCAACAGCCTTTGTAATGAAAGAAATCAGCACAAACACATTGGAATGGGTAACTGGTAGGGGTCAGGGGGTAGGTGGTGCATTTGGGTTAGATGGGGCAATGCGATTGCAATGATTGCAGTTGGCACGAAGAGCAGCAATCGCAGGGGTGATACCTGGCCAAAAAATGGATGCCTCTGATCTGGCATTCATAGATGAAGTGACTCCTTGGTGAGCAGCATGGAGATTAGCTAACACCTCACTCCTGAGGGATGGGGGAATAACCACACGCTCATTGTACAGCACAACACCATCAACTGTATATAAACCGTCACGGAACTGGAAGTACTCGCGTAGGGGTTCTGGGTGTTCATGGCGGAATTGTGGCATGCCAGACTCTATCAGGCCAACAAGGCTCTTCATCATTCATGTTATCATCACTAGCTGTGGCAGTACGTACTCTGTCCCATGTAACTGATTTGAGGTTAAGGGAGGTGAGGGCACACACAGCAGGTCGCAGGTGTGCGTAGGCCAGCCATTAGAGGTTGGGAGTGGGTAAGAAAGATGGGTGTGGACTCAATAGTTGCAATGTCATCAGGGAGGATCAACTTCTCAGGGTCACCTGTTGGGTGGCGTGAATTGCAATCTGTGGCATGATGCCTGGTGCCTGGAATGTGAACCATGCGAAATCTGTAACTGAGTGTTTTCTCCTTGAGATTCCTGAGGCGAGGATTGGGGATGTCTTCTAATGAGCGGTCACTGAAGATCTTCAGGAGGGGTTTGTGGTCAACAGCAATTATAAGGTCCTCGCATCCCAGTACAAAGTATCTGGCTTTGGTTAGGGCATCAACAACTGCAAGGGCCTCACCCTCTATCGGAGCATAACGGGATTCATGGGAATGTGTGAATCGACTCCCAACAAGTACGATCTTGCGATCTTCCACTCCGTCGGACAGCAACATGGTTCTGTTTTGGGGCAAGTGCAGTGTTTTTGAAGCAGCCAGAAGCCAATGCCCGTCTTGGACCAGTCTGTTGCCAAGCAGGTGGGCTTGCTTGTGTCAAAGATTCGGACACCTTCCTCTATCTCACTGATGATAACTGCTTTAGACTCTTCAAATGCGTGTTGGAGGGGTTCATCCCACTTAAACGGTGTGTTTGGTTGCATTAGTTGGCGGAATGGAAGCATCTTATCAGCCATACTGAAGGTGTAAGATACCTGGTTGACAAACCATGAGCGTACATGTCAGTGATACTTGTGGGCGTGGGGAAGTCAAGTATGGCATGGATGAATCTTTGGCAAGGGCGGACACTACTGAGGGTGATCTCGAAGCCAGCAAAATCAACGGTATCTGCGCCTAAGACAAATTTGTCTGGGTTAAGGGTGATCCCGGTCTGTCCACACTTGTCAAGATACTGGACAGCTTGGAAAAAGCTATCCGCAAGTGTGTCAGCCCATAGTAGGACGTCATCGACACATTTGGTCTTGTTAGGGATGTCTGAGATAATCTCATCATACCGTCTGGTATATCCATCACCAGATACTATGTAACCTTGAGGGGCTGTCTTGTAACGGTACCTGCCCAAGGGTGTGATGAAGGTCGTGAGGTGACAGTCCTCTTTGCAGATAGGAACGCTATGGTACCCATTCCATGCATCGAAGATAGATTTCTTCTTGCCATTTGGGACTGATCTAGCTTGGTAAAAAGGTGATTGGGTGTGGTGGGTTTCTGTTGTGGTATGGGCATTTAGGGCCTGGATGTCGACTGTGCGTCGCGGTTTGCCATTTTTCTTAGCACACACCACCATTCTGTGGCACCAGGTGACAGGTTCTCCTATTGGGACTGGTTCAAGTACGCCCAACTAACTGCACATCATGGTCTAGGCCTGCTTTAACAGCATCACGCCAGTGGAGTGGGACAGGGCAGGAAATGGGAGTGTGGTGGGGGAGGAGGGGGTCGTTGACGTACAGGACAGTCGCAGGGTGTGGTGGGGTCTTCCTTCAACGCTGCAGCGGCATCAGTCTGTTGTGTAGAGTGAGCCATCCCCATCCTGGGGAAGCTGTCAGGGATCCTCCCAAGGGCAATACAGGCTTCTTTGCTGAGGAAGAATTTATCAGAACTGTCTGTGACATAAGTCATCTGCCTTGTTTCAATTACCCGGACCTGACTGTCAGTGCCTGATATGCGGAGTACAGCGGCCCCAAGAATCGTGATGCCTCCGTTGTTGGCGGAGTGCATCCTCGAGACGGCGAATGACTGTCATTCCAGCAAGGCAACTCTGGCAACCCGTGTCGGCCATGGCAGGGACCCGGCAAGTCATTGTGGGGACAGAAAGGTCGGAACCAACATCAGTGTAGTCGTCTGGGGCAATTTTGATTGTCACGTTCAAAAAGGGTTGTGGGTTGGACCTTCTCTTGTGCCAGGTGTCAGAGAGGTTGTCATAGACGTGGTGGTGAAGAGGAATGGTCTGATGGCCAGTGGGAGTTGACCTGAGTCAGTGACGCTGCATAGGGCGTCAAACACTGCGCTTTCGCTGTTCTGAGAAGAAGTAGGGGCGCGTTTGGGTTTGTCCTTGCTGCGGCATACAGGGAGCACATACCCAAATAGGTATCGCGACACGCTATCGTCGCGATCAACCAACGACAATAGTTCCTATTTGGCGGGAAAGAGAGTTATTTTTTGACGGTTTATGATATAATTTTTCACTAATATGTTGTGTTTGAAATGTGTAGTTGATGTTCTGACATTTTAACTAGGTGATTTGAGGTCAATTTTAATTTCACGGACCGATTTACACATGCGGTGATATCCAGACCGGAGACCGAATTTAGGTAGGCATATCACTACGTTGTTATGCGGCGGCTTATATCAAAAAAAGTGCACGGGAAAGTTGCCTTCATATTCAGATATGTTGTAGATTACCCTTGTGAGTAAAACATATCAAAATTTCATTGAACCAAACGCACTAATATAGAAACTAGAGCCATTTAAGTAAGCCTTTCCTAACAGTAAAGTCTATGGAGAGCGTCTTGGTGCTGTGCTCCCTACACTCTGCAAGTGGTGATCACGATCGCATTGTTCACACTTGTGTCCATATGCTGGGCATACAGTTTTGCGTATACGGCCGGCTAGGGGCACTCTTCCCGTGACCCGTCTTGCCGCAGTAGGTGCAGGGGTCTTGTTTAGACTGAGTGTTGGCTTGCTTAGCTTTCCTGTATGTGCTGGAAGCTGCACCAGCTGCGTGAGAGTCTAACAGTGTGGAAGCTGACCGCTTCCCAGATTCCTTTGCCTCGACAAACGTAAACACTTGCTCTAAGGTCATATCCTGTTTCTGGTTACCGAGGAGGTCAAGCTGGATGTCGGGATCAGCAATACCACGTGAGAGGACATCTCTGAGAATCGCATCTGTGTAGTTGACATTGATAGCACAGCCTGGACACTTGATGAGGAACTTGCATACACCTGCCTGTCCGCGGAGTCGAGCCCCAAGCTTCTGATAGGCTCGTCACGATCTTGCCGCATGTTATGGAGATGTACTCGAGCAACCATTATGTTCTCTTCACAGACAGCGAGTGTCTTAATTGCCGCTAAAACCTCAGCTTCCGTTTTGTTTGTGAGGCTTCCTCCTGCTGCTCTTGTGAGGTCTTTGCGTAAAGGCTCCGAGCAGCACTCAAGTGGTTGCACGACACAGTCTTTGCCTTTGATTTTAGTTGCCTCAACATAGTCCGTCCAACGTGATTGGAAGTATGCCCATTCTTCACTTGTGCTAGCAGCACCAGTGGGTCGTTTTACCTTCTCCACCTTTTGGCTGTTTGTCCAGAGTTGTGAACGGCACTGTGGGCGGTAATTAGTGCGGCTTTACAATGGCAGCATCCAGGTCTGCAGTGGCGTAGTCGCAGCCAGGGATTGGGCATCCTACAACAGGCATTGTCTATGTGGATTGTCAAAAGAAACGTGATCATAAATAAGAACGCTGTCTATTTGTTCTGGTTGTAACAGTTACTTTAACTTTATTCAACTCCAACAATGATCACGGTCTGTAAAAAGACAAGAACATGAGAAAGCATAATCAATATCCTCTATATATTTATACTGGACTAAATGCAGGGATTTCAAGTCTCTTGAAGAGATCATTTTCTATCACTACTATACCTGATTGACTATTCTAAGGGTTGCATATAATAAAAACTCATAAAGTGACTATCATGTTAAGATTTAACATTCAAGGCATCACTGTGACTTGACTTGTAACAACGACAATTTGACTGAATAGCAGTATTCCAGTATGCTAAATGCGTAGCAATATCTTCGAGTTGACATTATACTATTTGCTAGCCCACAAAGGTTAATAATTTTATTGCCTACAATCTGATTTACATATGATACAGTATCATATTCAAAAATAATCCCTTGTTTTCTATTTTCAGTATTTAAATCGGACCGTAATATCAAATCATACAATTCGGTGAGAAATCGCAGAAAACGTGTATTTTTCTTTAGGGTAATTCTCCATGTCCGTTGTCCAAAATCTCTCTCTGGCTTTGATTGCATCATTACAAAAGTGAAACGGGTATCAATTATAATTTTCTATAAATGTGTAGCTATGATTCCGAGCTATAATTATAACAAATGTCATGTGACTGACATTCATATTAGCGATGTTATGAGTGAGGAGGTAGAACTTATTGAATGACCCTCGTATCTACACGAATCGGGCCATTATTATGGTACATTTGTCTTTCAAAGAAAATTAGCCATTGTTATATTAAATTGCCCATCATCAAACCGGGCAAGGGGCAAAGTTGTCATTTAGACGGGAATTCAGTAATCCCTTATATTTTCTCTTTTCTTTTCTGTATCTGTATATGTCGTTGTCGGTAGAACTCCTCTTAGAGGTAACATCACCAACTTAGATAGACTAGCACACATTGGATGGATGCGCGCTCGCATTTGTGATTGTGATAGCAATTAGTTGAGGCTTTGACGTGGTTTTTAAACTTCCAGGGTTACAGCGTTGACAGCCGGGGCAGGCAGGTTGTTCCATATGGGGCAGTGTTGGAGTCGAGTCCTCATCATCCGAGTCCGAGTCCAAGTCCGAGTCCTTGAGGAAAGGACTCGAGTCCGAGTCCGAGTCTTTGCCAATTTCTATGTCCGAGTCCGAGTCCGAGTCCGAGTCCTCAATATCCGAGTCCGAGTCCGAGTCCTTATGTATCAAATTCAAGACGCAGGTCACCAATACTATATCAACGTTTTATTAGTCAGATTTTCAGTTCTACTGTTAACTTATACAAATATGGACTGTTCGAGGGAAATGGGGTGAACTATTGCCCCAAGGTGATCTGGAGACGGTAAGCCTACTATTTTCCCGATGCCGAAGGCTGAGGGAAAATAGTAGGCTTAGGTCTCCAGATCACCGAGTTCACCCCATTTCACGAATAAAGAGCAGTCCATATTTGATTTATATAACGCATGAAAATATTTTTGTGTGCGATTTTGATCAAAACATGAAAAAGATCTTACAAGCGAGTCGATCCTCCATGCCATTATGGCAAAATCGTACGAGGCATGGCATTTTTTGCCCGGTCAATAGTACGCGGTCAATAGTACTTTTTGAAAGACAAAACAAGACTGGAAAGTTACGTCAAGCATGAAATGGACCAAACTATTTTGTGTTATTATGATGTAGTATCCACCAATCAGATGGCTAGAATATTTCCATGCGTTATATAATAATTACTTATCAAAGTATATCACAGTCAGTTCAGTAACTTACTTTATTAGGCTTGTGTTGTCTTTGTGGTTGTTCTTTTAATTACTGCTTATTTGCAATTATTTGCTTGCAAAATTACTTAAATTAGAAAGAGTGTATAGAGGAAAAGATCCGCAAGACGAGAGCAGCAACGCCAGATACTGATCACAAGGGCCACACATGTTGGAGTTGCTTCCTTGCCCGTATTGGTCTTGTTAGTCATCCTCTGACACATAGATCAAATTCAACTATGTAACTGGTCTTTGTTGTCATTGTCGTCTGCTTTGCGATGGAAGAACAACAACAAGAAGTAAATTATTGCTATTGCTAAGGCTAATAATTCTGATAAAAGCCAGGATATAATTTAATGTTCTTTGTATTTCATTGTTTTTAAAGCAATACTAAATCGACGATATCTTTGGAACTGGGAGTACTGACATTGAAAGAAGATGTCAGTAAAATAAGGCTATGAAAATGAACCAGGAAAGAAAATTGAATATTTCATTGCTTGACAACACCTGAGTTTTGACCTCATCAATCATCAAAATCAGTTTTGAGTTGGCCTAATGTTATATGTTGAATTTAAAGAAGATGCTCATTGCACTTCAGGAACATCAGCATCTGCACCATTTGGGGGGATAATCTAGCGCGATGTGGCCGCATGATCACCCCCCCCCCCCCCCCCCCCCTCTTCTGAATATGCGTTCCATGGTAGCGCTACTTGCTGGTCTGGTACAACAGCACCCTCTGTGTTACTTATGAAAGTCAGTATTGTTTTGCTAGCGGCGGACTGCGAAATTTAGTCCCTCAGCAAAACAAAATTCAGATAAATTAATGAAAATAAAACACCTGAAAAAACCCAATTTTGCCGGACTCGATGAGGACTCGAAGCCGAGTCCTCGAGTCCTTGGGGTCCGAGTCCGAGTCCGAGTCCGAGTCCGAGTCTTTGAGTACTGGGACCGAGTCCGAGTCCGAGTCTTTGAAAAAAAGGACTCGAGTCGGACTCGAGTCCGAGTCCGAGTCCCGAGTCCTACAACACTAATTATGGGGACAGTGGAAGTGAAAAATAAGAATGTACTTCCGTAGCGGTTGGTCTTGTAACGGATCTGGCGGAAGTTTCTCATTGGGTCCCCGGGTTGTTGTTTTTTTTCCCTTTTCCTTCTCTCTTCCCCCCCCCCCCCCTCCCCCCCCCTTGACCCCGGGCCCTGGAGATACGCACTGGGAAAGCCAGATTTTTGTTGTTGTTGTAGCAAAATGCCTCCTCCTGAATACCTCCTGAATACCTCCTCCCCCATCGTGGCACAGCCACTGCAAGTGCAGATATGGAATCATTTTCACACGTTTTCTTGCGATGTAGGCCTACACAAATCAAGAATAGATACCCACCCTCAATTCCCGTACCGCCTGAGATTTTAATTTCCATGAAGCGCCCTCATAAATCACAATCAGCTGATCAGTAACTTTTATTGGAAGTTGTCGTAATAATTTTGGCCATTTTCTCCCCGTCTTCTTTGTAGCACAATGCCAAGGTTTTCACATGGAGGGCTATAACAAAAGCATAGAAGATTATATTTCCGTTGAATTTTCTCATCTCAATGGTAAGGAAGCAATGACTAAAATGAGTGAAAATAGACACGGACTGAGAAATTTAGCACCTCGACTGTTGAATTCGACAGCCTTGAATTCAACAGTCTAGGCTATGTCTGACAGACGGCTGTATGCAGCCATAAGGACGTCCAATGCCTTCTTTGTGTGTGTTATCAACTTGAACTCTCTCCCTACCCATATTCGCCGTTCACCTTCGGTCAAATGTACTTAAAAAGCCCTATAAACTCACCTTTTCCCATCTGAATGAACTGTTTCAAGTGTATCCACTTCCCGGGATCCACTTTCCCCTGCCTGGTCAGTGTCATACTCATCTTAGTTAGGGATATAGAAATAATAGGCATATACGACGGGTATTAAACAAATTATAAGTATTTTAAACAGGTTCGCCGTCGGGGATAGAAAAGAGCCAATTATGGGAAAACGATCTCGCCCAGGAATCGAACCCAGGATCCCAGGTTGCCTGGCAACTGCCTTATCCATTGGGCCACAGGACCTCGCATGGTAAAGCATCTGAAATTCAAACCTAAGCGATCTCGTTTCCCAGTCTCCTGCCTCAAGTATTACCCGGAGTAGCTCGGGCCTAGGCTACAAGTGTAATAATCTGGGAAACGAGATCGCTTAGGTTTAAATTTCAGATGCTTTACCTTTAACATCCAGACTTTGCATAAATAAAGGTGACTCTCACGCTTATGATTTCTGCTTTACGGTGGTCTTTATAGCTTGTAATCAGTGTTGCCAACTATTTTAGGTGCCAAAGCGCGGCGCAAGCGCCGCTCAAACCGCGGCCCACGACCAAAAGTAGCCCAATTTTTCAAAGCGCCCAGTTGCCCCAAAATACACCCAATTTTGGTAAATGTAGCCCAATTTGTACTAATTTCCTTATAAAACACCCAATTGGGCGAAAATGTTTTGCTAACGTTATGATTGCAAGAACTAAAGAAAATTACCTTTTATTTTGATTTTTTTAATTAATCAAATATTGAGAAGGCACATATCTAAATTTGTATTTCAAAATTGTGATATTTTGTGTTGGGATCTGGGACAATGACTCTTTGCTTTTCTTTATTATATATTATCATATTAACACGCATTCATAACTAAATTTGTATTTTAAAATTGTGATATTTTGTGTTGGGATCTGGGACAATGACTCTTTGCTTTTCTTTATTATATATTATCATATTAACACGCATTCATAACTAAATTTGTATTTTAAAATTGTGGTATTTTGTGTTGGGATCTGGGACAATGACTCTTTGCTTTTCTTTATTATATATTATCATATTAACACGCATTCATAACTAAATTTGTATTTTAAAATTGTGATATTTTGTGTTGGGATCTGGGACAATGACTCTTGCTTTTATTATATATGTGACGCCGCATGTCAAAACCAGGCACAATTGGGCAGGAGTTCAAAATTAAGTTATTGATGTATTATAAAGATATAGGCTTTGCACTTTACAACACCACTTGTTTTATTGAAATCGGACATTCCTAACTTGAGTTGTAACATTTTGAATTTGGACTGCCTGAAATGTTAAAAAATAGAAAACCTCCATTAAAATTTGCATAAAACAAAGTAATTAATAAGAAAGAAATACGAATAAACAATTAAAAATATTATTTCCCGAAGAAATTTCAGTTTGACATTTTTACAGCTCTTTTTTGACATGACAAGCATTGAGAAATCATAGAATCTAAGAATTGAAAAAAATAACCCAACATTTTTTTTGGCATTTTTCTCCATTCATAACTCTGCCCAATTCCGCCTGGTTTTGATATGCAGTGTCACATATTATCATTAACACGCATCATATTCTCTTTTGTGATATGGTGGCCCTTAAAAGGGCCGTTTGGGTTGGGTTTTTCAGAGTCTTTACTCTGTCGCTGGTAGCTCGTCGTCGTCGCGGCCGTAAACTAGGTTGCTGTTGAGTAGTAAGTGCAGCATGGACTTGGTGGGTTCGAATCTCGGGCAGCGGCACTTCTTCTTTTCGTCTTCATCGTGGCGACATCGCATAGCTGTTCTGGTGTAGAGGATTGCTTCGAGGACTGGCTGGCTCATTCTGTTCCGTTGGGCTGTCTTGATGAGGTTCACTTGACTGAAGACGCGTTCAACATCGGCGTTGCTGATTGGAAGGGACATCACGCGCAGAGCAAAGGCGGACAGGTTGTCGAAGCAGGCGATTCCTTCGGCATCTGTATACGAGCTGACCGTTGACCAAAATTCGATAGGTGTCTTTGATGTGGCGTCCCCCCAGTCGACTAGGTTAATCTGTAGAAGAGAACAAAAACAAAGAGAAAAATCATGAATAAATTATATAGAATACAAAATTAAATGTCACAAGTAATAATAAAGTAGCAGTATTTCCACACTGTCGGCAGGTTCATTTTAATATGGAATACAGTCAACGCCACTACCAAACATTGGTGTATGACTTATAGGCTATCTCTGTTGTACGGGACCTGTCGTAAATAAAAAAAAGTAGATTAATAATATTATAATAATCGTATCATGCTATATTTATAAAGGCTTACCTGTCGCCATTCCGTTTCCAGTAGTGCGATGTCTCCTCTGAACTGAGTGTGGATGAAGGGAAGATTCATCACTGGGGGCTTCACTGCGCTGGTGGCTACGGCTGGTGACAATATTGACATGGCTTTCAACATCTTCATGTTCGTCGACAACCGCTTCCCAACCTGACGGCACGATTCCCGAAGAAAGCTGCTGCACCGATGACGCACCTCTGTCCTCTGTTCGCTGGTGACGGCGGCTTCCTGGAGCTTGGTGCTGAAGACTCCTCCGAGATCGGTGTCTGATGACGACAGGAACACTGCATCTGAAGCAAAGTCAATGCTGCCTATATCGGTCCTACTCTGCTGGATCGCGGACTGCTTCACTGCACGCTGCATAAGGCCCTTGGAAAAAAAATCAAGATCATTAAACAGTTTCAAGCAACTTGCCGACTCAGACTGGAAGAGCTTGTTGATCTTGTTGAACTCGGCGAGGACTGGATGCAGAAACTGTAGATAGAGCTTGTTGACCGGGTCGTTGTACATCTGGAAGAGGAGCTCGGCGTTGTAGCAGCGTTCCTTGTTCTTGGCTAGTTCAAAGTGAAGTCGAAGTTCAGTCCATTGGCCTAGGATCCGGTCGACGCATTGGAAGATGGAGAGCCAGCGGGTTCCAGATGGTGCCATCAGCTTCAAGGGGGACGCTCCGTCGTTGATGGCCGCGAAGATCTGCCTGTAGTCAGTCTGCCGCGCTGTCGAAAATGAAAACCAGTTGTATGTCTGATGCACAAGAAAGTCTATGTTCCTGGGCATGGTCTCAACTGCCTTGCTTGCTGCGAGCTGGATGCTGTGACAGACACATCTGTAAGGAAGAAAGAAAAGAACACATTTAACCAACACATTCATAATATTTTGACTATTTTAAGATTATTGTATCTGTATAAAAGAACATAAAAGAACATTAACACTTTCCACGCGGCTATCGGTTTTACCAGTACACAACAGATTTTTGGTGATTCCAAAAATGGTAATGAAATTAAATAATTTTGACATTTTTTAAAACATTTTGTGAAATTTCGGAATGTCGTCTGTCGTCGCGTGACAAACACATACGGCCTAACAATTGCTTCAGACGCGAGACTTACCTAACGCCTATGATTGAAGAATTCTTCTCCTGTAACTTGGTAAGAACAGAGGAGTTACGTCCACAAAGCACGTTGGCGCCATCTGTTCCAAGACCCATCATGTTGTTGATGTTGAGGCCAGCGTCGTCGAGGAATTTGCAAATGCAATCCGCGATTACCTGTATAAGTAAAAGAAGGAAAAAGGAATTTAATAAAAGCTTCTGAAACATTGTTAAACCTGCAAAACAAAATCAACAAATGTTAAACGGTCAACTGAAACATGTGATTAATAATTGAATATATATTTATATTTATATTATTATGTTATAATTACCTGCGCATTGGCTGACACTTCTTCAATCTTGATCATCCCAAGGAAAGTGGAGATCATCTCTCTCTTGGCCTTGCTGAAGTAGCGGACGACGAGGCACAGCTGCTTGAAGGTGGTGATGTCCGTGGATTCGTCGATGATGAGGGAGAATGGGGCTGCTCCTATATCCTTGATTAGCTGCTTCTTGAACTCTGGGCCTAGAATGTTCTTGATGAGACTGGTACATTTGGTCCTGTGAAGATGTAGATTGGACAGAGTGTTCTTTCCACAGGTACACGACTTGGCGCACGTAGACACGACTTCTCCAAGATGGTCGACGACATTGATGGAAGTATGGCAGGCCACATACACGGCGATCTTGAGGTCCGTCGCTTTCTGGTCGAGTTCTGGACGTGGTGCAGGCTTAAAAGTAGCGGCAAGCAATTTGGCAGAGCTGCTTCCTCTTGATGAGACGTTCCTCTTGTGACCTTCGGACTTCGTGTGCTTGACAAGATCAGAATGATGGGCCCGGATGGTAGCATGGCAATAACGGCACGCGGCTTTCCCTTCATCTCCAGGAACCGTTCGAATCCAGTCCTTGAGCAAAGGTTCAGACTCCCATTTGATGTTGTAGCGCTTCTTGTAGCCAGTCCAGTTTGTAGATCGAGGAGCTTTACCCATGATGATTGAATTGAAGTTGATTTACTTGATTTGATAATGAGACGAGGCGAAATCTTGCAGAGTAGTCTAGTAGATGTTAGCGATGTGGTTACTCTAAGAGTGAGTGAATCAGCTTCTGGAAACTTGGCCATTTTATAGCTTACTTTAGCTTTCGGTACTTTTGAAAATAATTTAAATTGTTTAATCATATACGCAAATGAATGAAATGTGTGCGGTACTTCTTATTTTAATTAATAGTTCTTAAGAGCCGAAGGTCGGGAGATCTTTGTTATCTTCCCACTTGGACCTAGTCGTGGACTTGGATACTTCTTTTGAGCCGCGCGGATAAGCACAGGGGATTATAGTGCCGTTATTAGTCATTAAGTTAATCGTTCAACTTGATCAGTTTTGAGAGAATACAAAGGTACAATAAAATATGGGAGAAATTTCTCAGAAAAACATTATCTCGGTCTATTAACTATAATATCTCTAGTCTTTATTGAAATAAAAATTGAGTGTGTAAGAACATCGGTCTATTAGATTTCTTCTAGGTGCAACGATGTAATTCAAAGGACAGTCAAGTACTTGCATACAAATTATATCAGAGTTGATTAATTCCGTAAACTAGTCTATTTGATTTAATTTGATGTGTTTTGCAAAATTAATAAATAAATATTGACATAAAATTGGACGTGTCATTATCAATTTCATAATATTTAAAAATACAACTTGGTCATGTATAGTTACAATCTTAAGTTGTCACATTACTGATTACTATTGGCCGTGCTCATTAATGGAAATCTGATATAAATATTTACTGTATATTATGCGATAAAGATATTGAGGATCTGAGACATTTTCTATTTCTATGTAGCGGCTTAAATCGTATCAGAGTCAGTGATGAATATCGCAAGCTTGAAAATCAACTATTACTCCATAATTTAGAAGAATTTTTGGAGAATCTTTATGTCGGGTAAACAATAAAATTGTGTCTTAGGCCTATGCTAGGTCTTTCAAATGATGTTCTTAAACTGCAAGTACTTGGTACTTGGTAGGTTGGTCCTCCAAAAACACTCCGAGTTTTAACTGGAGGTGCGGATAGGGTGGACTTATTTGTAGATTTTAACCTACTTTATATATTTGATGTGTTTTGTAAATCATGTTAACATGTAAATATTTGTATATAATATTGCCTTTTTTGTAATTTAAAAGACGGTGTAATGTTTATGGACGCGTTAGTCGAGAAGACTTTTGCCGCAGTTCCGTTGTCCAAATAAATAAATAAATAAATAAATATTGAAGCTTCGAAAAACACCCTTGGTCTATACAGTATATTAAAATAGAATTTGACTGTGTAAGTGTTGTATTAAACTTGTATAGAACATCCTGTCGTCCATTGAAATACAACTTGGTGTTATTGCAATCAATAACGGGAGACGACATTTCTATTCTGTGATACACCAAAATGACCACTTAACCTCCTCTTCAGTTGTAGATTTCTATTGAAGCTATGAAAAACACTATTGGTCTATTGATCAGTCTATTGAAATAAAATTTGACAGTGTTGTATTGGACATCCTGTCGTCTATTGAAATACAACTTGGCCGTGGGACAATCAATATACGGGATACAACATTTCTATTCAGTGATACACCCGAATGAGCACTTAACCCCTCTTAAGATGTGGATTACTATGGAAGCTGTGAAAAACACTGTCTTGGGCCATTCAGTCTATTGAAATAAAGAAATACTGTGTAAGAACAACTTCTCGGCCTATTGAAATAATAAGTAGCCGGGTAATTAGGAAGGATGGAGGCAATTTAGCTGGTTAACAATGTGCCGCGGCCAAATTTGCTGAAAGTAGCCCAATTTTTAGCAAACCGCGGCACACCTTTTCATTCCGCGGCGCACTAGTCACAAGTAGCCCAATTGCGCGGCCAAAGCGCGGTGTTGGCAACACTGCTTGTAATTATCGTCAACAAGTGTTGGGCTAAACACATATATAACATTTACGGTGCATTAGTGATGAGCGGTATACGATACCGTAATCGTGGATACTACACTTCTCCCTTTTTATGGAGAATTTGGCTTTATACTAAAATCAATGTTTTTGTAGTATTGTGCTGTATTTGCCAAACACAACTGGTTAAAACAATGGACCCACGTCACATGAGGTTGAGCTCGCGTAAAGTACGCCTGCTCAACCTCACCCCAAAACGGTCCCCGGAATCTCTGTTGTGCGCGCACTACGTCATCTCGACCTCAAGGCTCTGATTGGTTGGTGCTCAAACATGAGAACTGAAAAACTCATGAGCTTTTCCACGCACCATCACGCTCCACTGCGTCGGTGGTTATGGCGCAGCAGGAGCACTGCGTTGGTGATACGGCGCAGCGTGACGATCATGAAAAAGTCTTCAGTTTAAATTTGACCAATCAGGTGCTTTGGTGTTGTTGGTTGGCAGTATTTTGTGAGTTCAAGCATGCGTGCGCAGCCTGATCGAAGTGCGCCCACGTATGTCGAACTGTGGCCAGGAGATTATGTGCCGTAGGTCCATTGGCCAAAATACATGGTTGATCTGTGGATAGAATTATCCATGATAATTGTTCATGATCTGATGATCATTGTCTCTGGTCAACTCGGTATAAGAGTTGTAATAGTCTATTGTTCATCTGATCATGTAATCAGTGGTTATCTTGCTTAGTAAAGCTTTAACAAACTTGAACTTGAACTTTAACAGTCATTTAACTATAATGTTTCTTTACAGTCACTTCTGCTTCCTTTTATATAGCAGTTGTTATAGAGTTCATGTGTACTTGCACATGCTGTTTATCATGTTTAATTTGATATGTCCAAATAAAATATGCATGTAATATAAACTTATTGTCTCTGTGTGTACACATTATTCTTGTATAATATGTGCACTTGCATTAACTTTAAAAAAAAATCCAAATGGTGGAATTTTTTCCAAAAAATAAATTATATCTTGCACATGATATAATTATAATTAGCATCCCAAAATTTGGTAATTTTGTTTTGTGCTATTTTCCACAAAATTCCAAAATCAACAAAAATGTGCTATTGTATTTTTTGTTGGATTGCTTTTTCCAATAGCAATAATGAAAAAAGTTCTGATTCACAGAACGGTGGCATGGTAAAGAGTCTTTATTGTTCTGATTCACAGCACGGTGGCATTTTGTTAAAGAGTCTTTCCTCACGTAGCGTAGTCCTTCAAGTAATCTGGTCTGTGCCTGGTCCTCTGTGGTCTTAGTGTCCTTGGTGTACCTGGTGTGTCGATTACGGCTTGTGTTGGTACCCTGGCTTGGGTTGATTCAGGTGTGGAATGTGATGTCTCGACCTGTGGTTCTGGAACTGGTGGTTGCATGTCTGTAATCGTGTTGTCTGCCCCAAGAGTATTGTCTATAATGGGTATCTCCAGCTGTGGTGTGTTTTGGATGACTGCGTTTGCTAGCTTGAAGTGGCTTGCGTCACGGTATATGTCCCGTCTGTAATAGTAGGCGTGACGATAAGCGTGTAAGTGATCTGCCCAGATTTATTGGTTATCGATATGTAATCAGCTGACGAGCTATGGTGTTGCTCGTATTATTGTTCATCACATTAATACTATAACATCCCCCTTCTTATGAAGAGTTAATAAACTGTTGCTCAGTCTAACGGTTTGTTGTTGTGACTGATTTTGTAATTATGGGAAGTAGCTCTTGATCTGTTTTACTTTTATGAGATCAAATTAAAAGGTACACATTGATGGTTGATCTATATTTTGTTAGATCAAATATGACAGACGATACCTTTGATCATTTATTTTATGATCATTGCTATTTAGAAGTCACTGTCTTTAATGTCTCTATAGTGTCCACGATCACCTTCTTTTTTGTTTTGTTTAATTTTGTAAAACAATTATCTGAAACAACTGTTTCATCTGGCTTGATTTCCAAACAAGCAAACATTTTCAAACAAACAAAATTATTTGCCTCTAATCTAGCGAGAAACAAAACAAATGTGATTGGGTTAAACAAACAGGAATGAGGAATCCCAGAAAACCATCTAGGAGGTGACGTATTCCTTCAGATAGCTTGGACGTTTGATTCTTCTTCCAGACTTGGTAGAGAGTTCTGGTTCTTGTCTCTGTTGTTGGTTTGGTAGTTCTGGTCCTTGTCTCTGTAGCTGGTCTTGTAGTTCTGGTCCTTGGTCTTGGTTGTTTCTGGATGTCTCATTACGTTTCTTCTCGGGTGGATCTGGTCTCTTGTTGGTGGTTTCTTGCTGTTTTCTGTTTGAAATGTTCAGCATCTTTTGTTTAGCCTTTGGCTCAGTGTTCTTTTGAGTCATGGGAACCACTTGTGGAGGTGGTTCTTGGGTTTTCTTCAGGTCTACTCGGTTGCGGCGGTAGACTCCCGTAGCAGTTTCAACTTCGTAAGAGCGTTCATCTAGTCTTCGGTTTACTAGCGCCTTTCGCCATGCTTTTTGACCCTGGACAAGGCCACAAGGGGCTTCATGCGAACCACATCTCCTTCCTCCAACGGTTTCAGATCTTTAGCATTTTTATCAAAGTTCTTAGCTTGGTTCGATGCTTTTTGTTTCATATTGTTCAGTTCATCGATAACTCTTGGTTTCAAGAGCTCTGCATTGGTTGGCAGAAGAGTTCTTGTTCTGCGATTCATCAGTCTTTGAGCTGGTGTAGTGTCCAAACCTTGCGTTGGTGTGTTTCGGTGGTCGAGAAACGCCAATGTTTTATAGTCCGTGTTAGCTTTCTTGGATTTAGTAAGGAGTCTCTTCGCTGTTTTAACAGCGCTTTCTGCTTTGCCATTAGCTTGACTGTGGCCGGGACTGCTGCAGAGGTGCTCGAAATCCCATTGTGACGCGAATCGCGAGAAGGTTTCGGCGGTAAATTGTGGACCATTATCGGAAATAAGTTGTGATGGGGAACCGTACCGCGCGAAGTGATTCTTCAGCTTGTCAATGACTGTGGTGCTGGAAGTATCTTCAAGACAATCCACTTCCCAGAAGTTGCTGTAGTAGTCTACGGTGACAAGATAATCACAGTGATTCCATGTGAAAAGATCTGCTCCCACTCTTTCCCAAGGTCTGGAGGGAAGCTCGTGGCTCATGAGAGTCTCCTTTTGGTGACTTGTCTCGTAGGTCCTACACACGTCACATGCTGCTATGTATGTAATGCTTGATGTCTGAGCTCATCAAAGGCCAGAATAAGCATTCTCTCGCTCTTCTTAAACATCCATCTGTTCCTAGATGAGAGGAGTGAACTTTGGTCATCATTTCCTTCCTTAGCTTTTGTGGTACCACTACGCGATTTCCTTTGAAAATGAGTCCATCTTGCACTGCGAGCTCATCGCGATAGCTGTAATACGGAGTTAGCTGTTCCGGAAGTTGCTTTCTCTCATCATTCCATCCCTTTATGATGCTTCTCTTCAGCATTTGTAGAGTCTCATCTTGGTCTGTCTCAAGTTTGAGTTGCTCTAACCTTTCGTCTCTGATTGGTAAAAAATTGACCATATTGACTTCTTCATATCCTTCAATATTGTCTGGTTGTCTTGGTTGGTACGCTCTTGATAGTGTATCGGCAATTACCATGGTCTTCCCGGGGCTGTATTTGATGTCATAGTTGTATTTTTGGATGCGTAATGACATGCTCTGAAGTCTCTTTGGTGCTTTGCTGAGGTTTTTCTTCACTATCATTTCAAGAGGTTTGTGGTCACTGACGACTTGTGTGAATCTCCCAAAGGTGTATTGATGGAAGCGTTCCAAAGCACTGACGACTGCTAACATCTCTCTCTTAATGGAAGTGTATCTTGTCTCGGTGTCGGTGAGAGCGCGACTAAAATATGCTATTGGACGTCCATTCTGAAGGAGGGCGGCTCCCAAACCTTTACCACTGGCGTCACATTGTATGGTTAAGTCATCTGTAGGGTTATAATATACCAATACTGGAGCTTCCGTTATTAAGGTCTTTATTTTGTCTAAAGCCTTCTGTTGAACCTCAGTCCAATGCCATGGAACTTCTTGCTTGGTAAGCTGTCTGAGTGGTTCCAGTACATCTGACAAACTGGGCAGGAAACGACTCAAGTAGTTCGCGAAACCGACAAATCGCTGTACGCCGAGTACGGTGCTGGCATATTACGGATTGCTTCTACTTTTTCAGGGTCCGGCTTCAGTCCTTGATTGGTCACTAAATGTCCTAAGAATGGAATGTCAGTTGCTCTCAGTATCGATTTGTCTTTGTTGAGTTTGATGTTCTTCTCGAGGCATCTCTCCAACAGCTTGCTTAGGTTGGTATCATGATCCTTCAGAGCTGTTTGATCATCTGGACCCTTACCGTACACCACAAGATCATCGGCTACGCAGATAATTCCAGGAAGTCCTTCAAGGGCCATGTGTATCTTTTGCTGGAAGATCTCTGATGATGCGCTTGTGCCGAAAGGTAAACGAAGCTATCTGTATCTTGAGAATGGTGTATGGAAGGTTGTCAGAAGACTAGACTCATGATCAAGTTGCACTTGCCAAAAAGCTTCTTTGAGGTCCAGTTTTGAGAATACCTTAGCCCGTGCTAAGTCTGGTAGAACATCTTCAATTATTGGTAGTTGAAAATGAGGGCGCTTCAGGGCTTGATTCAGCGGTCTTGGGTCGATACAGATTCGAAGATCACCGTTTTTCTTCTCCGCAACTACCAGTTGACTCACCCACTTTGTAGGCTGTTCCACTTTGGTAATGATGCCTTTCTTCTCTAGAAGTTCTAGTTTGGCTTTAACCTTTGGCTTAATTGCATGTGGAAGTCTTCTGGGTGGTAGAATAATCGGATTTACGGCTGGATCTGTTTTCAAGTGAACCTCTCCTGGAAGCTCTCCTAACTCATCGTTGAAAACTTGTTTATACTTCTCTTCTGGAAGCATGTTTTCAATATTAGGCCTATCCAATTGGTATACCTGCATTGTGTCTGGAGCGCTGATATTTTTGTTATTCACTGTTATCAGACCCATCTGTTGGCTCGCTGCACTTCCTAAGAGGGGTGTCAGGTCATCCCGTACTACTGTAAATGGAACCGAGTACTTTTTTCCATTTGCTGGGTTTTCCAATTTCAGTCTACAGTTGCCTAAAGCTGTGTATGTGGCGTTATTCCACATCCTCAAAGTGCTAGGCCTATGGTTGATATCATCTTTATTTTCTATCATTGTCTCTGGTACAGTATTTATTCTTGCTCCGCAGTCAACTTGGAACACAATTGGCATGTCATTAGATGTCTTGGTTATCTTTGCCTGTAGTAATGTTAGGCCTATTCATATTTATGTCACTTTCTCTTACTATGTTTTAAGTACTCTGTACTATTGTCTGTGTCTGATGAAGCATATATGTCCTCACTGTCAGAGTCATATATGTCAACACCTCTGACTTTATTTTCTTTCTTAGTTTTACATACGTGGGCGAAATGTCCAGTGCTTCCGCATCGCTTACATTTTTGTCCATATGCGGGACAATCGTACTTGCTCCACTTGTGTGTATTACCACAATATCTGCAGTCTATGATTTTCTTAGACCTATCTTTGTCTTTAGACCTATCATAATCATCGTCTTTAGGCCTACCTGTAGTTTTACTTGGGCCTATGGGTTGAGATTTATTACTTTTCTTAAACCTATTTGACTTATTAGGCCTATAACGGACACCGTGCACACTGTCTGCAGATGTCTCGGACTGAAATACACTAGCATGTTTATGTGTCTTTTCAGCAGAACGACATATGTCAATACATCGTCCAAGGGTCAGATCCCTTTCATCAAGGAGTTTAGTCCTAGTTTCATGTTTATTTAAGCCTAACACTATGCGATCTCGCAACAGTGTATCATTCATGCATTTGCAGAAGTTACAGGTTTGTGCCAGTGTTCTGACACTTGCTAAGAATTCTTCAAAGGGCTCATTTTCTTTCTGATTCCTACTGTTAAATACGTATCTTTCGTACGTTTCATTTTTCTCGCCTATGGCGTGTGCATTAAATTTATCAATAATTGCTTTCAGGTTATTTTTTTCTACCTCATTTGCGAAATCGAAACTATTGTAGATTTCCAATGCTTTGATACCGATGGCATGCAAAAATAATGCGGTTTGGTACTCAGGAGGGTGGTCTGTTATCTTCGCAATGATAGAGTAGTTGCGCCACATTTGCCTCCATGTCTTCCAATTGTCCATCGACGTCAGCTCAGGTGGAGGTTTAATACCCGGCGGTACGCGTGTGTTTACAACATGTTGTTGTTGCGGTGGCAGATCGACGCCATGTTCTTCGTCGCTATTTTCATCCGAGTGGTGAGACGCGTCATCCCCGTTTTCACTCATTATTTTCGATAATGGAACTCAATTTACCTTTAGAAACCTTCTATGATGCGTATACGATTCGCTACTTGAGGAATTATTAAGCTAAGAGTTCTCTAACGGCTAAAAAATGTCATTTTCACCGCTGCTAACCATGTAATAGTAGGCGTGACGATAAGCGTGTAAGTGATCTGCCCAGATTTATTGGTTATCGATATGTAATCAGCTGACGAGCTATGGTGTTGCTCGTATTATTGTTCATCACATTAATACTATAACACCGTCCGTCTGTGATTCTTCTGGCCGCAATGGATGATCCATCGATTCGGTTTATTATATAGAATGCCGGTTCATATGCCGTAGACCATTTGTTCTTTTTCGCCTGTTTTAGCAGTACATAGTCTCCTACGATGAATGTGTGCTGCTTGGTGTTTTTGTTTTCAGCTTGTTGTTTCAGCTTGTCTTTGTGTTTCTGATCTTTCATGTTGATCATTTCTCGTGTTTTCTCAGGATTCACACTTGTTGTAATAATGTGGTCCAGCTTTGTTCTCACTTTTCTGTTCATCAGCGCTTCATAAGGCGTAACACTGGTAGCGGGATGTGGAGTTGAACGGTATCCTGTCAGCATTTCTTGGATTGCTAAGGAATTGTTTTTTCCTTGCAAATGAGCGATCTGTTCTGTCTTATTCAACATTTTCATGAAGCTTTCCGCCTCGCCATTGGCTCTGGCATGGTCTGGAGTTACTTTGTGGTGGTAGAATCCTTCTTCCTTGCTGAATTCTGTGAATTCTCTGGAGTTGAAGGGAGGTCCACCATCTGTTTCTACTCGGCTCGGCGTTCCATGAGTTGCGAACATCTTGCGCAGCTTATTCTTGGTAGGCTTGAATGCTGTTGAGTACGTTGTCTCCACTTCTGGGTATCGCGTTCTTTTGTCAACGGCTACAAGATTGTAATGTCCATCAGGATATGGTCCTCCAAAATCTACTGAGATGACGTCCCGTGGTTTCTCTGGAATTTGTGTCATCTTGACCGGTTCTGACTTGTGTTCTTTTGTTGTTACTCTGCATTCATAACATTGTCCAATGATTTCTTCTGTCATTGTGTTCATGGTTGGAAACCAATATTTCTCTCTTAACATCTGCTTGGTCTTAGTCATTCCCAAGTGTCCTAGGCTGTGGGCTGCTTTTATGACTTTTCTCTGTAGACTTTGTGGTATAACAATCTTGTCCATCCTTAGGATGACCTCTTCAGCAATGTATAGCTCCTCTCTGATGCTGTAGTATGGTGCTATGTCAAGGTCTTTCTTCTTTGCTTCCCAGTCATTCTGTATGATGGTTGTCTTTATCTTCTGAAGTTGTTCGTCCTTCGCTGTCTCCTCCTTTATTCTGTCTAGTACGACTGCATGATTCTCTTGCACTATCTGTTTGATCACGTTCTCTGTGTCATCAGTCTCTGTCTCTGGAAGAGGGTGTCTTGAAAGATAATCCATTGGATCAGCTTCATCTTTGCCTGGTTCGTAGATCAGCTCGTAGTCTACGTCTTGCATCCATTACCCATTTCTCAATTCTAGGTGGAAGCTTTGCGGTTGCTTTGTTGAAAAGTGGTAGTAGTGGTTTATGCGCTGTGATAATTCTGAATCTTGGTGCTCCAAGAAGGTACATTCTGAACTTGTTTTTGCTCCATTTTACTGCCAATGCATCCTTCTCCGTCTGGCTATATCTCGTCTCTGCTCCGGTCATTGAGCGACTAATGAAGTGTACTGGTTGCAGTCCTTTCTCTGAAGGTTGAAATAAGCCTGTCGATATACCTTCATGATAACTCGCCTCTGTTCTCACAACTATAGGTCGTGCCGGATTGAAGTATGCCATTGTGTCTTCATTGGTGATGCTTCGTTTCAGTTTTTCAAATGCTTCTTGCTCTTGTTGTCCCCATTTGAACTTAGTGTCTTTCTTTGTAAGCTCTCAGTCTCAAAGAGGTGCAGTGAGTGTGGAGTAGTTTGGAATAAACTTGGAAAGGTATCCAATCATTCCGAGGAAGCTTCTGACTCCATCTTTGGACTCTGGTGGATCACTTTCTTTCACTGCTTTTACTTTCTTTTCATCTGGCTTCAGTCCATCTTTGGTAAACTTGTATCCGTAGAAATCAATCTCCTCTACTCCGAAACAACATTTGTCTGGGTTGAAGGTGATTCCGTAGTCTGATGCTCTCTGAAGGACTGTTTCTAATGCTTTGTTGTGCTCTTCTAGGGTTTCTCCTCCTAGTAGGATGTCATCTCTTTGGTTAAGGCTGTTCGGTATGTCTCCGAAGATCCTGTAGATGGTTTCATCAAACACGTCCTGTGATGACTTGGCTCCAAAAATTAGTCTTTTTGGTCTCATGTTCCCCCAAGGTGTACTGAATGTACAGATTTCTCTTGATGCTGGGTCTAGTTGTAGCTGGTGATATCCAGATCGCATATCTAGCTTTGAGAATATCTTGCAGCGATGGAATTTATGTGTGAAATCTTCCACAACTGTAGCTTGGGTTAGTCTACTTCTGTCCATGGATTTGTTTGGAATCCTCAGATTGATGCTAGCTCTGATCATGTTTGGTCCAAGATCCTCTTTTGCTGTGTCTTTAAATCGAGGTTTGGGTTGTACGACTAACGGTGAACACCACTTTATCGGTTCTCCAGGTGGGACTTCTTCATATATTCCATCTCTTACACATTGCTCCATGTGTTCTTTCAATGGTTTCTGCAGATAGAAGGGTACTGATCTTGGTTTCTGTGCAACTGGTACTGCTTCTGGTTTCATGCTGAATTTTGCACTGATTTCTTTGTTGTTGTTGTGGTCTCTTATCATTCCCACGCCTTCAAATACTTGCTTGTATTTGTCAGTAATCTTGTTGATCTCAGCTTTTTGATCTGTGCTTGACTTGATGCTTGCTATCTGTTGGATTCTGAGATGGTTTACTGCTGCTAGAGATCCATCTGGTCTGATTTGTACCATTCCTAGCTTCAGGAGTGATTTTCTGCACAGCAATGGTGGTGAGTTGTTTCTTCCTTTCACAACGATGAATTTAGTCTCTATCCCTCTGGTGTAGTTTCTTACAATGGTCTTAAATTCACCTTTCACCTGTAGCTTGTTCTGTATTCCACCAAGTTTGATTTCACTTGGTTTCAGTTCCGGTTTATTGCTTGATCTGTGTACCAATGCTTTGAACTGATGCTCGTCCATGATGTTACAGTCAGCGCCGGTGTCTGCTTTAACTAGTAAATCCACATCGTCGAGTTGCACTCGTGCCGTCATCGGTTTGTCATTTTTACCGGATGTGTCGATTTTCTTTACTAGCTTAACTCTGTCTAACTCTAGGTGTTCAAAGAATTCCCCATCTGAGCTGGTGGATGAATCTTCCTGTGCCGCTTTCTTCACATGGCGTTTCTTTTTATGCTTTGGTGCTGCTGAACTGCGGTCTTTTCCTTCATCGCTTCTCCAACGGCAAACAACTGCGAAGTGATTCCATTTACTACAGTTTTTACACTTCTTTCCATACGCTGGACATTCCTTGCCTGGAGGGTGAAGATCAACTTTGCCACAGTAGTCACACGGTTTACCACGTTGCTCTCGTGATGATCCTGATGCTTGCGTATCTCTCGGCGTCCATTGTCTATAGGATTTACCGCCGCGTCCGCGTGTAGATACTTTTTTGACGGAATGTGCTGCATTCATGTCATTCATCTGCGCTGTTATGCATTCTGTCTGCGCCGCTTCTGTTAAGAATTGTGTCAAGTTCCATGATTTGCTAATGGCATCTCTGATAAGCTTTTTATTGGCTATGCTCTGGACTATGTGCTCAAGAATGCGCTCATCCTCATCAACACCAAATTCACAACCCCAAGCTTTTTCTCTAAGCCTAGCTGCATATGATGCGATGGATTCTCTTTGCTCTGGTACCATTTTGAGAAAGGCGTATCTGCCGTGTTGCTTACTTATCTTCGGCATGTAATATAGTCATTGAGCTTTTGTTTTAGCTTTTTATAGGAGTCAGGTAAGTTTTTAGCCAGTCTCGAGATTTCTTTGCCCCCATGATCATTGCATCCTTTTTGTCTGGCACATCTGTTATTTTGAAGTAGCGAAATTCGCGCTCCAACTCTTCTAACCAATCTTCCCATTCACTTCTGACTCTAATTTGATCTTCATCGTGCGTAAATGGTTGAATTTTCAAGTTTCTGGTTTCAGTCACAACTGTCACTAAAGGTTGCTGTGCGACTGCCATTTTTGCTGTAAATTGCTCGGTTTACTCACTTGACGTTGCTTCTGCCGACGGACAAAATATTGCTGATTTGATTTATGCTAAAATTTTAATCACTCGTCGCCAATTTAACTTTGCATAAATAAAGATGACTCTCACGCTTATGATTTCTGCTTTACGGTGGTCTTTATAGCTTGTAATTATCATCAACAAGTGTTGGGCTAAACACATATAACATTTACGGTGCATTAGTGATGAGCGGTATACGATACCGTAATCGTGGATACTACATTACCATGCGAGGTCTTGTGGCCCAATGGATAAGGCAGTTGCCAGGCTTAGTCTCATCATGTCATATCATTTTTTTAATATGTCATTTTGCTTTTTAATATTGTTTTTAAATTTTACAGTGTATTTTATGATGAATAATCATAATGCATTTGCTGTCGTTGTATTTTACCAGATGATCTTGATGTATTTTATTACATTGTTATTGTTATTGTTCAGCGCTGTGATCATATAGAATGGCGCTTAATAAATGCTGTGTAATAATAATAATAATATTGATGGTTTTGCTTTAATCAAGTTTTGCTGTGTTTTTGTGAGTAGAAACAACAATAATGGTAATTTAAAATGTTCTTCTTGAATTCTGAAATAAATTATTCCATAACAAAATCTTCAACACTTACGGCTTCTTGCTAGACATCCCGTATGGAAGAAACCATGTCAATTTACGCATTTTAATTGGTTTGAGCATGGGTAATTTGGTTATGGGACGTCTAGCAAGGCATTGCCAAATAAGGACATTTCTTCTCATTAATTTGAGATATTACGCGTGAAATTGAGACAGGCATTCTGCCTGATAATTGGAGATGCGCAAATATTTCTCCAATTTCAAGAAAGAGGAACGCACCAAACCATCAAACTATAGACCTGTTTAACTCACGTCTATCAGTTGAAACAACCATATTTCAGGTGATGGAACATGTTATTCAATCAAATATCATGCTACATCTTGGACCGCCATAGTATCTTGACAGACCGACAACATGGCTTTCGCCACAATCGATCATGCGAGTCCCAACTCATCCTTACGACAAATGACCTCAACATTGCGCTAGACAAACGACTACAGACTGACATTATCAAATTGGAGATTTACCAATTTTGTCTTTATCATGAACCACAAATTTTAGTTGACAATATGCAGTTCTCTTTTTTTGTATCCAATTACAGGTATAACCTATTTGGACCACACTGGTACCACTCTCTATGCTACCAGCCAGTTGCAACGCTACCATGAAGATCTGTTGGGAAACCTGTATGGTAATCCTCATAGTAATAGTGCTAGCAGTCAGCTAACTACTGATACCATTGAGCAAATAAGATACAGGTTTGTGATGCTATGTGTTTGGTGCCAAATAGCCTAAATAGGCAAGCCTCATGTGTGAAGATCTGTTGCGAAATTGTTCGGTAACCCTCGATCATAGTCATAGTGCCAACAGTCGGCTAACCACTGATACCATTGAGCAAATAAGATACAGGTTTGTGATGTTGTAGTGTGTTTAATGCCAAATAGCCTAAATAGGCAAGCCTCATGTGTGAAGATCTGTTGCGAAATTGTTTGGTAACCCTCGATCATAGTCATAGTGCCAACAGTCGGCTAACCACTGATACCATTGAGCAAATAAGATACAGGTTTGTGATGCTTTTAGCATTTATAAGATACAAGTGTGTGATGCTACAGTGTGTTCAGTGCCAAATAGGCAAGCCTCATATATGTGACGTGATCAAGCAAAATGAGTCACATGTCGGCAGTTTTGAATTTTGATATTTGTCCATCATTCAAAGGCAGTTGACAAACCCCACTAAAATCAAACGTCTAGTTATAAAGTTTCAAAGAGTTTACCAACTGAGAAAACAAAGTAAAACATAAGAATTTGTCACTTCTTTTTACCTGTAACTCTAAATCAATATTCCCGACATATGACTCATTCCGCTTGATTGCGTCACATGGTTCCAGTCTTTAAGGTTGACGGTCCGAGGTAGAGTATATGTGTGTGTCATGCCATTTATTATTAGGGGTATCAAAATGGTTTTCTGATTTGGAACATATAGAGTCCATTTGGAGGTACAAGGACATGGGTAGCCATTTTGCGGGAGAGTCATCCGTGGAAAATATTATGTTGAAGCCTGTATGTATTTAGTTTTCTCCCATAAAGTATATCATTCTGTGTACATACATACATGTAGGGCCTAATAGCTAAGTCATGTTTTTGTGTGGAAAACAGGAAGGGGGACAAAGTATGATTTTTTTAACCTAAATAATCGCGCAGGATTCGACCCACTAACCTGCCAACGCTAGCCCGGGCAGCGATATCATACACACATATCAGCTTGGTTGATGACGTCATCGAATCGAATGCTGTAGCATGCGCGCGTGAACATTGTTTTTTCCGTATTGAATCCAGGAAGGTTAGGGTAAGTTAAAAGTTGTGTTAAATCTGACATATTGTGTCTTGTATTTTCTTGTTTATAAATTATAGTATCCTTCAACATTTCAACACAACACCAGACCAACATAGCGTGATTTTCACATCAGGTTGTACTGGCGCTCTCAAACTACTATGCGAAGCATTTGATTGGTCAGGCGGTGACACCGAGGATGACTCGCAAACCTCCAAGTCAAATCCTGGTACTTCCAACAATGTATCAATAGCTACCCATAATGCATCAGTAGCCACCCACAATGTATCAGCAGCTACCCATAATTCCGTTACACAAAATACCACTGCTCCTTGTTTTGGAATGTTCTGTTACTTGAAAGACAACCATACCTCCGTTATTGGAATGAGGGAATGGGCTAAGGAAAAAGGAGCACAAGTTTGTGGAATTTCATTTGAGGAGTTTGACAATTTCTTTCGAGACTTTGAAAACCAAATCTCTACCCATCAAACGTCTTCAACATTGCATAAACACAACGCACTGTTTGCCTTTCCTGGGCAATCCAACTTCTCGGGTCAAAAGTATCCATTAGATTGGTGCACAAAAGTCAAGCAATGTCACCTAGCTACTCCTCATCACCATAGCAACTGGTATGTAGTTTTGGACGCTGCAGCAATTGCTGCCACCTCACCACTTGACCTTGGAGTTTGCACAGCCGATTTTGTCACTATATCCTTTTACAAGATGTTTGGTTTTCCGACTGGTTTAGGTGCTCTTATCGTCAGGAAAGGCTCGGAACATGTTCTGAAGAAAAAAAGCTACTTCGGGGGTGGAACGGTACTGGCTTATCTTAGTGGTGAACAGTTCCATGTGCCCGAGCCGTTTATATCAGACTGGTAAGTGTTTAAGTGGTGTATCTGAGCACTAATCTGCCTATTTAACAATTTTTATGATTGGTTAATTGCAAGATCTCAAAAATTGTGATCCCAGTTAAAAACTCTAAAACCGAGGTTAGGGTTATGGTACCAATTTTTTATTTGTATTTTGCGTAAAATTTACATCAAAGGCACACTAAAGCATTATACCATTTTAGACCTACAGCCGACATCATTTTAATGTGACGGCTTAAAATAAAGTAGAAGATTTTTTCAACTCGGATGAACAAACGAGAGGAATCAAGCCTCAAATTAAGCATATGTGGACCTGGAACTACTTTGTAACTTTTTTGATATAAGTAGCTCCAGGTCCTAAACTTTGTTGTGCAAAATTTGAAAAACACCAGGAGCAAAAACCTAGCAACTTTAGGGTAAACAACTCCCAGCTCATGCTTAATTCGAGGCTTGTGAGGAATCATTATCGATCAATAATTAGCATTTTGTTAACCTTTTGTTGTCTTGAACTAGGTTTGAAGATGGTACTCTCCCCTTTCTCGATATTATAGCTGTGAAGTATGGCTTCTATACGCTGAAGAGAATAGCAGGTAAATTTGTAATAAATCAAAGTCTTTTGAATCAATACTTTTTTGTGTGAAGATATACATGTATTTGTTCTTTTTCTTTGAACTTTAAAACTGATTTAATTTTCCGTTTTTTTTATTTTTAAATGAGGATATTGACCTGAAACAAATTCTCATTAACTTTATATACACCTAACAGAAACAGTTCCTCACCAGGTGCTTATTCAAAATAAATGATCGTTACCAAAAATGTAAGATATAGGGCGGGAGCCCAGAGAGTTTTTTCAGCTGAGAAGGTACAAAAGGTTTGATAGTCTGATTAGGTTAATAAGTGAGTAAATTTCGTCCCTGTTAATTTGATACATCTTTCATAAAAATTGAGTGGATACTTTTAAAGTTATGGTGGCTTAATAAGTGACCAGAACCAATGAAAAAAAAGTTGTACCAAATGAATTTTCTATGGGATATATCATTGATTTGTACATGGTGCAAATCAAAAGCAGCCGAGCATGGATGGATATTGGCCGTGATTCATAGACCATTTCAAATTAAGATCGGAAATCTTCGGAAAAACAGGTCACATGGACTAGGTGCATAGTGCGTTCTTCGCAACAGTTGATCGCATTGATAGCATTGGTTGTCCGCCTAGTGGTTTACTATGTTCACATACACACGTACACCCATCAATAATGGCTTCGACTGGCAACTTCCAAATGTATCGAGCAGAATGTATAAATGTGGAAGTATTACCCTGAATCTCTTTTATCTCACCATTTTGGTTATTGAAACACCGCAACATACTATCACCAACACCAGCGCAATCTACCACACAGGCAGACGGGTGAAAACGGGTGAAAACATGTTTGTTTTTCTCCCGCATGTCCAGGGTTTTTCATGACTCGCGAGTCATGGAACTGGGTGTCACAACACTCGGCTAATCGGAACCATTCGGAACCGATAAATTGTATATTTTCGGATTTGAAATGGTCTATATATATTACGTACACACACATTGATACTGGGTAGCACACAGTAAGCAGTGATTTCTCATATGGCTCATTCCATGAAGTTGGGGCATATTATGTGACATCCAAGTGAAATTTTCAAAATGGATATTTTCCAAATTTTTCTTCTTTTTTAGGTTCTACATTTACCAAAGTCCAGTGTAGAACTTTTTTTTAAAATGTAACATTTGGTGTAAAATAACCGCACATGTTCAACAGTTGGATGACATTTCCAAAAATCCTGATGCTACATGGACACCATTTCCCATTTCCATATCATTTTCTAATAAATTAGCTTAAGATGTGGGCCAAGTTTCTATACCTCAATTAACTACTTGGAACCACAAATACATGAAAAGAAACCAGATTTGTCTAGGTTGAACATAACTTAACGAACAAGACATCGTAGATTAACTGTTTTATGTAAAAACTCATTGAAAAGTGACTCTTTATTTTGCAATTTGTATAATGAATTTAAATAAAGAACATATCAATATTTGTTTGATGTAAAGTACTCTATAAACCATGCACATTGATTACATTATAGTCATAAAGTAAGTATATGAAGTATTATTTACCTGTATAATGTTTTAAAATGCACTACCGATGCTACATGGACACCGCGTCTTGTAACATTGTTAATAATAAGACTATTCATACTGTTACAATTATTTGAGTGTGAATGGTTTGTCTACTTGTTCATCATATCAAGTAGATACACAGAGTGAATTGCTTGACATTTATCTAAACACTGTTCATGTAAAATTTACCTTTTCTGTGTACTTAAGTATTACGATGCTACATGGACACCGTGCCCTAAAATATTTGGAACAGCTTGAACAGGTGCATCTTTTTCAGATCAATAGAGAGGATGTGCTATGATGTTAACGTTTTATGTTATAAGCACACGATAAAATTAATAACATGGATTGTAAAACTACAAATTACACAAAAAGATAACCTGCCATGAAGCATAAGACATAATTACCTATGATACACATACACCATTTCTTATAATTACACAATAACAATACACCATTGATCAAAGAAACTTAAGATGTCCACTGAAACAAACTTCATGCAGTGTTGTTTTTAAAGTACCCTTTGTGATCTAAGTCTCTTTGATCGTTTCTGATTGAATCATCCTCTATTATTGATAAAGATGATTGAAAAGTTTGATCACTTAAAAAGTCAGTTTGCAAAAAAATAATTTAATTGCCATGATGGATTTCTTTGGAAAGGTACTAGTTTTTGAAAATGATGGGTTCCTTGTCTTCATCTCAATAAATTCCAGGACGATAGAACTGTCTTCTGAATTAATGTCAAGAACCTGCAAAGCAAAACAAAATAAACCCTATGGCTTAGTATCTTCATGGAACATTGTGTATTGATATTGGAGTAGATTATTTATTCATGTTGCACTTTTTGTGTTGCAGGAAAATATTTATATTAAAATTATGCTGGAGTATTTTATTTATTATTCATTTAACATGAAAAAGAATAGCAAAGGATAGAGAACTTAAATGATTTACAATTATTTGTTTTATTTATAGTAAATAAAACTAAAATAAGGGAATGTTTATTGTGAATTCAGTGAAATGCTAATGGAAATGGTGTCCATGTAGCATTGTGTATTAATATATTTCATTAGATATACATCTCTCATAATATGCCTTTTTTTCTGTAAAGTGTAGTAAAATGTAGGCAATGTTTTGAATGTTTTGGGTGATGGATAATTTCGAATGGGGTAATTGTTTTAGTCTAATTAGGCAAATTTTATGAAATGCTACATGGACATGGTGTCCATGTAGCATCGTATTGGTAAGCTATATTATTAGCATTAAAAGAGCAAAAACTAATTCATTATTAACTTCAAAGTTTATTAATGATGTGATTCTACAAAAAAAATACAATTTCAACGAACTATAACGATACCCAATGCAAAATATTGCCCATGCTATGCCCGATGCTACATGGACGCCAAATTATTATGGCGTCCGTGACTCAAAATTAATATCATAACATGAAAAGAAATTCTGATTCAGTGTTTCCCTTTCAATAAAAATGCATTAATAAATACAGACATACAAGCAACATTAAGAAATAATTACAATCGCACTTACCATTCACAAAACTATCCAATGTTTACATTTTGATGCTACATAAAAGTCCCGATGCTACAACGGGACATCAGCGACTGAAACCTTGATAAAACTAGCTCACATGTGGCAAATTCCAAACAAACCTGATAGCTTTTGACCTCTATCCTTACACAAGAAATATGGAAAGTTTTATTTATCTCCAGGGGGGGATTCCCACAAATTGCATAGGATGTTTATCACGATGCTACATTTTATGGTTAGGACACCATGCACACGGCACGGTATACTTTTTCATGAATATATGGAATGGTCTTCATGAAATTTATTCTCATTTGCAATAGTTTTCAATTGATAAATGCTCTTAATTTTGGAAAATAATTAAAAAATGTATGATAGAGAACTACCCCCATTCAGCAATGAAAACTCCCGATGCTACACGTGTATATTTTGTGGACACCGTGCGTAGCATCGGAAAGGCAATTTTCATGTTGCTTGGGTGAAAAATGGTCTTGGACACCACCTCATTTTTTTATTTATTTTTCTTCAAGGAAGGGTCAATTTTTTTTTTTTTTTCATGGCTCAATACTATAACCTAGTACTGTTTTTGGACACTAAAAAAAATTGATATACACATAGAGTAAAACAGTTTATAAGCTGCCTAAAGTACCAAATTCTGCAATTTTAACAAATGCCCCAACTTCATGGAATGAGCCATATAGAAAACATTTTTTCCCCGTTAGGTCACTTACGCAATCATAACATCAAAGTATCCAAAGGAGGAATTTGCACATTTCATTTAGATATATCTCAACATTTTTGGTCCCAATTTAATGATTTGTATTGGCTTACATCTGGTCAGGAACTGTTTGTGAAGGTGTGATGCTGCGAGCGTATTATTAAATGTTATTGTTCCATCAAGAGTGACATGTTTCAAGCATGTTTTTTAGCTTGACATGGCAGCTTAACTTTATAAGCCTACTTTACCTTAATTTACCTTGCGTCGCGGATTCCTTACAGAAATGTCTGTTTCTGTAATCAAAACTATGAAGCACCTGATTTAACTTTTGGTTAACTAGTGTATTTATATTTCTTCACCAGTCGTTTTATTTGTTAACAGCTCAATTACAAATCATGCAAAAGTAAGATAATGATGATTAATTCTATGCAAGTTTTTACATACACTGTTCCAAAATAAGTGTTGCAAAAAAGAGACCAAGTTCTGCTGCCAACCACCCACCCAGGTGATGGGGCCGCGTGTAGTCTCAGCCTTCTGATTGGCCAAAGAATCGTGTTTCACACACTTGTTGCATGCAGCACCACTCGTGTCAACCATTAGGGGTGGGCAATTACATACACTTCCTCACATAAGGTGTAATTTGTATAATGTATCTGTAGGTGGTATGACCAGCATCCAACAGCACACCTTCACTCTGGCCAAATATGTCCATGACAAAATGGCCGCCTTGCGTCATGGTAACGGATCACCGGTTGCTAGGATATACTGTCACGGCAGTTTTGAAGATATCGATAGACAGGGACCAATAATCAACTTCAATCTGCTCAGACCCAATGGGGACTATGTCGGCTATGCTGAGGTAAGTTGGACCGAGGTGGGGTGGGGGGGGGCGCTACTCAAATTATTTTGACGGGGGTGTGCGGCCGCTGGAGATTTGAAATTCTGACCCACTTTTATTTGGGACCCATGTTCTTTTTTTCACGATTTGGGACCCACGTTCAGGGTTTCAATTTTGCAGCACAAATCATACCCCATGTTTAGAGAATTTTTGCAAAAAAAGCTACCCATTAGTGCGGCACATAACCTTATACCATAGACTTTTACTCTAAGGCCCCGCAAAAAAATTGTTGTGTTGCCCTCTGCGACCGAACTTAAAATCTCAAAAACTCAGGATCGCATTTTCCCCCCTATTTTTCTAAGATTTAAATGTTACCCAATTTGTCAAACTATTACTATTTTCTGCTTGAAATGAATATGTTTGCTTGAGTAGATTGCTTTTAAACTATTATCACACTAGAAACTTTAGTCAAATTGACATTTACCAATTTTGTCTTGTCATGAACTATATACCGTCTGTCAGTAATATTTGTCAGCCAAAAAAAAAAAAGGAAAAAAAAAAAAAAAAAGGACAATCGACCAACCGACCCAACTTTTGGCACTTGAGGGCAACACAACATTTTTGTTGGCCTAATTGTGGATGCAATTCCATGCTAAATTACAGTTGCCTTGATTTATTTGTGTAATGGTCCTGTCACACCTACGACGATCAGGCCAGTGATTGCATTGTGCTGAAAAAGTATCAACAAAATGAATAACATGCAGGAAGAGTGCGGAAAACTGTCCGAAATTGTCAATCTTTAGATCACGGTCACTAAAAATCGTTCACATTCTGCTACGATCAGACCGGCACTTGCATTACGCTGAAAAATTATTAAAACGCCAAGCGAAACAAGGTCTCCAAGAACCCATTGGTTAAGCAGCACAGTGGGCACTGGCTAGGATGGGAGAGAGTCCCCATAGGCCCCATTTGACAGGGCCTGATTGCCGTAGGCGTGACAGCCCTTTAAGGGAGTGATAATTCAACCCATGTTTGATGTGGGTGTATTTATTTGTAGGTTGACTCTCTAGCAAGTCTTCATGATATTCATCTGCGCACTGGCTGTTTCTGCAATACTGGAGCTTGTCAGAGATTCCTTGGTCTGTCCTCTCAGCAAATCAAAGACAACTTTAAGGTGAGATTTGTCTATTCATAGTGATATGTGATGCAACATATCAAAAAAAGGGGGGGGGGGGGTTGTGGCAGCTACAAAGTTATGTGGCTGTGTAATTGTCAAGATACAGATGAAAACAGACAGAAATAAATATAGAAAATAATAAGAATTTAGGAGTCATTTTCACTCGGAAAATCTGAACGCCTTGATCAATTATGATAAATGATATGTCATTTTAAAGACGAGCACACATAATAAACTTAAAATTGACTTCACCTGCAAAGTCCCCACTTTTGATGTGCTGTCACATATTGATAAATTGACGTTAACTGAAAATCAATATCATGTGTATCAATGTGAGAAAACATTGACAATAATGATGCACTGTGTGACGCAATGGTATCTGCTGCAAGCCTGCAATGCAAGTACTTATATGTGACGCGATCAAGAGGAATGAGTCGGATGTCGACCCTGGTCGAAAATGAGTTTTTAATACAGTTTTAAAGAAGACACCTAGAGCTTTCAGAAACTGAAAACCCCATGTCGATGCGACGTTTTGTTCCAAAGTTATGTCAAATTGTATACATGAATTTCCATCAAAACTTATGCAAGCCGCCATTTTAAATTGGCCATATCTCAATTTGGGATTCCCTGACATCCGACTCATTCCTCTTGATCGCGTCACATATGTGACCCAACACAAGTAAATGTGAGTAATTGAGTGTTTTTAGGTTTACTGGACATTTTGGTACCAAAGTTAATGTTATATCACATTCCGAACCAAAGTTACAGATTTAATATTGAAAATCACTTTGTCTCAAACATCAAATACAAATTGTCAAGTTATGGTCATTTAAAGTATGAAATACCTCAAAATGTAGCTTTACTCTTTAATTTCATGAATTTGAATCTTTGGTAAGATGCAAGATGTATCAAAGATCAGATGAAAGACTTTTTATGATTTTGACTTTCATAATATGACTTGTCCCACGTTTTTGCTCTTAAATCAAATTAACCAATGCCGCAGTATGTCTCATTTACTCATGTTGGGTCACATGTGTGTACTGAAGTGTACCAGTGACAAACCACTAATAGTACTGCCACAGTGCCAGTCTGCCACTGCCAGTAACTCTGCTACTGTGCAGCTACTTTGTAAGTACCACATACAAGTACTGTACAGTTCCTTATAGGTACTAAGAATACTATACCCGTACAGGTTACGCAGCCAAGTGACCACGATACCCGGCATAAGAAATTGTCTGTGTAGATTTCAAATTGCCATGAAACTTTTACTATCAAAACATACATTAGGAGTTAAGCTCCATTCACACTAGACGTTATTTACCGTACGTTGCGGTGCGTTATCGCAATGGAGTTAAAAGTATTCAACTGCTATTGCGGCAGGCTGCGACACATTGCATTAACGCTGACGTTCTCCTATTTTTCCACACATTGGTTTTTCTGTTACTTTTTCAAATACTTTTTTTCTCAAATCTTCCAGGCTGGGCACATTTGTGGTGACGACATCGACATCATAAACGGCCAACCTACCGGGTCAGTTCGCATTTCCTTTGGATATATGTCGACAAAACATGATGCAGACCAATTTTTGAACTTTATCACAGACTGTTTCGTTAAGAAAGACGTGATCCAACCGACAGATAAAGCTGCTCAAACCAAATCAGTTGGAGACGGGGCAAATAGTCAGCAGGTTTTAGAGGATATCAAAGAAAACTTACAGAACTGTGTGGGCGTCACACAAGCAAAAAGTGGGGATAAAAGTTATGCAAAGTGTGACAGTAAACTTTCCCTACGCAAAATGGATGATGCACACGCTGGAAAGAGTGACAGTAAACTTCCCCTGTGCAAAAACGATGAGACAAATATTACATCTCTGTGTCTTTCATCACCAACACCTAAACCTGTTACTTCAAGCTCAGAAAGGCTACAGACGCAGTCTGGTAGGGTCATTTGTTACCATGGAAACACAAGTATACCTCGTGGTGTGGAATCAGCCAGACAAGCTGGAAGTAGGATGGTGCTCACTAACATATTTCTGTATCCAGTCAAGTCCTGCGGTGCTATGGAGGTAATAAATCAGTGGGGGCGTGCGTAGTGGGGGAGGGGGAAACAATTTTTAGAGTGGAGGTAAGATTTGTAAAATTTGTGAGCAAATTTATATTTAAATTACCTTATATTTATCTTAATTTGGTTTGAAATTAGACATTTTAAGAATCAAAGTTTTCAAAGTGGTGAGAGGGATGGCTAACTAGGGGCAAGGGGAGTTAAATATGGGGAGTCAAATGTCCCATTCAGACAACTTGAAATTTTGTTGCTCATAATAAGCTCATGATTATGGTTAAGTCTCAATCCTTTGAGTGTGTTTAATAATTCAGTGAAAAACAACGCAAATTGTGACTTGACTCACAAGAGTTTTAGTAACATTGATGATACAGACTCACTATTATTATCCCTTCACTTCAAAGAGATATTGACAGTACTTCCACTTCTTTCAATAAAGTTGCAAGAATCCAAGTTGATTCACGTAGATAATCTGTCTAACGCACGTTTTTGATGGAAGAGAATCCATAGATTCTCGCCAAATCCTTTGCAAGAATCTAAATGGATTCTCACACCCTTTGATGAACTTCTGACCCTGTACAAAATCATGTAAGCTCACTTGAAGAACTGAGAAGTTCTTCATTGTAACTCTTATTATGTTTATTTTACTACAGCAGATAACTTTGATAACTAACTCTTTATGATAGGTTTCCGAGTGGGATCTTGGTCCTCGAGGACTCTTATATGACAGACATTGGATGGTTGTGAATAGCAATGGAGTGTGTTTGAGTCAGAAGAGAGAAAACAAAATGTGCCTTATTAAACCTCATATAGACTTGCAGGCTGGATTCTTGAGGATGTCCTACCCAGGTAAGGGGAGAGGTGCATTGGGGAGTGGGGGTGGGGGATAGGAGGTGGTAGGATGGGGGTAGATTTCCGAGTGGGATCTTGGTCCATGAGGACTATTGGATGGTGTGAATAGCAATGGAGTATGTTTGAGTCAGAAGAGAGAAAATAAAATGTGCCTTATTAAACCTCATATAGACTTACAGGCCGGACTCTTGAAGATGTCCTATACAGGTAAGAGTGCATTGGGGGCTCGGGGATAGGGTGTGGCAGGACACAGGCATTGAATGGCTGTGAATAGCAATGGAGTGTGTTTGAGTCAGAAGAGAGAAAACAAAATGTGCCTTATTAAACCTTATATAGACTTACAGGTCAGAGTCTTGAGGATGTCCTACCCAGGTAAGGCGGAGGGGTGCATTGGGTGATAGGAAGTGGTAGGTTTCTGAGTGGGATATTGGTCCTCGAGGACTTTTGTATGACAGAGAAAATATGATGTGTCTTATCAAACCTGACATAGACTTACAGGCTTGATACTTGAGGATGTTTTACCTAGGCAAGGGGTATGGGTAGGGTGCATTGGGGGCAGGGGGATAGGGGGTGACGAGACACAGACATTGGATGGTAGTGAATAGCAGTAGAGTATGTTTGAGTCAGAAAATAAGATGTGTCCTATCAAACCTTACATAGACTTACAGGCTGGATTCTTGAGGATGTCCTACCCAGGTAAGGGGAGGGGTGCATTGGGGGAAGGGGGATAGGTGGTGATAGGATGGTGATAGGTTTCCAAGTGGGATTTTGGTCCACAAGGACGACAGACATTAGATGTGTTCAAATTAAGAACACATATCAGGTTGTCTAGAGGTTAACCATGTTATGAAATCAGGTTGTCCGCCAATGCTCCCTGGAGGGGGGCACTGACATTTGAAAAGGGTATAGGTATGTGCCGCGCTGAAGACCCCCCTTTTCACCCTCTGCTGCTAGTTCTTATGACCCCCCTTTTGAGCCTGCATCAGTTCTTATGACCCCATTTTTATTGAAAATTCAAAAATTATGAAATTTTGCGCTCCAAAGCACCAATTTTGTGTTCCAAATCCCCAATTTTTGAACTATAGGCCAGTTCTCAAGACCTATTTTTCGGGAAAAAATCAGTTCCTAAGACCCTATTTTTCGTCATAAAATCCACTCAGTTCAGTTCTTTAGCCCCCCTTTTTGAGACCCTGGGCGGCACACCCCTACCCAAAAAAAAGTTGAGTGCCCCCCCCCCCCCCCCCGGGCCAATGCTTTGGTTCTTTGCCAAAGGTGGGATTTCTCAGAATTTCAGTAATAATGAATGAAATCACGAAGCACATTTTTATGTTCAGTGGATGTGGTTAAATTAGACTAAGATAAGATGTCAAAGTACATGAAGGCATAGAACTTATTTGGACTGGAAGACCTATACGAGGTGGAGATGATGACATTTTCTGTAAACTTATAATTATTTGGCAATTATACCTTTTAAAAGTCATGGATACAGTTATGTAAGTGATTAATTTTATTCTGAATATTTTAATAACAGGATTACAAACATTGGCCGTGCCCTTGGATGCTGCGAGGCAGGTACCATCTGGTGTTATCCTGTCGAAGAATTGCCAAAGCAAAATTTGTGGCGATAGGTGAGTGAAACCCATGATCTTTTCAATTTTGTATCTATAGACCATTTCAGATTGAAGTTTCAGAAAATATGACTGACGACTTGCATCGATGACTCAGCTCATAGCTCCTCATCAGATATGTGTAAGCATTTTGGTTCCGAAGTAAAATATTTGATTCTTCACAGTTACCGACAAAACAACTGATCAAAGTCTTTATCCTGATTCAAAACCTACAATTACAATAGTCATTTAATGATACAAATGTTACTTATTTATTTAAAAAGTTACAGTTTACGGCAATTTAACCATGCTTCACTCATTACAAATCGATTAATCTGATCAAAAATTGTATAAGTGAACCACTCACACATTGCGTAACTACTATGTTGTGCAAATACGCTATGGGTTCGTGGCAATTACACTAATTGTTTTTGGTGATCGAACTTGATACGCATTATACGCGGGGTTACTAAATGTTTACGCTGAGGTACTTGGTTCTCCGTTAGTGACCTGTGCTTATCTGTGTGTACCAGCAAAGGACGGCATTTGATTGGGTCGCACGTATCGCATATAATTCATGAGGATTTAAATCAATAGTATTTCCTTCTTCATTTTGTAACATGTTATTAAAGGGGAGTGTTTATAAAAGCTTCATGCCTATTACATGCGATGGATGCTCTAACATTTTGAAACCCATGTGATGTAAACCTCCTACTTTTATGTATTTCACAGGGTAGAGACACTAGACTGTGGTGATGCCGCAGCAGATTGGCTAGAAACGGCCTTGGGGAAGACATGTCGTCTGCTCCAGCAGAATCCTAACTTCCAGAGAGAGTGTAAATTCAGCAAAGGTATGCATTTCAAAGACCCAGCAACCAGAGTAGCGACCAGGTTGCAGCGATTCATGGCTTGAGGTGAATTAGATCATAGTGATTTGTGAACATGGATTGAACTTATAACACCATATTGATTAATTGTGAGCATGATTTGAACTAACACCATAAATATTTGTGAACATGATTTGAACTAACATCATAGTGATTTGTGAACAGGATTTGAACTAACACCTTTAGTGATTTGTGAAATGAATTGAATTAATTCCATAATGATTTGTGAACATGATTTGAACTATCGTCATACGAATTTGAACCTCTGAGTGATACTTGAAAACAAAAAGATTCATCTTTAAATTTCTCCTAAAATATTCCTCTCTCATTTCAGTTCTTTCTGCAGACCAGAACCAACAGGTCTCCCTTGCCCAAGAATCTCCCTATCTCCTCATGAACAGAGTCAGCTGTAAGGTATTAATGGAGGCCATTCAAAATCAAAATGGCCGCGTAGCAACCACTGATGTGGAACCGTCCAAAAATCATGCGATACCTGTTTGTAACGACGAGCGCGAAAAAATAGAAGCAGAAGATGTGGAGAATCTACTGGGTCGTTTCCGTGGCAACCTAGTGGTGGATAATGTCGAAAGCTTCCAGGAAGATGAGTGGAAGAAAGTGCAAATTGGCCATCAAGTATTTATGGTGTGTACCTTATTTATTAGCTATTTCTTTGCCAAAAAAGAATAAAAAGAATAATGATGTGCTAATTGGCCATTAACACCTTCCACGCGGCAGGCGTCTGCAGACGGCATTCCAAAATTTCAAAAAATGTTTCAAACATTTTGACATTGTTGAATTTCATTACCATATTTGGAATCGCCATGTGAAATGCATTAAAAGGTACAAATATGCCTAGTATTGGTTCAGTAATCCTTTTGGATAGACCTTGAAAGATGGTAAAGGTTTCTGAGAAATCTATTTTGTATGGTAACATCAATAGCTGCATGGAGAGTGTAAAGTACAGTGTGTCCCAGAATGATTTATACTGGGAAATTGCATTTATTTGGCTATGAATACATCGACTATTGGTCAGTACTGTAAACCAGTTACTTTCGCGATGCATTTAATTTCGCGAATTTCGCGAGGGATGTGGATTCACAAAATTAAATACCTGCAAAGCTGACAATTTTGAATCGGAAAGCAACGGAAAAATTTCCAGATTCGCAAAATTAAATGCTCGCTAAAATAGCAGTAATTTTAAATCCGCGAAAATAAAGTATCACACACATTTGGGAAAATAGCTACATGTATGTGATATGTGATTTGTTTTGATTTTCTTTGTAGACAAAATAGTTATGTTAAATACAAAATTTCTATTTTCATTGTGTTTTTGGCCCATTTTCTTTTTTGGCCCTGTTGGAGCAAAAATTGAGCTCATCATGTAGGGTTATGCGACAAAAGTGACTCTTGTGAGCACATGTGTGGAGGAGGCATGGGAAAACCCTTCACATGGTCATTTTCTAGCAACTTGTGTTTTTTCTTTGGCAGAGAGCTTCATACTCTTCTGAGTATAGGGCTGTTTAAATTTTTCAGAAATTCCATCTAGTACTACAGTTATAGTATTTTAACCCTTTGAACCCGAAAGGTCGGAGAACGTCGTATAACCCGATAGGTCGAAAAATCGACCTGAGCGACCAGGTGACACATTGATCATATGATTGAGTGGTCATGTGACTTGAAAGTCATGTGATGTTCACCCGATGTGAAATACATTGTTTCGCAAGGTTTTCTTTGTGTTTTGATGTAATTTAGCTGAAGAAAACAGTCAAAAATAGCGCGAAATTGGATGAATATGCAACCCAATATGGCGCAGATGATTCTCAGGTAGACAGGGATGCATTGTTTTACGGTCCCATGATTGGCAATTTTGGCGATAAAAACGGACGTTTTTATGTTATAAATAGGTTACGTTATACGTGTAGTACAATGGCATATACTGCCCTCTATCATCGGTACCATATATTACCGATGATATAGGTGTACTATATTTAGCATTTTACCCCCGGAGAAGTCAGGGTGGGTGTACCGAACCCTTATAATAACTCCGGGTTCAAAGGGTTAAAGTCAGCAAGATTAAACGCAACACTAAAAATTGAAACTGACAATTCAAAGGTGTACACAAAATCTTTTAAGGGAAGTGTCAACCCTATTATTTTGATGATCAACTTTTACTTCTAAGTTTGAGAATATTGAATAAAAGTACATAAAAGTATACATTTTTAGAAAGGAAATTTGATAAGGAAGTTGATGGTGATATCAATGTGATACCAAATAAACTAAATTTTGAGAAATGAACCAAAAAACCATTTTTTTACCTCAAATTTTTCAGACAGCATAACTATAAAATAAAAAATGGTAATTTGTTCATATATACGTTTTTGTAAACAAAACAATTTTGTCTAGGAGGCAATTTTTTCTTTTTCCAAAATAAAGCTTGGTTTTGGAAATATTGTTAAAAACATCGTAAAAGTGTAAAAGTCGTGTTTTTTTGCGTACATTTCGCTAGAAATGGATGCATATCTCGAGTTTAAAATCCATAATCGAAAAAATAAAAAATTGCCTCCTAGCGCTGAAAGTCGTCTACACAATGGTAGTGAAAGCTTACCTGGTAGTTTGATATATTTTTAGTTATGTTGTCTGAAAATTCGTAAAATTCCTTCAAATTTGAACTTCTAGAAAACATCGATTTAGTAAAAATATTGACATTTTCCACCATTTAAAGCTAAATGTTCACGGAACACACGGGCGTGTGACCTTAAAGGCGAGTATACTATTATGAACAATTACAATAAACTATCAGATTCAATTTATATTGTCACAATGTGAAGAAATTGGAAGAAAACTGAAATTTAAATGATCGTAAGATTGGCCTTTGTTTACATTTTAGACATTGTTTTGCGCTCTTTTGTTTTTCGCGTCTACGTCGCGGATATTAAGCGGCGCGTCTAGTATTACGCGCGGGAGGTTTCAGCGCGCGACGCAATGATAGAACAGCTGTCGCAGCATTTGAAAAGCGCGGAACTCCGCTTAAATTCCCGCCAAATAACTATGCGCCTTTTCCTGACTCAAACTTACCAAAACAACAATTTAAAATCACTCAAAAGAACGGGAAATAATAGCTTCCGATTAGTAATTTATGATGGTAATGATAGAATACATATAAAAGTATAAAATAATAGAGAAATATGAAATTCAATTTTTGAAACAAGTGCCGGGTTGACACTGCCCTTAAATGCTCTAAAATTAATAAAACTACATTGTTATATCACACAGAATAGCTTGTCATATGAAAAGGACTTTTGATATGAACCTAGTTTTTTGCGATATTATTAACAATTGTAAGTTCTTCACTTTCAAAATCTTTACAATGCATTATCGGAATTCACAAGTGATTACCATGGTAACAATGTCATTTTACATAAACATAGCATTTTACACATAAAATTTGATAAACAAGGTTCAGAAAATTACTAAAATAAACTTAACATCTGGAATTTTGCATAAAAAACTCCTGGAGACTAAAGTTCAAGGTATAATCTCTATCTTGGGACCAAAGTTGGAAAATTGACTTGGAACTAATTTGTTAAGAATATTTTGGTATGCCCCAGGTATCTCAATATTAACACTAGCGACTTCCGACGGGTTTTCCCATACCACAACACATATGTGAGACAGATCTTTTTTTTCTTCTTGGCCTTATATTAACCCTTTGAACCCGGAGTTATTATAAGGGTTCGGTACACCCACCCTGACTTCTCCGGGGGTAAAATGCTAAATATAGTACACCTATATCATCCGTAATAAATGTTACCGATGATAGAGGGCAGTATGCCATTGTACTACACGTATAACGTAACCTATTTATAACATAAAAACGTCCGTTTTATCGCCAAAATTGCCAATCATGACCGTAAAACAATGCATCCCTGTCTACCTGAGAATCATCTGCGCCATATTGGGTTGCATATTCATCCAATTTTGCGCTATTTTGGACTGTTTTCTTCAGCTAAATGACATCAAATCACAACGAAAACCTTGCGAAACAATGTATTTCACATCGGGTGAACATCACATGACTTTCAAGTCACATGACCACTCAGTCATATGTGATGCGATCTGAGAAAACCCGTCGGATGTCGCAAAATGTGAACTAGGGATTATGGGTAAAATAGAAAAAAATAAAAATAAAAACACTTTTTTTTTTTTTAGATTTTTTTAAAGAAAATTAGTTTCCAGTACTTTTTGTCATCATCTTTCATGAAATTTCACCTTGACAAACTTACTTAAGTCACTTTTATTATTAACCTTATAATGTTATTATATTGAATTATGTATCTTTTTGGGCCTGTTTTCATGATTTCTTGTTTTGTAGCTTTTGGTGACATCACAATCATCATTCACTCATAACTTTTTTTGTAGTGATCGTAGAAAAATGATCGAAACAGTTCTGTAATCAGCACAGTTTAAGCTTTTTTATGATATAAATATCTCCAATATGAAAAATGCCACCATGTGGCGGGTTTTCACAGATCGCATCACATATGATCAATGTGTCATCTGTTCGCTCAGGTCGATTTTTCGACCTATCGGGTTATATCGACCTATCGGGTTCAAAGGGTTAAGACACACTGATGTTTTTTGAAATGACATATTATTTCAGAGGTATTTTGTATTCATTTTTCAATAGGAAGGATATGAGGGAACACAGTCATGGGCCAGTAAAAAGACAAATTTCCCAGGAACATAATTTAGAAATTCCCTTCAGGAAAATAATATTCCCTTCAAATTCTTCAGTATTTCACTGTTTTAATATCTAAAATTTCCCTCAAAAGTTGAAAAATATCCCTCAAAAAGTCCAACATTTCTCTCAAAAGTCAAAGATTTCGCTCAAAAGTCAAACATTTCCCTCAAAAAAGTCAAAAATGTCCCTCCAAAGTTACAATTTTTCCCTGCTAAGGCAAAATTTCCCTTGAACCAGAGTCCTGAGTTCCCCATTTTCCCCAGCCATGCACAAACTCAATTTTATATTAATCATTGTTTTTGTTTGTGTATAGATTGGGGGCCTATGTACAAGATGTCAAATGATATGTATAAATCAGGACACTGCAGAGAGAAGCAAGGAACCACTCAAAACCCTTACACATTTCAGAGGAAAGAGGGTAAGAAACTGTTTGTGTATAGGTTGGAGGTCTATGTTTTGTGTATAGGTTGGAGGCCTATGATACAAGATGTCAAATGATATGTATAAATCAGGACACTGCAGAGAGAAGCAAGGAACCACTCAAAACCATTACACATTTCAGAGGAAAGAGGGTAAGAAACTGTTTGTGTATAGGTTGGAGGTCTATGCTTTATGTATAGGTTGGAGGCCTATATGTTTTGTGTATAGGTTGGAGGCCTATGTACAAGATGTCAGATGATATGTATAAATCAGGACACTGCAGAGAGAAGCAAGGAACAACTCAAAACCCTTACACATTTCAGAGGAAAGAGGGTAAGAAACTGTTTGTGTATAGGTTGGAGGCCTATGTTTTGTGTATAGGTTGGAGGCCTATGTACAAGATGTCAGATGATATGTATAAATCAGGACACTGCAGAGTGAAGCAAGGAACCACTCAAAACCCTCACACATTTCAGAGGAAAGAGGGTAAGCAACTGATAAGAGAAGGTTCTTATATACTGATACAAATAGTATACTCACAACTATGGACGTTTCGGCAACGCTGTCGCTCTCTCAACACTTGGTAGATTGTGGTGAGTTATTTACTGTCACTGAACCTAGAGGGAGTTTTTTCCAGCGGCGGTTTTGGAGTTGTCACTTCGTTTCTTGACTCGTTTCATGGTGGTGCCTCTAGCGTCGGTGACAGTAAATAACTCACCACAATCTACCAAGTGTTGAGAAAGGCAACAGCATTGCCGAAACGTCCACAGTTGTGAGTATACTATTTGATCAGTATAAGAACCATATCATTTATGGCTACCGATCCTGATGAATCTATTCAACAGGGTAAGAAACTCTTCATTAAACATTCCATTGACGATTGTCAATACTGTAAAACCACTTAAATTTGCAAGGGATTTAATTCTGCGAAACTGACAATTTTGTATTGAAAGTAACACTAACAGTGACATTTCCAGATTCTTGAAATGAAATGCCCGCTATAAAATAGCAGTAATTTTAAATTCGCGAAATAAAGTATCTGCAAAATGATACGTGTTTTACAGTACTTCATGTGGAGTTCATGAATATACTTTCACATCTGAGTAGGGCTGTTGTAAGAGCCAGATCACTTTAAAGGAAATACAGCTCAATAAAGTTGCAACAAATCAATAGAAAACAAAGTCATTGTCAAGAGAAATATTGATTTTTTCATGGACAAAAGTTTGAGCAATTATGGCAAATGATGCATCATTTTAAAGCTGGTTCTTTCAGCATGTTCAACATCAGGGTATGAATTCAATGCTGGTTTTGCTTCTTGACTGTATTACCAAGATCATTATTCAGGTCTTGCAGAATGCAGACTATATACAGTATACATTTCATTGGTAGTGCAGTCAAGTGCCAGCTTTGTTGGATTATAAAAGTAGATATTACATCCAAATGTCATATATAGGTCCCAGATGCTGGACTGTATACTAGTATCGGACGATACTGGAACAGCCAGTATCGTTCGGAACTGGTACAAGGTCAGTGTTTCAGTATCAGACGATACTGGGACATAATTATGTGATGCGATCTGCGAAAACCCGTCGGATGTCACAAAATGTGAACGAGGGATTATGGGTAAAATGCAAAAAAATAAATAAAAAAACACTTCCTTTTTAAAAGATTTTTTTAGAAAATTTATTTCCAAAACTTTGTGTCATCATCTTTTATGAAATTTCACCTTCAAAAACTTACGTCACTTTTCTAATTAACATTATAATTATATTCTATTGAACTATGTATTTTTTTTGGCCTGTTTCATGATTTCTTGTTTTGTAGCTTTTTATGACATTACAATCATCATTCACTCATAACTTTTATGTAGTTATCATAAAAAAATGATCGAAACAGTTCTGTAATCAGCACAGTTTTTATAGCTTTCTTATGATATAAATATCTCCAATATGAAAAATCCCACCATGTGGCGGGTTTTTACAGATCACATCATATATAAATGTTCCAGTATCGAGCGACACTGGAACATGATTATGTACCAGACCTAAAGTACACTTTTTCCTGGATTTATCAAATTATGTCCAAATCATTCTTTCACACCAACAAAAAAGACAATCATCATCACTCAGTGGAGGTAGATTAAAAGCTTATTTAATTAATATCAATTAATGGCCACTAGCCTGAACTCGAACACACAGTACACATGCAGGCCGAGTCAGAAAGAACAGGCACTTTTATCGCAAATTAGTCGATTGTTAAATGAAAGCCAAATAATGGATATTTACATTCCAATGGTACACTCTTCAGAGATGACTTGGTGCAAGGTCATGAGTGCTAAGGATTGGATGAGCTTGAACACAGCATTCTGAAGGCTGTAATAAAGTGGCTGCTCAAAAGCACCCTTTGGCCGGAGGTCGGAAGGTCACAAAATAAATTTATAGATCCATGTTGAAAACCCCTGATTATAATGTGGTCTGTAGGATAGCGTCTGCTATTGTTTGATCTGTTCCAAATTGACGAAGCCTGCTTACAGCAGCGAATGAATACAGAAGGACACAAGCACGCATGAAAACAACAAACGCACTGTGCATCATATGCGTGACACAAGCGGGTTTATGAGAGCATTTCAATTTTGCTAGTTTTATACATGGGCGATGTCCTATCTGTACACTTTTCATGAATTGGCACTTGTAGTTTTCTGCATCCATGAACTCTGTCAATCAGCGTATAATTTGTTTCATAAAAGTGTTATCAATTTGAATACACATTTGTAAGTGTACAAACAGCTTAACCTGATATTAAAAGGTTAAAAAAATAACAGAATTCACATGTAATTGAACACAAAATGTACACTTGAGCTTGACTTATCCCTATAATGCAGTTTCATTATCGATCATGACATACGTGTTCCCACTGACGCTCCCTTTGCGATCTAAACAACTAAACAAAGAATTACCTATGATTGTATACAAGAATGGATTAAGAGCAGAATTTATGGGAAGTACAAAACCAATTATCCATGCAAAGACTTCGGGGGATACCTCCACCACCTCAGCTTGTACCATAATCCCGATAACCACAATTGGCAGCCAGCATAGCAAATCAGTCAGTGTGATAAGCGCCATCTTGAAAGCCATTCTTAGATCAGTTTTCAATCGGGACATGTGTGATCTTTGAATTTGAATGAATAGACTGATGTAACACACTGCAACGGTTATACAGCAAAAGAAATTGACTCCAAGAAAAATGACAATTGAATACACAGGGCTTAGTTGGCTACCCACCTTTTCATATGTAGATAATACTAGAATTTCATCATCTCTATTAATGTTGCCATATGAAATTTTTAAAGTTTCGTTTTTTGCATGGTTTATTGATCTTCTGGCTAAAGGCAACCCTATACATACCTCAGAAAATTGGTACAAATGGGGATCTTTTTCTAACCCAACCCCAAAGGAACTTATAACAAGACCAAGCACCCATACTAAAATTGTTACAAGTATTTTAGATCTGGTTCTTAAAAACAGCTTCCGACTCACAACAGTATTCCTAAATGCCCAAAGCCTGTCAACACCTATTGAAACAATGAGAAAGAGCGAGACTTCACTGGAAAGGACCGATAGAAAACTTGCCAATTTACACATTGCATGATTCTTCCAGTGTTCAGCTTCTATAGGGAAATATTGCCCATAATACTGATCAGCAGATACAATAATTAGCATATACAATCCCATAAGGAAATCAGCTGCAGCAAGGTTGGTTATAAATAGCACCTGCTTTGTGTAATCTGTTTGATCTTTCCCTCTCACTAATGTAAGGCATCCTGTTAGAAAAACATAACCATTTGCAAGCAATGCAAATACACCAACAATCCACATGGAATACTTGATTGTTGTATTTGGTAGGAGCTTATTGCAGGTCATATATTCTGATTTTGGTTCATTTGGTATACATTGAGGTCCTTCTAATAATGATTCTATCAGGCAGCATATTCCAGGGGTGTCCACCCATATAGTAGTGTTATCAAGAAATCCTGCAAAAGATTTGGGTGCTATTCTTGAAAGAGGGTTACCCTTTAGATTGACATACTTCATATTGGTTAGGTTATCAAATGCATTTTCCTGAATTAATGTTATTTGATTATAATTAAGCTCAAGTACAACAAGATAATGCAATCGGGAGAAGACATGGGCATCAATATTGGATAAATTGTTGTTCATCAAGGACACAATTTGCAACTCGGCACAGCAATTATTAAAGTTAATTAGATCAGAGGACTTCAATCTGTTTCCTCCTAAGAATAAATAGGACAAATGGACAAGGTCTCTAAATAAACCTTGTGGTAATGTTGTTAATTTGATATCATGTAGCGACAATGTAGACAAATTACTCAACCCTTGAAATAGGTCTACATGTAGATTGGATAACTGGTTATCATTCAAAAAAAGTGTAGTTAGTTTACCTATATCCCTAAACATGCCTGAATCTAATGTTATCAGGTTGTTATTATTCAGCCACAATAGAGACAAATTACTTAATCCTTGAAATAGGTCTGCATGCAGAACGGATAACTGGTTATTACTCAAGGAAAGTATTCTAAGTTTACCTAGATCCCTGAATGCACCTGCATCTAATGTTGTCAGGTTATTGGTATGCAGCCACAAACCAAACAAATTACTCAATCCTTGAAATAGGTCTACATGTAGAATGGATAATTGGTTATCATACAAGGAAAGTCTTGTTAGTTTACCTAGATCCCTGAACGCATCTGAATCTAATGTTGTCAGGGTGTTATTATGCAGCTGCAAATCAGACAAATTACTCAATCCTTGAAATAGGTCTACATGTAGATTTGCTAATTGGTTACCATTCAAGCTTAGTCGTGTTAGTTTCCACAAATCCCGAAATACTCTTGGATCTAATACTGTCAGGTTGTTATCATGCAGCAGTAAGTCAGAGAGGTTAATCAACCCTTGGAAATTATCTACATGTAGACTGGATAATTTGTTGTTGTATAAATACAGGTTTTGCAAATAAACAAGATTTCTAAATGTATTTGGTGCCATTGATGCCAACATATTCCCATTCAGTGATACACTGATTAAATTTGATAGCCCTTTGAATATATCTTCATTAAGATAAGATATATTGTTTTCAGCCAAATTAAGATTTGTCAACGCATCAAGATCCCTGAACACACCCCAATTGGTTATACTGTTAAATAGGGATATTTCATTTTCTTTCAATGATAAATGCGTCATATTTTTGAGGTTCATGAATGTATCAGTGTCGATATTAGTGAGGAGGTTGTTGGAGAGGTCAAGATAGATTAGGTCATTCAAATTTTGAAATAAATGTTGGCCTAGCTGAGCAATCAAGTTACCTGACAATGATAAGACCTGGATCCTCTTTAAATGTGAAAATGTGTTTGGTTCCACATTTGAAATCTCATTTTTTGATAAATACATTACCTCAACATCATATAACCCTACAAACATACTAACAGTTAACTTGAGTAACTTGTTACCATTCAGAAACAGCTGTTTTAGATGACTCAGCCCCCAAAATACACTAGAGTTTATATTAAACAGTTCATTGTAGGAGAGGTCTAGTATTTGCAGTCGCACTAACCCTTCAAAGTTACCATGATGAAGAGTGGAGATAGAGTTGTGATTCAACAGAAGAATGCTGATGTTGGTAAGATTTCTAAAACTCCCTGGAGCGATACCCACCAGCTGTCTTGTACTGCCATCAATCGCTGATATGTTGAAATCCAATGTATCATAGATGAGAAGTATGTCTTCTTGGTGTCTGCTATCGAGGCAGTGCGTAGTAAATTGATTATACTCCAGGCTACAGGAACATTTAGCAGGGCATATAGGTAACTCGGCAACATATATACCATCCCAATATGACTGACTAAACTCTTGTATTTCTACCATGGTCCGACTAGTATCAGGAAATGTTAGCTTCACGGATGGGTGGCGGCTAGTCTGATCTTGATAGTCTTCAATATATGTGTAGGAGATAGTGTATAAGTTGGTATATCTTTTGAAGCGTGCGCAGATCTCCAGACCAGAATCATGGGTACCATTCTGAAATACCGGGCATTTGGTTTGATTCAGTCCTTTTTGAGACTTACTCACATCATCAAGAATAAAAACAGGCAGTAGTTGTATTGTTGACGCCACGTTGGTGTGTACTGCCAGGATATCGCTGCGGAAAGTCATGCTACAGGAGCCTTGATTTGGATCGGTTAAAGCAAGAATGGTGTTGAAGCATTCATCAGATGATTTGTACTGTAGTATGAAATAATTATATATAGACCAGTGTGATTGTACTTCTGAAACGTTAATATAAATGCCAGCGCCTAGCGGGGCAGATATATTGATATCACATTGTTTCATAGAAGATGTGTGTAGCGTGAGATTTGATTGGTTGCTCTCCAGAGTTATATATCGGTTGGGACATTTTATAGTGGTATTGTCCATAGTTACATTGTGTGTGACACCAGTGTCCAAATACAAATTTTGAGAGTCGGTCATATCATCTGCTAGATTGTATGAAGACTCTGTTTTCACAGTGTCTGTCACCACTGTAGTGTTGATTCCATTGTAGGAAGAAGTCGTAGCTAGGGAGTTGGATACTTTCAGCACTGTAGCATTGGTTGTGTTTTCTGAAGAATCCACATGTAGCGAGTCAATCGCACCCACTGTAGGTTTGTTGCCAAAGTCCAAATGGGATGAGTCGGGCACATTAGTTGCTCTCGCGTTAATTTTATTTTTCGAAGATTGCAAGTCCGTCACATTAACTGCTGTGGTGTTGGTTCCGTTTTTAAACAAATTGGTATATTGTGAGTCTGTCACATTAGCCCCTGTGGTGTTGGTTCCATTTTGCAAAGAGTCCAAATATCGCAAGTCAGTCATGTGAGCTGCTCTAGTATTGGTTCTATTTTGCAAAGAGTCTATATGTCTGGAGTAATTTGCAAGCAAAATACCATTTCGTGTAACTTGAAAGTCATCAGTCTGATTATCCGCAATATTCCGGTTTCCATCGGACACACACAGTACAGGTTGAATAGTGCAGATGGTGACTAGTACACATATTGATGCAAGAAGACACATATTGGCTATTAAATGACTCTTCATTTTGAGAGAGAAAACCGTCATTTCACTGAATCTATCCCAACACACATTTGATAGAGAGCATGAACTGCAATGTTGGAATAAGTACCGTGGGTGGTATGAGTATGAGTAATAGGTTAATATTAGAATGGGAAAGTAATGGGAATTTTGACTATAACATTATCAGTAACTGTGTATTAAGTCATGCTTATATAACCTTGGCCTTGAGGTCAGAATCACAATGTATTTTAATTCATGCTTGAATAACCAACTTTCAGGGTTGGATACAGTACACCCCCACATGCATGGAAGCAATATACACGCATACCCGATGAGTAAAACTGTTAATATTTTCATTTAATATATAAATCTGTTTCATAAAGACTTCCGCGTTCACTTGTCAGTTGAATTTATTAATGCAATGAAGGGTGAATTATACATTGGTTGTCATTCATTGGGTTTTTTCAACTGACCAGTGTGGACGTGGAAGTCACAAAACACATTTGTATTGAATAAAAATATGTAAAGTTAGACATCATGTAAATAACCATAGCCTCTGACGTATTATGTCAGCACAATACAGATTCTGTCTGAATACCTGGCCTAGTACAAAAATAGAATTGTATGGAAATGGGATTTGTGTTGTTGCACAGCCAGGGCCTATACATGTAAATCAATTGCAAACCTTTTAATAGAGTGTTGTATACTGTACATGTTCATATCAGTACAATGATAACTGCACAACAACTTTTATTTTGGTAGCGGTGTGCCGCCCAGGGTCTCAAAAATTGGGGCTTCGGAACTGAACTGAGATATTTTATGACAAAAAACAGGGTCTTAAGAACTGATTTTCTTAAAAAAAGTAGGTCTTATAAGTACCATATGTGTGGTGGTATGGGAAAACCCGTCGGAAGTCGCTAGTGTTAATATTGAGATATCTGGGTCATACAAAAATATTCCTAGCATATGAGTTCAAAGTCAATTTTCCAACTTTGGTCCCAAGATAGCGATTATACCTTGAACTTTAGTCTCCAGAAGTTTTTTATGGACAATTCCAGATGTAAAGTTTATTTTAGTACTTTTCTGAACCTTGTTTATCAAATTTTATGTGTAAAATGCTATGTTTACGTAAAATGTCATTGTTACCATGGTAACCACTTGTAAATTCTGACAATGCATTGTAAAGATTTTGAAAGTGAAGAACTTATCAATTTTAATATAATCGCAAAAAACTAGGTTAATATCAAAAGTTCTTTTCATATGACAAGCTATTCTGTGTGATATATAGCAATGTAGTTTTATTATTATAATAGCATTCAAAAGATTTTGTGTACACCTTTGAATTGCCAGTTTCATTTTTGAGTGTTGTGTTTAAACTAGCCGACTTTAAAATACTATAACTGTAGTTCTAGATGGAGTTTCTGAAAAATTTAAACAGTCCTATACTCAGAAGAGTATGATGCACTCTGCCAAAGAAAAAAATAAAGTTGCTAGAAAATGACCATGTGAAGGGTTTTCCCATGCCACCACACATATGGTAGATAATTTTTCAGCGCGCGTTGTTTGAAATCACTTTGAAATAATGAACCACTGCCGTACTTGATGATGTACTTTATACTCGTTGGAAAGAATACTGCCCTCTATTATGTGTCTGTTACTACCGATCTCTATACTGTAGTGTTTAGCGCTACATACATGTACATGTATGTGACACCGAGATACACACATCCGAACTTCATGCAACCACAATAACGTAACAACGGTAGTCATTGGGTATTGAGTGAGATTAATTCTGTGAACTATTTGATATTTTACATGGGCGGTTTATGTCGTTATAGCGTAAACGGTATCATCTGTAATTACTTATTGTACGGTTTTTCGGTGAACTCAGTTAATATTATTGTCGCAATTTTCTATTTTATATGAAATAAACCAAATCAGACTTTTGATATTTGACCTTGCTGGGCCAGAAATATACCGGAAATACATGTAGCATCTATCGAAATTAGATCACACTTTTATGCCCCTAAGTCCTAAAGGAAAATGCCATAAATGATATATGTGTACTTCACACATAACTGTAAAATATAATAACTAGTTTGACAAAAATAAAATGATAAATAGAACAGAATATAAACATTTTTAGAGTGCTCTTTGGTCAACGGAATAGGGCCGAAATGCGGATGGGTATAGTTACTTCATACTGTAAAGTCGCCGTAAAGTTGGTTCTCGTCTGCTATACTGTGAGTAAAACATAACCGAGAATAAACAGTAATTTCAAAAGTATAAAATGCAGTGATCTTTAAGTATTTCATTCAGACCTTGAACTCCTTGGGTGTTAAAGGGGCACTGAGAGATCCAAGAAGTTGAAACTCATAACTTTAACAGTAATTCTCATTTTTCAGGGTGTAACACAACATTTACCAATCTACATACATTTCCATCGTCATTCAAATTTACTTCTTGGTGAGCGCTGTTTATGTTTTTAACACTCTTCTTGTTTCATTTTAAATTTAATGTAATTTCAGGTACCATTCGGAATACATTTGCTGAGAGACCAAAACTCATCACCGTCTGCAAAGATACAGGTGAATGATTTAGTGACTGTGCTGGAGGTTAAGACATAGGCTACCTAGTAGGCCTATATGTAGGTAGTACCTACTGATTAGGGGTCAAAACTTATCAGTGTCTGCGAAGATATGTGACGTGTTCTACCGAAACCAGACACAATTAGGCAAGATATCAAAATTGAGTTAGTAATTGATTATTAAAGTAGAGATCTTCAGCTTTACAATGGTACTTTCTTTTTTTTAATCGGACTTCCAAAGCGGAGTTAAATCATTTTCAAGTTCGTCTTTATGGAAACTCCAAACTGAGATATCGACCTTTAAAGATGTACTTACAATGTACTTTAAGAAAAAAGAAAAAAATGCATTTTTGTTGTTGCTGGATTGATTTTTTAATCTGAAACTTTCACAATAATGTTATAAACACTCTGAAGATTAATCATTTACAAGAAACTTAAATTCCCCCCAAAAATCACCCCAATTAGGTTTTGGGCTATTTCTCAGTTTGAAGCCCTGCCCAATTCCGTCTGGTTTCTGTAGAACATGTCACATATGTGTGAATGATTTAATGACTGTACTAGAGGACAGTTAAGACTACTGGCACCTACTGCTGACGGACCAAAAGTTAATCTTTATATATCTACCAAGATATGTGTGAATGATTAACGGCCTATGCTGGAGGTTTAGATGTAGCTGTGGAAGAAAAATACAATTCTTAGGGCCATAAGCTCAATTTCAAATTTGGTAATGGTTTATTTAATCAATCGACTTATTATGCTACTGTTTGTCCACATTATGCATAATCTGTATACACCATTCTCTTACCTCTGTCAGCCCTTTTATGGCAAAAGAATGTATCTTATATGTAGTTTTCTAACAGCATACTTCCTTTTAACATGATCAAAGTTAGCTTTTTTCTCCATAAATCATGTAGTGGTAAAAGGCAGTATATTACTTTTATTGTCTTTACAAGTTGCAACCTTTTCCTAAGTGAGGATTATTGAACCAAGTTAACACAATCCCATGTTTAAAGGAAGTATATCATTAGGAAAGTATATATAAGATACATTCTTTTGCCATAAAAGGGCTGCTCTGTACAGTGATGTTAAAGTGTATTACAGTGATCGCAGCCTATTATGTAAAGTTTTTGTTGAGAATTTCAAGCGGCCGAAATACATTTAGTAAATGTTAACTATTATATTGGCCTACACCTAACACAAAAAAGTCCCTGGTGCTTTGATGTTGGCTAATCGAAAATCAATAATCGGTACCAAAAATATGAGAAATATATTTAATGAGCAAATTTCTTCTTTATAGTTTGATACCTCATTTATAAAAATCAAATGGGTACTTATAAAGTTATGATGATTTTAATAACCATGACTAACGACGACAAAGTTGCACTTAGGCCTAAAAAAATGGTTTGATTGGCCTAAGATGACAAAAACAAATTGGGTAGCTCAGTCGGGATTTTTTGTTTGTTTGTTTTGAAATCACCTGCTTTAGGGACTTAAAATAGCCAAAAATGAAAGCAAACAGTCAGAAACTTTAGTACTTTGTTCAATTTTTATATATACAGGGTGAGTCAAAATGACTGCAATAGTGGAAAGAAGCCATTTTGTCTTCAAAACCAAAATGAATTTTAAAACTTTTTAAACGTTGCAAGAATGATGTATTTAATCCTAACTTTGTGTGAAAAAATGAAGTCCATCACATTTTTCGTTTGTCTTTGGTAACCCTCTTTGCTGCACAACCAAATTTACCTGTTTGTCCACGAGCACAGTGATTTTCATTTGCAATGGCACACATTGCATTTTCATATTGAATATCCCGCCAACAAAAAAAATGGAAAATGTCAGTTTTTTATTAAAATTTAGAACATTATACGCTTTCATAGCATGGGTATGATTATAATTGTTTATGCTAACTCACATGTAAACAAGAAAGGATGCATCAAATTCCAATAACATCACAAATGAACTCAACTTTCCAAATTTGAATGAGAGGCACATTTTGTGATCCGATGCATATTTTGGATATCTCGTGGACAAACGTGTGAAATGGGTGCACTGGTCAAAAGGTTCACCAAAGGCAAACGGAAAATGATATTGACTTCATTTTTTCACGCAAAGTTAGGATTAAATACATCATTCTTGCAACGTTTAAAAAGTTTTAAAATTCATTTTGGTTTTGAAAACAAAATGGCTTCTTTCCACTATTGCAGTCTTTTTGACTAACCCTGTATATATTTTTTAATTTCTTTTTAATTTCTTTTTTATAATTTCTTTTTTTTCCTCCCTCAAAATAATAAAAAATCAAAAAAAATCAGGGTCGGCGATGTATTTAGGGTCGGTCGGGTTAGGCCAATCAAACTGTGTTTCTTTAGGCCTAATCCTATGGGATATCATTGATTTGTATTGTCCATTGTGTGCTATCTGAACCAATCAGGTATGGGGATGAATGGGTAACATGCATTGGCAGGGAGTCTGTACACATTTTCACTAATGATATCCCATAGAAACCCAATTTTATAGCGCAATTATTTTTTTGGTAGTTGTGGTCATTGAAACAATCATAACTTCATAACTATCCACTCGATTTTTATGAATGAAGTATCGTACCGATTACTGATTTTGGAAGCCACCATCAAAGCACCTAGTCAGGGACTTTTTGTGTTAGGTGTAATATATGCATGATTCTAGTAGAATCTATAAACTAAACTCAATTAAATACACGCGAGGATTGAGCAAATGATACAAGCCGAGTAAGTGATAGGGAATTAGGAACACTGGCTTTGTCGCGATAGCAAACTAGGAAGACCAGGTTTTGTTAGTTTAATTCACGCCAGTTTGTTCGAGTCTATATATTTTGTATTCATTTCACTTACTCAGCTTGTATCATTTGCTCGGTCCTCGCGTGTATTTAATTGAGTTTCGCTAGTCTGCTAAAATCATGCATATACACCAATGTAAATATAATAGTAAATATTCTTTTTCTCTTTACAGCCCGTTATAGTTACTTTTTAATTTTATAACATACAGCAATAAGTTAACAAAAATGCAACAATATAAAACACTACAAAAAATATTATAATTAAGGCCAAACAAAGAAGGTCTGTCTCAGAAGCCCGCCCGCATTTTTATGTGAAATGAGCTACGGCGTGTAGGTCTATGCGCTGATGGGGGCTGAAAAACTTCTTTTTTTTCTTGGATTTTGTTTTTTGGATTTTGTTTTTTTCTTCTTTTTTCTAACGCGCATCAATTAACTAACGCACGCAGGAGCTTTGAGACAATTTTTTTTTTTTTAATATAGCCTTATAAGGGGCAATATATTTTTGTTTTGTTTTGTTGTTAGCCTAATTAGGCATTTTCAATTTGACTTTGCTAGGGAATAGATTAAAAGAATAAATTAGACCAGGTCTAAAGTTAGACCCCATACGGACCCAACACTGACATGAAAATGATGCATCAATCTTTGGAATATGTGCTGATGTCAGATTAGGTAGATAAACAGTGATATTTAGGTTCATTTTCAATTCACATAATTATTGCAAGTGTGTGCCTTGTCAAATTAGAGTAGCATTCTCTATAATGAGATGCGACTGACCACTCACTTCTAATTTGTTATCTTTTAGCAACTTTTTGTTGTTTTGACGTCTTGAGTCATCAAATCAATGATTCAACTTTTCGTGTCACCATTTCAGATAACTTGGCTTGATATGAGTCACTATAAGAGCAAAGATGTATACCTTACTTACTTCTTGCCTTAAAACTTTGTATACAACTTGACCTGACTCAAGTCATTTTTCCAAATTTCTTGAGTTGATATGACTTGAATCTGGTGCTAAAATGACTTGTGTAAGTTGGAGTCGAATTGTGATAATTGAGTCGAATTGTGTGAGTTGAATCTAAACCAAATTTGACCCACGATATTGCTAAGATTATTTGACTTGATTTGACATACAGGAAGACACTTACACCCAAAACTGGGTATTTTAATAAGGATTGTGTGCAGATAAACACGAGGCTCATCATGTGTGCCTACTATATGTTGTACCAAATAAGCTCAATAATTTTGATAAAACAAATGCTAGACCAAATTCTATAACCAATGTCAGTAATAATTATTTGTGCAATAAATATATCTGAATATAATACTGTTAAAGTGGTAATTTGTGCGCGATTATTTTTGTACACTTTGCCGATTTTGAACTGTTTTGAGTGTTTTAATTTTGCGAGTTGGAGCTTCATCCCATAGACCTACAGGGTGGTCCAAAAAAAACTATACCCAACTTTGGAGGCCATTTTCTCCTGGATGATAACATATTTTAGTAATTTGGTTTGGATATTATTAAAGCATATATCGTTGAGCAATATTGGTAAAAATAGGGAAGATATTGCATTAATTTTTTTGGAGATATTCCTATTTCTAGCGAGTATGTGTAAAAATGGCTTTTTCACGGGAGCTGTCAATGCATCAACATGATATGCACTTTTATGACAATATGATATGACACAATAATGTAATGACCCGAGACCCATTATAAGCAGTCAAGGATTAAGTTTAATAAGGTGTGCTTGTCATTGTCAACTGTGCAATGAATACAAAGGTGTGTCATTGTTGCGTTATAGTATGTAATGCTTTGTGGATTGCCATGTAAAGTAGTAGAGGTCTTTATTGTCAAAATGCTCAGAGCGGGCTTTTCTTGGAGCATGCTTTCATTGCTGTGTATATCAGTTCAAGCATGCTGCAAAATGGCTCCACAAGTTTACACCACAGCAGAGAGCTTTTGCTACAATTAAGAACATACTTTAGAACAGGAAGCTATGTTGCTGTTCAACAGCAGTGGCCGAACCAGTTTCCGGGGGTACGAGTTCCGACGAAGAAAGCCATTTTTGACAGCTCTCGTGGAAAAGCCATTTTTACACATACTCGCTAAAAATAGCAATATCTCAAAAATATTAATGTAATATCTTCCCTATTTTCACCAATAATGCTCAACGATATATGCTTTAATAATATGCAAACCAAATTACTAAAATATTTTATCATCTAGGAGAAAATGGCCTCCAAAGTTGGGTATAGTTTTTTTTGGACCACCCTGTATATGCAAAAGAAATATATTTGTGTGTTATTATTTTCGCGTTAGCTCATTTGAGTGTGAACATATAATGTAGCGCGCAAAATGTACACTTTTACAGTATATAGTAACCAATTAAAATGAAAACAAATAATGTTTATAAATGTTGTGTGATGCGGAGTATTGAGCAGGTATTCAATTTAGAACGTTCACATTTCCAAACTATGTGCAGGTTTGGTTGACTTCCAGGGTGAGTCAGAAATAACGGGCTCTTTTTATCGCAAAAGCGCCATGAAAAGTTTATGCCTGCCCTGATCAAACTATAGTTGTCTGAATTCCGAATTCAATTATTTTTTCTCCTTCAAAGTTGCTTGTAAACACATTTCGAGGGTTTAGTGCAACAAAGGGCTATCTGCATTTTTGGCCAAAATGAGATTTTGGTATCAAAATGATCAGCACAAGATCAGGAACCTAATTATGAGAAAATATTATATTCACCTAATCAAAAAGGTTTGCATAGTATTTCTTTTAACTTGTCAAAACCAATAGGTGACAATAATGGGTACAAATCTTTAATTCACTTTTTCTCAAAATGACCAAAATGCAGAAAGCCCTTTTGTTGCACTAAACCCTCGATTTGTATGATTGCTTATTGATTCATATAAAGTTTTGGGTTTAAAATTCAGCATACTGTAAAAGTGGTAATTTTTGCGCGATTAAATGTTCACGCTTTGCCCACTTTCAGCCATTTCGCTTGTTTTTAAATTTGCGATTTGAAAGTTCATTACATAGACTTATTATACATAAAATAAATATGTTTGTGTGTTTTTATTTTCGCAGTAGCTGCTTGGAGGGTGAAAATTAATGTAGCGCGAAAATGTCCATGTATACACAGTATCTGCTAAGAGAATCCATTGATTCTTACGTACAGGATCTCTCTTTCTGAGTGTTATTTTATTGGATTGCGTAAATAAAATTATGAATATTTTTAAACAGGTTCGCAGATAGAAAAGAAACAAATATGGGAAAACGATCTCGCCAGGGAATCGAGCCCAGGACCTCTTGCTTAAAGGGCAGGTGTGTTGTCCATTGGGCCACAAGCATCTGGTAAAGCATTTGAAATTCAACACTGAAGCGATCATGTTTCCCAGTCTCCTGCCACAATCCATAGTAGCTAGGGCCTATACAATTGTGTAATAATTGCCGTCCTCACTGTAGAGGGGAAATACATAGAAATAAAAAAGTCTAACCTGGATTAATTAATTGATATGCTTGGAGGTAATATATCGCATGTTTTTCCGGCCCTTCAGCATGTATAAAGTAAAACTGCCCAATGGTTATGCTTATAGGAAGTGCTACAAAGTGCTACAAAGAGCTCTTTGTAGAGAGTTACCAGTTTGATTTCTAATCACCTTGTTGATGTCTGTACATGCTGAAGGGCCGGATGGAGATTACGAGGTTTTAATAGAACAGCAACAATCTGATGTGATACAGAAGACTTCATCAGTGTATGTCATTGGATTGTATAAAAGTATATACTCAGGAGTAATTAAGAGCTAATTTTGTGTATTTTTGCACTCTGTGAAGTGGCCGTCATCTGATTTTCCGAAATTCTAATGGCCTGCAACTGTACATTTTGTTTGAACATCTGAAATATATTTTCAGAAGCCCTCAAATTAAGGGCTAAAACCCAAGAATACCAAATCATTTTACACTGTAGGCCTGCATTTCTTCCCATAACATGATTTCAGTCGTTGTTTTAATTTTCAGTCCATCAAATTCCATATTTGATAGCCATGCGATTTGATTTGTATATTATCAGGTATTGAGAATTGATATGACTATAACAGTACAAGTAAAATTAACTCCAACAGTACTAATATTATGTAAAGAGCTCAACAAAAAAGTCATACTCTTTGCAATTATGCCCTATTATTTGACCAAACAGATTTTCATTAAATAGTGCTATAATCATGGCTTATCTTTGTAGTTTGGTAGCAAATTCAGTACCCAAGTGTGCCTAAAAGTGTATGACTTTCTTTTGTTGAGATCTTTATTACTAAGTTACATAGATGAATGGGAAACCTAGGTTTCATGAGCAGAGTTGGTTAAATGTGGGTATATTTATGTGATAATGTATTGTGATAATTATATATATTTTAATTGTAAAGAATGTGTAATGTAAAAAAATGTCTTCCAGTGGATTTACATTATTTTAACCTGTCTCATATCTATATTTATAAATATTCATAAATTATCAACTCTATGGTGAAATGTTATTCAACTAGAATAGAAGCACAACAAACCAATATTGTATAACAGCAGATATGTTTGTTCGTTTAATTTTTTGTGCTTTGTACTTCTTGAACAGTTTTGCTTGTTTTTATTTTTGCGATTTTCAGCTTCCTTACAGACCTACATTCAAAATGACTACATTCACGCGTTTTTATTTTCGCGCTTGCTGATTTGAGCGTGAAAAGCACAAAAATAAATTTCCACTGTTACAGTAGCTGGATAACCATATTCTCATTGAAGGTTAGCCTATATTCTTTTTGTACATTAATCAAATGAAATGAATGTAAACTAATATATTTACGTGATAAATATGTATTTTTATTGCATTTTGATACTAATATAATTATATTTGATATAATATAGAATACAAACCAAAAGTATATTATAATAGTGTCTTCTTTACGATTTTGATGATTAATAAAACAAGGTGTTCCCTTCCTTCCAACCTGAGGCATTGAATCCTTTTTTTTGTCATTATTTTAGTTTCAAGCAGGTAGATTACTGGTGGGGGGGGGGGGGGGTACCTTACCCAGGAGAGGAGGGGTGGGGGAGGAGAGGGGATTTGAATGTCTCCCTGGAATATCTGACCCAATTAATAGTGATGCACGTAACTTGAGTCTTCAAAAAAATAGCAAAATGTTAACAGATTTTTTTGAATTTTTACAGATTTGTTAGGATTGTTACGGTCATTTTAAAGGAAAAATAAAAGAAAGAAAAAAAGCCAGACCAACCGACCCCAACTGAGGTCCGTACAACTTGTTTTCATCGCCCAAGGGCATCTTTTTCAACCCTCAATCATCACTATTGCAACAATGGATAGTTATAAATTGGGTTTATAAATGCCATAAAGAGTATGAAATACACTGAGCCAAAAAAGAAACTGATAAAATTTTAACAGATCACCATAGGGTCAGTGCGCATTTCTCTTGTGTCATTGAAGCAAACAATTGGTTATTGACTGCCATTTGAAGCAATACATTGCAGTAATATTGTATCCAAATTTGGTACATTTTCATGCACAGAATTTTATTTGGTGATCTGTTAAAATTTTATAAGTTTCTTTTTTTTATAAGTTTCTTTTTTTTATAAGTTTCTTTTTTGGCTCAGTGTAGGTACAGTTACCATTAGCTACGGGTGGTTCAAAAGAAAGTTAACCCATTTTGGCAGCCATTTTTAGCTACTTACTAAGAACATTTGGTAAATTTCTTTACACTTGATCAAAGCAGAGGCATATTATGCGATCTTTTCCATGGGACGCCCTCTATCCATGATTTGTTTTTGAAAGCGGATTTTCTTGCAGATTTACATTTCTGATCATCAATTGTAAATATATTCTGAGTTACAGAGCAATACGATTCCTAATTATTTCAAAATCATAATTTAAATAGTGAAAATAAACTGTCCTGCTAGTGAAAATAAACTGTCCTGCTAGCAGGACAGTTTATTTTTACTCAAGTTCACTCTAAAACTATCATTTAGAAGTAATTAGGAATTCGAATCGTATCACCCTGTAACTCAGAATATCTTTATGATCAGAAATGTAAATCTGCAAGAAAATCTGCATTAAATAAATTAAAAAATTAAGGATAGATGGCGTCCCACGGAAAAGATCGCATAATATGCCTTTAAGTATTATCAGGCTAATTTCTTTTAACCCTAACCTCCTAAGTCACATTTTGAAGAATTTTTTCAACGACAAAAACGCGGACAAAAAGAGTGGCGCCGCCACCGGGGCTCGAACCCACAACCTCTCGGTTGCGAGACGAACGCTCTATACTCGGGCCAGTGTATTGGCCCGACTATGTAGCCTGGGGCCATTATTTCATCGAAAAAGTGCCACGCCAGCTGGCACAGACAGACTTTACCGTGGACATTTGCGGCATTGAGGATGGTTAGGGTTAATAAAATCATACGTGGAAAATTTTGAAAAAAGAAAAAAAATGAAAAAAAAAATTATGTTAACCCTTACCTCCTAAGTCACATTTTGAAGAATTTTTTTTTCAACGACAAAAATGCGGACAAAAAGAGTGGCGCCGCCACAGGGGCTCGAACCCACAACCGACGAACGCTCTACCAGTGCGCCACGGGGGCCAACCATACTCGGGCCAGTGTATTGGCCCGACTATGTAGCCTGGGGCCATTATTTCATCGAAAAAGTGCCACACCAGCTGGCACAGAAAGACTTTACCGTGGACATTTACGGCATTGAGGATGGTTAGGGTTAATGAAACATGGAACGTTAAAGATAAACATGAATCAAAGACATGGAACGTTAAAGATAAACATGAATCAAAGACATGGAAAATAGCACTTTTAGACAACGTTTTTGTCTCTAATTAATAATCAATGATCTAAAATCAAGTATTTTGACCAGGTATGATTTCTTTGAGAGAAACTTTGGAGGCATCTGTGGATAAGTCAATTTTGCACATGATATCTATAAAACTACTGTTTTTCAGTAACAGATATATTTTGCCCAGTGATTCTCCAATAACCACTGCATTAATAAAATGCAAAGATAATTTATGAACATGAATTAGTAATACATGTAGAAGTTAATGGCTGTCAGATGTGGGTTAACTTTTTTTGAACCACCCTGATACCATTTAGAATAGTACATCTACTATCATTTCATGCCATTTCAGGGTCGATTAACCCTAACACTACCCCTCCTTTTTTCACACACAAAATTCCATGGGGCAGAACCGGACCCAAATATTAAATAGCCCCCCACCCCCGGATTTGAACCACAGATCTCCAGCACCAGGGCAGAGAATTCCACAACATGCCATGCGTGTCAAGGCTACTTTACTTGGCACAGTATATTGCGCCAAGTATAAAGGCTGCCAGTCACCATAGCTCCTGTGCAACTGGCAGCCCAGACGGCCAAAAAATATATTAGTATTATTTAACCACATCTTATCAGTTCCTAAAGGTATTAGCCAATGGGTCTATTATTTCATAAAAAACTTCCACACAGGGTTATAGAAACAGGCTGGGTCATGGTATTTTGTGGTATTTTGTAGGGTTAGGGTTATCAAACATTAGTAGCACTTTAATATTTGACTAGTTCCTCCAGCTAGTGGAGGTAGTCAAACTTGGAATGATCTATTCACAGAGTCTTTGCATATCTTATCTAGGAAGATATTTTAATCCCTATCGTTTTGGTTCCTTTTAAAGTAAATTTCATTAGACTTAATATTGTATTCAACTGTAATATGTACCATGGAATTGCAATTGAGCAAAATCAGATGGTACATGTAGGCCTATAATATCGATTTTGAGAGATTGCGAACAAACAAAATGATTTTCAATGTATTTATTGTGTGAAACTTCTTCAAGGAACAAATTAATGTTTCCAATTGCAGACTTTGGATTTTCAGTCCAATATACAGCATTGCAAAAAATCCAATATGGCTTCTACTGATTCCATCATACCAGCACAGATGTCAGCTTTCCGATTTCTATACACATCATTAGGCCAATAAAAATAAATTGTTTGATTGTCCATAGATCACTTTCAAAAGTTGGTTCGGTCTGTCGGGAAAAGTGTTTTTTTCTTCAACCTTGCCCTTTTTTCAGACACCAAAAGTAAAATGAGATGTACTTGTCCTGATTTCTATACACATCATTATTAGGCCAATCAAAATAAATTGTTTGATTGTCCATAGATCACTTTCAAAAGCTGGTTCGGTCGGTCGAGAAAAGGTTTTTTTCTTCTCCCTTGTCCCTTTTTTCAGGCACCAAAAGTAAAATGAGATGTACTTGTTGTGGGAAACAAAAATCTGTAATATTTTGACAAGTATTTTTATTTTCTAAATAAACACTTGTTAAAGGAATAAATTTGTGATTATCGACTAAAATGTGAAAAATGAATTGACATTTTCGAGAAGAAAAAAAGAAAACGATTTTGGGTTGGGAGGATTTCGACGATAGGGCGGACGAGGAAAATCAAACAAATTCTTTTTTTTCCTTATACACACAATTATGAGTGTGTAAGTGCTCCAAACGTGGCCATTTTCTGTTAATCAACATCAAAACCTTGGACACAACAAACTGTGGACGTCTATCATGGTTCCCAGACTTATTCGGGATACCCCACAAAAACTAAAAACGCTGTTTTACAGAGATGTAACAGAGGTTAAGTAAAATTTTCTGAAAAATCAAAGGAGCTGTTCAGCAAGCACAACATTGTCCTTTGTCCATTATTTATTAGAAAAAAATTATTGAGCCTTAATCAATCGCGTAATTATATTGAACAAAACATTATCCTAGTTTTAAAAAAAAACGAATAAAAACTGCCATCTCTCAACGTGCCATTTTTGTGGTGATTTAAAACCCTGGTATCAATGACGTCACAGTTATTGGTGCTCAAATTTGAGCGAGTGCATTGTATAACTGTGACTTCATTGATACCAGGGCATTAAATCACAGCAAATTTTTAAAATTTGCATGTTGAGTCGAGATGGCAGTGTTTATTTGTATTTAATGATAAATATGAAGTTTTGTTCAATATAACTAAGTGATTTAGGCTCGGTAATTACTTTTTAACATATAATGGGCAATGTTGTGCTTGCTGGGGCACCTCCCTTTAAGGGGGCTGTACACCTTCAGTATAGCCTCCGTAATGTGATTTTTTTTTAACCTCCAAAATCATGAAAATCACATTTTTGGCACTTTTTTGGTCAATATTTCAAAAAATAATAAAGATTTTCAACAACAACAACAACAAAAAATTCCTAGGGAATTGTATCAGTAATATAATATAACCAGTATGACAAAATTTGACAAAATATATTTTGAGTTATCTTTGCAGAACCTAAAAGGGTAAAAAAAACCTGCTTTTTATAATTGTCTCCAAAATGGACAATTTCATTATCATGGTTGGATTCATTGAACCCCTTTCTGCAAAAAACTGTATACTTTTATATAGATTAAATGAATAATGAAGAATTTTTTACGGAGGCTATGCTGAAGTTGTACAGCCCCCTTAAGGGTTGCAGGTCCTGTTATACAGGTGTTTCCATGCAGATACGGCTGAATAACGCTCAGGTGGAACACTTTGTCCAAATACGAAGTCTACTGGAGTTTCACTGGCATATATACTACTGTTGAGAGGTGGTTTCACTAGATGCTGTTTGCCTCGCAGAAATAAATCAAATTCGCCCTAGTGTCTGGTAATCCTGCCAGCCTCAACCGGTTTCTTCCATGATACGCTACAGGTAAGTTTGTAGAGATATATGCTTGTATGGCGTTGTTGTTCTGTCAAAACCTTGTATCTCCATCCGGCCCTTCAGCATGTATAAAGCAACACTTCCTATGTATAACTGATGGGCAGTCTTACTTTATACATGCTGAAGGGCTGGGAAAACATACATTGACAGAATCGATAGCGTCGATAGGTTTCATGGATGTGTCTGCAGTTTAAGTACAACTTTGATGCGTTTTGACTGCAATAGCTCTCTTAAACCGTTCAAATCCTTTTTAATCACTCCAGAAATAATACCAGTGCTCTCATATATAATATAAAAAATATCACTATAGTCAATTTTTCTAAACGCTATTTCCACGCTCCTTTTGACCTCCAGTCTAAGAGTTCGTCAAACTCTGCTTCGTCGGCACTGCTACTACTATCCTCATTGTCTCTATTGGAATTCTGTTGCTGGGACTTTTTGGCGTTCATGTCCTTGATGGCATCTTGCCTGTCGCGTAGTTTTTCCACTTTGGCAAAACAGTTGCTGTTAAAATGGAATTAGATAAAGAGAGAATGTTTAAAAGGAATATTAGGCGATGAAAAAACCCAACCCTTTACGGGCCCGACCGAGCCACTTTTTACATTTTTCAAGAATGTTTTATTTTATATTTTTAGAATTTTGTTCTCTCAAAATCATGTAAAATCAGCCGTTTTTTGGCCGAAAAGCTGTTGATTTTTTTTTGCACCAATTTATAAAAAATAAAAAAATCCGAAAATCTGTCAAAAAATATTTTTACACAATTTTGACAAAATTCCAGATTTTTGCAGATTTTGGTGACATTTTAGGTATAAAAAATAAAATTAAAAAAAACCCTGACCGACCGACCCTACTTGACAGGGCTGTCCGCCCGTAAAACAGGCTGGTTTTTTCGCCGCCTTGGGCTATTATTTGGGGAGGGAAAACAACAACACCCGCCCCTCTCAGGTAGAGTCATTAGGTCATTTTTTAAATTTATTTTTATTACCAACATTTTGGCAATTTTCAACAATTTTTCGAAATTTTCAATAACAACAAAAAATTCCCAAAAATACAACACAAAAAAAAAAATCAAATTTTATTCTAAATTTCCCAATTTGTTTTAATTTAAAATTTCAATTTTATTTTTCGTTGTTGGAAAATTAAAAACAAAATGGGTCCGTCAGGCCTGTAGAACGGGTTTTATTCCCTCGCCGCCTTAGCAGCACAGGTAGAATCTGTATGGATGTAAGAGACTAAAGATTGCTAAGTAAATAAACCCTAATCACAGTTCTGATTGTGCATATGCTCATCAGAAGTTTAATCATGAAAAAACAAATTTAGGATAAACAAGACTGCTTTGACCACGGACAGTGGTCTGATGAACTCTTGTGACTGAAAGGATGTGTGACCAAAAGAATGTGTTATAGAGGTGTGTTTTGAGAACGGCCACGTCATGCGTCTATCATCCATTAACAAGAAAAAGGGTAATTTATTCTCAAAATCCTGTCAATTTCTGCATTTAGGTGGTAAACTTGTATCATAGATTTTGGCTTCAGAGGCAATAAGCGCTTCAGGGGTGTTTAGAAAATCATTGGTCACACATGCTTGACTGCCCGAATGATCTGTGTGACTCTTTGGAAATCCTCTCTTATTCAGAACATCAAGTGGCCAATGAAATGTAATTCATGAATATAAACAATACATTGAATGATAAATATATTAACATGAGGTTTATTAGATAGAAAAGATTATCTGGTTGGAATAAGGTTTCTGGCTACAAGTCCAAGTGTAGATAGTGTGGATCTGTAATCAACAACCTTATTTCAACCATGTTTTAATAATGGTCACGATGAGCCTAAACCAAGTTAATAGCACTAAGGCTTTCTGTAATTATTTTGAGAATCTGCAGTTGATGAGGGTTTGCATTTAATTGCAACTTTACAGAAATTAGCTTTTAATTTTAAATATTAATAATAGTAAATAAATAATAACTCGGATTTATAACACGCACTTATCCATCCTAGCGGACACTCCTGTTTTTTTTACAACTGGAAACATAAAAAAATATCACAGGTTTATAAAAGCTTGCCACACACTATGTTTTAATAATGGTCATGATGAGCCTAAACCAAGTTAATAGCACTAAGGCTTTCTGTAATTATTTTGAGAATCTGCAGTGGATGAGGGTTTGCATTTAATTGCAACTTTACAGAAATTAGCTTTTAATTTAAATATTAATAATAGTTAATAAATAATAACTCAGATTTATAACACGCACTTATCCATCTTAGCGGACACTCCTGGTTTTTTTTACAACTGGAAACATAAAAAAATATCACAGGCTTATAAAAGCTTGCCAAACACTGAGCCTGGAAAAAAAATTGGGAATTCTCATTCCCGGGAAATGTAGGTATTTGGAGGGAAATTTTGCTTTTCCAAATAAAAAAATACAGCTTTCTTTCTGGGAAATGTTGTTTGCTTCATGGGAAATAAACATTTTTTCCAGCCCTGCCACACACATTTACATACATCTGAATTTCCAATGGAAAATAGTTTATTTCAACTCTGGTTGCATACAGGGGCCTCTACAGGGTGTATCAAAAAAATTTGGACACTTTTTCATGACGGTGTAATACTTGTTATAATCATTGGACCATGACCAATTTAGTCTCAATGTAAAGCCCAATTAATTATTATGATATCCTGAAAATATGAGATCAATCCGATGAAAAATAAGAAAAGTAGCATAATTTGCGTAAACCATGTCATTTACTGGTTTGTACAATGAGATTTACATGTATAGACCAGTATAACATGGTTTACGTTTCAATACGTTACAACAATTATAAACATAGAAAATAATCTATCAGTCAATAGTAAAGAATCCATTTAATTCTGGCACAAATCAATACTGGCTAAATAATCCACAAATCAGATGCATGCATATTCTGTGCAAATCAAAAAAGTTCTCGAACCCACTGTAGATGGTTCATTACCATGATATTGGCATAAATAGTGTGCGCGTTCATGTTACTCTACTGTTACTATGTGAATGACCATTGTATATACATACTACAAAATAGATTGCCTTGCCTAATAGGTCACAATTTCCTTAATTAATGATGGATTTTTCTCATCTCTTCAGGATTTTATCTTTATCGGTTGTACTTTACATTGAAATAAAAATTGGTCATGCTTCAGTGATTTAACAAGGATTTAAACCATCATCAAAAAGTGTCCTAATTTTTTTGATACACCCTGTATTGTGTCATTGGGCATGTGATTTTTAATATAAACCCCAATGAAACGAAGTATTAAAGTTGACCACCACAAGTTGTTTCATTATCGTTTAGTAAGTGTACATACTTCAATCTCATTGGTTAACACGTATGAAATCTGATCCATATCGTGTAAACAAGAAAGTCAAACCACACGATATATTCCATATCGTCGATTAACCGCGTTACCAGATGGCGCGAAATGATATTACATGTAAAGCGATTGCTTTGCGTCTGTGGAAGAGTTGCTTAAAATATGATAAACAAATAAAATGGCGGATGATTTAAATGCAACCGAGTCGATTTCTGTTACATTCTGAGGCCGAAATATACCGCAAAAAGGTCTAACCCACGCCAAAAAATAAATGATCTGCATATAACCTAACCAGACATGTTTTTCGCTATGATTTTATGGACAGAGGCGATGGCGCAGAGCCTGTTAAAGGGTTAGTTTTACGGAGGTAAGGAAGGGAAGAGAATTCAGCGCCTTGCTCTAACTAGATACTAGACGTTTAGTTTTCCGCGAGTGTTTAAATACAATTTTTATTGGGACTAAACGATAAATTCGTAATCCCCTGCATGTTCAGACAATACGGAAAAATACCTATGGTTTGTGCCATATCACATTCGGCCTGCGGCCTCATGTAATATGACATGCCAAACCATAGGTATTTTTCTGTATTGTGTGAACATGCAGGGGATAACTAATATAACAAGATTCCATTGTACAAAAGATCATGATAATCTACACAATTAACACTCACATCTGTTCATCTATCTCATCAATGTTGCGTACAATTTGGGCCTCTTCTTCATCTTCTACTTGTAAATTTTCTGATACCTAGAAGTAATTAAATGGAATATAAACAGTAATTGTTAAATTGTTAAATACTTTCCACGCGGCTATTAGTTTTACCGTATACAAAACAGATTTTTCAAAAACCATTCCCAACTTTCAAAAGGATATCTCAAGAATTACTGAACCAATACTAGGCATGTTTGAACTTATGTTAATGTATATCTCATGGTGATTCCAAGTATGGTGATCAATTTCAATAAATTTGACATTTTTGAAACATTTGTGACCCAACATGAGTAAACGAGAAGGAATGCGGCAGTAGCTAATTTGATTTTAAGAGCACAAATGTGGGACAAGGCCAAAATAAGTCAAATTCAGAACAAGTCTTATTTTTGATCTTTGATACATCTTGTATCTAACCAATGACTCAAATTCATGAAAATAAATAGTTAAAATACATTTTGAGGTATTTAATTTTCATTTACTCGATCCATTGATTTGTTAACAAAACCAAAACTTAAATTGCCCATAACTTGACAATTTGTATTTGATGTTTTGAGACAAAGTGATTTTCAATCATCTGTAACTTTGGTTACGAATGTGATATGACATTGACTTCAGTACCAAAATGTCCCACATCATGATATGAATAACTCAATATTCATATTTCCCTCGTTGTGCCTCATTTACTCGCGTTGAGTCACATTTTGTGAAATTTTGAAACTGTCATCTGCAGACGACTACCGCGTGAAAAGTGTTAAAGTGGGTGACACTTGTAATACACATGCAGCCTCCTGTAAGGTGATGCCTGACAATATTCGTTTTTCAGTGGCAGCTATCCCTCAACTAACCATTCACGTGCTAAGCTAAATTCAAATATTCAGACATGGAAATACCCATTCACACTTTTAAACCTTAAGTTATCTAACCTCAGGTAAGGGTAACATCAGGTAAGGGTAAGGATTAGCTTATGTCTTTAAACCCACCTCCTAACTCCTTATAATTTTTTAAAGCGTTTAAACCCACACAGCAGCCTCGAGGCTCTTCCCGCATTGCATAGAATTTCGGCCTGCAACCATGCATGGAACCACCGTACAACTTGCGCAACATTTTGCGCTCAATTCGCAAAGCCCTAGCGCACGTAATGGAGCGATAAGAAACTGAACAGCAACCACAAGAAGCTAGTGTCCTAATGAACAATTCCCATTGTTTAAAATGCTGATCGCTCTATTATTTTAATTTTGAAAGAAATATGGGGATCAGCAACGCGTTAGAAATGTTATGCTTACATAACTCCATACTAAATATCTTTATCAACGACTTTGCCAAAACAGTTAATCTAGTGTAGCATATATATAGTGACCACGCTGTAGCGCTCCCACGCAGGCATTCCTCAACCAATCTATATCATTATATGGCTGGTTTTTTTTGTAAATTACACGCTCCTGCAGCGTTCATAGTTTACCTCGTCGGATCTAGACAAAAGAAAAGCCGCTATCCATTATATATTTTGTAGTATTATGGAATAAACGCTTAGGCTGCTGTGGTTTAAACCCAAGGTATTACTTTTGTGCACTTTGTGTTTTTGTGTACCTGTGTCAACCTTAGATAAGTAACGTTAGGCTCGATAACCTGAAGTTGAAAAGTACATGGAAAATTGCATGGCAAAGGTCACGCAATCCCACAAATTTATGGGAACACATTTTTGGGAAACAAGTGTTTGCATGTAATGAATGTGTTTTGCATAACAAAAAGTATGATGTAAATGTAATCTTGGTCATTGACAAGCTAACAATGTTTACTGTGTCCAGCAGAATATCCCAAAAACCTGTTATACGGGCTGGACTGAACCATTTTCACCATTAATCCTTTTCTTCCCCCCCCCCCCCCCCTCCACCCCCAATTTTGAAATTTGTGCAATTATTAAACATTTTTGAAATTTATGCACCAGTAATCAAGGCCTATATAGTTTAATCAATTCCAAATTTCCAACATTTTTATTTACACAGGAGAATGTGGGATGAATGAATGCAACAGGTGCACATATGCGTGATGCGTGTGTACTGTAAAATGTGCTACATACATCTTCACGCTTTTTGCTCTAAAATAAAAATACGCGAATACAATCATTTTCTATAATGGATCGACTATTTACTGGAAGGTCAAATTCGTAAATTAAAAACAAGCAAAATTGTTCAAAATCGCACACGCACACATGGATGGATTACTTTTGCATGTGGAGAGATAAAAAGCCATATTCCTTGCCATTAGGAAATGACTTAACTATAGTCTACAATCTTGGAAAAAAGTCCTTGGAACGCAAACGCTGAGCTGAGCACACGTGCTGGGTATTGCGTGCATGTATTGATACTTAGTGTCTTCTGTTATAAATGGAAATTGTTCAAATGAGATTTTTCCTTCCCCACCCCCCATCGATCAATGTTGGGACACTCTGGCAAGCTGCAGGAGCCACTGACCTTGGTCAACATTGTACGGGGGAGTGGGGGTGACACGTTTCCGTTAATCACACGCAGGTGTTCCAAGACTTTTTTCCAGGATTGTATAAGAGGAATGCAAAATATTTGATCTAAATTTCGTTTTTCTATCATAAATCAAAAACCGAATGTCGTATGAATCTCATATTACACACGATTTGAGCAAACAATAGGGGCATCACAAATATTATAAAAATGATGATAGGGAATTTATTTTATTTGTGGAGTGGGTACTGAAAACAATTATTTATGTCATATTTAAGTACAATTTGACCCGTTTCTTGATGCCGCGCGCAATAATCTAATGTTTATAAATCAATAAAGCAAAAGTATAAATTTCTTGCTGAGAAATTAACATTTTTATACTTTTAATAATGTTATCACATTGCCTATTTGTTTGTTATTTGAAATATGAAACTATACATTTACACTTTCCACGCGACAAGCGTCTGCAGACGACAATCCAAAATTGCACAAAATGTTTCAAAAATGTCAAAATTATTGAATGTCATTTTACCAATATTTGGAATCACCTTGTGAAATGCATTCAAATAAGTACAAAAACGTGCCTATTATTTGTTCAGTTATCCTTGAGATAGACATAAAAGTTAGACAAATCTGTTTTGTACCGTGGTTAAACCAATAGCCGGGTTGAAAGTGTTAACATTTGCCGAGCATTAAACGTTTATTTGCAATACTATTCCTATCTATTGAAGATAGCTCATAACAGAAAAAAGGACAAAAAGTCACGCCATGAGAGCGACTCGAACCGACGCCAAGCAGGCTATATAAAGGGTGCCAACGAACGCTCCTATCCACTGGGCCAAGCGGTCAGTGCTTACACAAGCGTGGATTTGTTTTATTATACATGTTATAGTAAAGCATTATTGAAAAGTATCACACACTTTACACACACTTTACCATCAGTTTACCATTGGGACATTTTGCTTAAAATAGGCAATTAAACGTTTTTCATACTGCCTTTGAGTTATCAAGATATGCATATGTATTAGCTATACTAATCATGCATGTTGTAACTCCGAAATATAAGCCGCATGGGTCACATCTACGCATTTTGATAACAGTTTACCATTTAAAATGAAAACAAAATATGTATACTAATATTATACTATAGATAATATATAGACTCGGACAAACTGACGAGAATTAAATTAACAAAGACCTTAAAAATACACAACCTCGAACCCGGTCCCTCTCGCTATCGCGGCGATTGGTTACTCCACTAGGCTACAGGGACTGTGCTTACATGGATACCAGACGAACGAACTATTATGTATACAAAGTCTTTTGTTGAAAGCCTCTAGCAGCCGAAATACATGAGTAAATAATAACAATTGATGATGGCCTATAAGCATGATTCTAGCAGAATCTATGACGAGCGAAACGTAATTAAATAAACGCGAGGATCAAGCAAATGATACCAGCCGAGTAATTGAAATGAATAAATAATATATAGACTCGGACAAACTGACGAGAATTAAATTAACAAAGACCTTAAAAATACACAACCTCGAACCCGGTCCCTCTCGCTATCGCGGCGATTGGTTACTCCACTAGGCTACAGGGACTGTGCTTACATGGATACCAGACGAACGAACTATTATGTATACAAAGTCTTTTGTTGAAAGCCTCTAGCAGCCGAAATACATGAGTAAATAATAACAATTGATGATGGCCTATAAGCATGATTCTAGCAGAATCTATGACGAGCGAAACGTAATTAAATAAACGCGAGGATCAAGCAAATGATACCAGCCGAGTAATTGAAATGAATAAATAATATATAGACTCGGACAAACTGACGAGAATTAAATTAACAAAGACCTTAAAAATACACAACCTCGAACCCGGTCCCTCTCGCTATCGTGGCGATTGGTTACTCCACTAGGCTACAGGGACTGTGCTTACATGGATACCAGACGAACGAACTATTATGTATACAAAGTCTTTTGTTGAAAGCCTCTAGCAGCCGAAATACATGAGTAAATAATAACAATTGATGATGGCCTATAAGCATGATTCTAGCAGAATCTATGACGAGCGAAACGTAATTAAATAAACGCGAGGATCAAGCAAATGATACCAGCCGAGTAATTGAAATGAATAAATAATATATAGACTCGGACAAACTGACGAGAATTAAATTAACAAAGACCTTAAAAATACACAACCTCGAACCCGGTCCCTCTCGCTATCGCGGCGATTGGTTACTCCACTAGGCTACAGGGACTGTGCTTACATGGATACCAGACGAACGAACTATTATGTATACAAAGTCTTTTGTTGAAAGCCTCTAGCAGCCGAAATACATGAGTAAATAATAACAATTGATGATGGCCTATAAGCATGATTCTAGCAGAATCTATGACGAGCGAAACGTAATTAAATAAACGCGAGGATCAAGCAAATGATACCAGCCGAGTAATTGAAATGAATAAATAATATATAGACTCGGACAAACTGACGAGAATTAAATTAACAAAGACCTTAAAAATACACAACCTCGAACCCGGTCCCTCTCGCTATCGCGGCGATTGGTTACTCCACTAGGCTACAGGGACTGTGCTTACATGGATACCAGACGAACGAACTATTATGTATACAAAGTCTTTTGTTGAAAGCCTCTAGCAGCCGAAATACATGAGTAAATAATAACAATTGATGATGGCCTATAAGCATGATTCTAGCAGAATCTATGACGAGCGAAACGTAATTAAATAAACGCGAGGATCAAGCAAATGATACCAGCCGAGTAATTGAAATGAATAAATAATATATAGACTCGGACAAACTGACGAGAATTAAATTAACAAAGACCTTAAAAATACACAACCTCGAACCCGGTCCCTCTCGCTATCGCGGCGATTGGTTACTCCACTAGGCTACAGGGACTGTAACTATAGAAATATTATACTATAGAAACGACGGTAAAGTGCTCAATGAACACGTGTTTCAAGGCAACACTTTACCATACACTTTACCATTACCGTCCCAACTCGTCTGATGATAACTTTGTGAATAAAGCTAAATTCATTTATCGCAGTGCTATTTTAATCAATAAATAAAATAAAATATACTACTTAAATGGTTTATTTATGTATTCACGTATATTATATATTACTTAAATGGTTTATGTATTCACTTATTTAGTTGTTTGGGTTGTTTTTGAGGATGAGATTGAACTGAAGGCCTATAGATGATATTATCGTCGTGCTTACTCATCTGACTCATTAGCTCAGTTGATAAGAGCGCTAGTCTATAACCATCCGGAGGTCCCGGGTTCAAATCCTGGATGTGCAATTTCTTTTACTGACTATCATTTATAATTTGAGGAGTAAGAAGAAACATTTACTCATCATCCAACCATGTCCAACTATTGTTTTTCCAATTATTTTCAAATATTTCCAAAAAATAAATACCAACAGTTTTGAAAAAAAGGAGTAAGAAAAAAGTAATATTTAAAAAAATCCATAAAATAAGGGTTTGTGAATAACATGTCGGGACAAAATACCAGCAATTTCAAAATGTTCAAAATAAATTCCAAAAACTGTAGGCAAAAACGCCCTCTGACAATTTGAGCCAAAAATGTTGGTTGATAATAATATGTGTAAATGTAGAATTAAATCCAAATGTAGTTTTTTCAAAAATTCTTTTTAATAAAACAGCCAACAAAGTGTACGTATAGGCTTATGAACATTCGAGCAGAAAAAAAGTGTTTTGAAAAAAGGTGTTTTTCTTGCATTTTTTCTTGGTGACTATTGGGCCGGGGGATTCATCGTCCCTTTGCAACACAAGTGATGCAAAACAACGACCGAAAATCAGAAAATACATAATAACAGATGGGCATATGAATAATGAGCATCTATTATTATATTACAACCCGTTAATGCAATACAAAAGATAGCTGTCGAATCTGTCAAACAGAAGTTACTGCTATCTACTGAAGATAGTTATTTACAAGTAGGCCTAAGTTGTTTTACAATTAGTTGTGTTACTTTCAACCCCATATATAGATTCCGTTACTTTTACTTTTAGACACTCTTTTGCATATCTGACAATACATCAATAAATCTCGTAGGAGTATCTGAAAATGCCACATTATGCATTGCAATAATAGGCAATTATTATACATCTTCGAAATGCATTAGTTAGTATAGGGAATTGTTTTCACTGAACGTTCCCGTATTAAATGAATGTCTTTATGAAAAGAAATATTGGGGTTGCCAAGCCTATGGTCCACTGCCAAATACTGTGCAATTTGAGATACATGTGACATTTAGTTTTCGAGATATGATAGAAAAACCAAATTTAGATGATTTTTTTTGCAATCTGCGTATACAATCTTGGAAAAGAGTCCTTGGAACGCAAACGCTGAGCTGAGCACACGTGCTGGGTATTGCGTGCATGATTTGATACTTAGTGTCTTCTGTTATAAATGGAAATTGTTCAAATGAGATTTTTCCTTCCCCACCCCCCATCGATCAATGTTGGGACACTCTGGCAAGCTGCAGGAGCCACTGACCTTGGTCAACATTGTACGGGGGAGTGGGGGTGACACGTTTCCGTTAATCACACGCAGGTGTTCCAAGACTTTTTTCCAGGATTGTAGGTTTAGGCATCGCCAGTCTGTTGCATATCGGCACATTGTGGTAATAAAATATCGCGGTAATAATATATCGCGATGTGGTGATAATTGAAACATTTCCCTTACGAGCGATCCCAAATACCCATCAGCCCGATGGTACAACATTAAACAAGTTTATATTTTGACACTAAACATGCTATATAAGTTATTTGTACATAAAAAATACTTATTGGACATACTGAAAAGTAATTACCCCTATGAATGACCTTAGAAGTTTGAAGTCCAACAGTAAGATTTAAATCAAGGTCAAAGTATAGGCAGGTGAATTATATAATATTTCATGTTTCATATATTCACTGATTCGCTAGTTTGTCAATATTATACTTTAAAGTGTACCACTGATTCAAAATGATATTATTTAGGGTTAATTGTGAATTTTCGGGCCTTCAAAATTTATATATAACCTTACCCACATTTCGTACAGATATCGTTGGAAAGCATGCTCAAAAATTGTCATCACGATTAAAGAATGATAATCGCGATATCATCATGGTTAGATATCGCCCATGCTAACTATAGTCTATAGTATGAATACAACTACTTTTGAGACTCCCTGTGTTAATTTACAATTTTCTCACCTGTTTTTGAGTCACCATTTCTTTCTGATATTTCTCCCACTCATCCTCCATTGTGTTTTTGACTTCCACTTTACGAATCTGAAAAAAAAATAGAAGGAAAATATATATAACTACAAACAAACACACCCTCTGTTTGCACCACCTCCCTCCCCCCGCCCGCCCCCAATTTTTGTTTTCCCCTGAGTAGTTAATAGTTTCAGTGCCTGATTTTGAAAAAGATGTGACGAGTGCTTGATTTGAAAAAGATGTGACAAGATCGCCAATACATGTTTTTACACAAGCACCAAACGGAGAGATTATTTCCACTTATTTCCTTTGCTAGATGTCTTTCAGAAAAAGAATGGATAGAGGAACAATAATTTAATGTATCACAGCCCTTCATTGGCATTATACCAGATTCACAGTAAACATTATTTATTTTTCGCCCAAAGTACTATTTGGGCAGTAATTAGGTAATCCAAATTGAAAAAATTGTAAAAATTGAAAATCGTCGATATAACCCAATTTATGTATCATATCAAAGGTTAAAGGTTGTTACATGACCTAATTTGGAATTTGACCTAACAGTCTCGGTTTGGCTGATTTTGAAGTTGCAGACGTACAGGGTATTTTTTAGTAGAAATCACACCATGGAAGTACAATTATTTACAAGAATGAACGAAGGCAAGCATTACAAATTGATACAATGAACATGCGTTGTGTATCATAATAAAATAGTTTACTTAAAATGACCAAAATATTAAGAATTATACTTTTTGGATTAAATTTGGCACCTTCTGATCTGTTGCGGACGTACACTTCCCAAAAGCTGCTACTTTTAACCACTCCGTGTAATACCTTGGCAATGTTGGAAACCAATGAAGTAAGTATTTTTCTAAAGCCAATGATTTATACTTAATGTTTAAAACATAATAGTGATAAAATTAGATGATTTACGCCCAATATGTATTGGTCGAGCTATGAGTTTTTAAATATTGGGCGATAAAAACTCATAGCGAGACCAATACATATTGGGCGTAAATCATCTAATTTTATCATTATTATGTTTTGGACACCTAAACATAATAATGGTTGCAATTGGTCATTGTATGGAAAAGAAATGGACAAGACAAAAAGTGTGTACTAAAATTTTACATCTTGACCTCAGATGACCTTTGACCTTGCATGTGACCTTTGACCTCATTAACATATAATTTTATAAAGGGTTTCCATGTTGCATCTATGACCCACGTTTGGTTACAATTGGTCATTGTATGGAAAAGAAATGGACAAGACAAAAAGTGTGTACCAATTGTCGACACCCCCCGACAAGACACAGACGAAGGATGCAGCCATAAGGTCTCTCTTCTACGGATGACCTTAAAAGAAAAACAACAACATAAACCTCAAATTTAGCTTAACATAGGTCTGAAATACCTAGATTCAGATCAGATTCAGGGTACTTTTTAACTCGTCTCAAATTTCTCTCTTGCACCCCCACTCCCTACACCCCTCACCCCCACCCCCACAATTGGCCATGTGATGCTTCTACTGGCAAATTTCCATTATTTGCTCCTCTACCCCCCCCCCCCCCCCCCCCCCCCCAGGCCTCTCCTGCCACTTCGAAATCCACTGTCACAAGAGTGACAAAAACAGGACAAACCTATTATTTTGCCACCCCTGACCAGGAGACTACCAGGGCCAGAAAACAATTCAACTTTCCTGGGAACCTCACTTTAAAACTGTCTCTCAAAAACCCCAATTCTCATGTGTTTTTTTAGTTCTATACCTAAAATGTCCTTCCCAAATCCAAATATTTCCTGAGAGCCAGGTTTTCCGGAGTTCCCCATTTTGTCCAGCCATTAAATCAAAGAAACTAAACAACCCTCTAAAAGCATACAGACCATACTGAAATTATTATTGGTCATTTGAATAAGTACCCCCCCTCCCCCAGATGCATTTTTCAGTCTACCTTTGCGTCTGTGACAGGGTCATCAAAGAATCCTTCTGGAAGCGCCTCAGCCATACTGGATTTATCCCTGCAAGGAATGAAAGAGAACAAAGTAAAATGACCAATAGGCGATCAAAAAACACCCCTTGTTCTACAGGTGATAAGGTAGGGTCGGTCAATCTTGCATCTTTTTTTTCTTCAAAGATTTTCAAAGATTTTCAAAACAAAATTCCAAATGTTTTATATTTTTCAATTTTTTTTCTTCCAAAATTATACTCAACAATTAAAAACAAAATGTCAAATGCGAAAAAAGTGGCACCCTCTAATCACAATATTTTTTAGAAAGTAGATTTTCTTGCATATTTACATTTCTGACCATAAATCATAAATATATTCTGAGTTACAGAAAGATACGATTCCTAATTACTTTAAAATCAAGGTTTTAGAGTGAATTTAGAGTGAAAAATAAACTTTCCTGCTGGCAGAACAGTTTATTTTTACTCTTTAAACCATGATTTTGAAGTAATTAGGAATCGTAACGCTCTGTAACTCAGAATATATTCATGATTTATGATCAGAAATGTAAATCTGCAAGAAAATCTACTTTCTAAAAAAAGGCGCCACTGGAAAAGATCACATAATATGCCTTTAACTGTTTTTGGCAAAGTCTTTTTGATAAAGATGTATTTAGTATCGAGTTTTTTCAAGCATCACATTTCTTATTGTGCTGCAGCTGCTGATCCCCATACTTCTTTCAAAATTAAAATAATGGAGTGATTAGCATTTTAAACAATGGGAATTATTCATTAGGACACTAGCTTCTTGTTGGTGTTGTTCAATCACTTATTGCTCCAGTATTATGTGCCCTAGGTCTGTGAAAATTGAGAGCAAAAAGTTGTATGGTGGTTCCATGTTAAAAATGGTTACAGGCAGCAATGCCATGCGATGCGGGAAGATCATTGAGCCTGCTGTAACATAGCCCTTTATGCAAAAGAAAAAATATTTGTGTGTTATTATCGCGGTAGCTGGTTTGAGCACAAAAAGTGCAAACATCAATGTAGCATGAAAATTCCCACTATTACAGTATGTGAAAATAACAGTTCAACTAGAGATCTGGTATAATTCTTGCTTTTGGGAAACATTGAAAAACAAAGAGAATTAGTACAGACCCTTCTTTTTTATCTTTATCTGTTGATTTTGACGACGTTTTCTCCGTACTTGAATTGTCCTTTGATGATGAAGACACAGAAGTGGATGATGAGCCGGTGGTATCAAAGAAATCTGTGGAAGAATTTAGAGTGGATACCTTTTTCTTAAACAATGGCAACAATAATATGCATAGCTATGTAAACTTATACTTACTTAAAGGTATATTATGTTATCTTTTCCAGGGGACGCTCTCAATCCTCAAAAATAAATTGGTGATTTACACTTCTGATCATAAATCATGAATATATTCCCAAGTTACAGAGCGATACAATTCCTAATTACCTCAAAATAATGGTTTTAAAGTGAATTTAGAGTAAAAATAAGTTGTCGGCGCAGACTCCGACAGTTTATTTTCACTCTAAAACCATGATTTTGAAGTAATTAAGAATCATATCGCCCTGTAACTTGGAATGTATACATACGATTTATGATCAGAAATGTAAATCTGCAAGAAAATCTGCTTTCAATTTTTTTACAAGGATTGAGGGCGTTAACTGGAAAAGATCACATAATATACCTTTAAAGGTAAATGTTCTGATTGATTGCTCACCCAATTTTCAAATGGATATTTTCTATTTTACATCCTTAATATTGTAGCATTCCCAAGATTGAGTTGCATAACTCCAATGGTTCTTATTTTAGAAGCACAAGGTCACTCACAAGACATTTGCCCATTGAGTAGTACACCCATACAAACTGGCTGGTGGTTAACTACCGTTGGCAGTAATTCACCACATTTTAGCCTATAATTTATAAATGGAACATTTCTGGCCTCTAAGATTTTACAGAAATAATGAAACAAATATTATGGTGATTCTTCTGATATCAAAATATCTTGATGTGAAAAAAATCTAAGCGCCAAAAAAGTATCCCACAAGAGACATTGTATGTAACGCAATATGACAAAGACTTGTTTTGATTGGTTGACCAAATGCATATACTAGGATAAGTATGTAAGTGTCCAATCACAGACATTGTTAGTACGGTGTTATGGCAAAGCTTCACAATTATTAGTTGACCAATGATTATACCAGGATAAGTATCCAATCACAGACACTGTTAGCAAGGGGTTATGGCAGCTCATCACAATTATTAGTTGACCAATGATTATACCAGGATAAGTATCCAATCACAGACACTGTTAGCAAGGGGTTATGGCAGCTCATCACAATTATTAGTTGACCAATGATTATACCAGGATAAGTATCCAATCACAGACACTGTTAGCAAGGGGTTATGGCAGCTCATCACAATTATTAGTTGACCAATGATTATACCAGGACAAGTATCCAATCACAGACACTGTTAGCAAGGGGTTATGGCATAGCTTCACAATTATTAGTTGACCAATGATTATACCAGGATAAGTATCCAATCACAGACACTGTTAGCAAGGGGTTATGGCATAGCTTCACAATTATTAGTTGACCAATGATTATACCAGGACAAGTATCCAATCACAGACACTGTTAGCAAGGGGTTATGGCATAGCTTCACAATTATTAGTTGACCAATGATTATACCAGGATAAGTATCCAATCACAGACACTGTTAGCAAGGGGTTATGGCATAGCTTCACAATTATTAGTTGACCAATGATTATACCAGGACAAGTATCCAATCACAGACACTGTTAGCAAGGGGTTATGGCATAGCTTCACAATTATTAGTTGACCAATGATTATACCAGGACAAGTATCCAATCACAGACACTGTTAGCAAGGGGTTATGGCATAGCTTCACAATTATTAGTTGACCAATGATTATACCAGGATAAGTATCCAATCACAGACACTGTTAGCAAGGCGTTATGGCAAAGCTTCACAATAATTATTGGTTGACCAATGATTATACCAGGATAAGTATCCAATCACAGACACTGTTAGCAAGGCGTTATGGCAGCTCATCACAATTATTGGTTGACTAATGATATACCAGGATAAGTGTCCAATCGCAGACACTGTAAGTAAAGCATTATGACAATGATTCACAAGTATTGGTTGACCAAATGAGTATCAGAATAAGTATCCAATCACAGATACTCTAATACAGGCAATGTAACATAGCCATAAGCCATTAATTCGTTGATCATACGATAATACCAATAAACTATCCAATCAGAGACTCTGTTAGATTATACCTCACCTGCAGGTAATTTTGAACTGTCCTCATTGTCCTGCGCAGGTGTGTCTTTGGCAGGTGTAGGAGTTGGTTTGGATCCTGCAGAATTGGCAGCGGTTGAATTGTCAAAGAAGTCGGCCGGTAATCTGCGTATGACATAAAACAAAATTGTTATACAAGAATTATAAAATGGATTCGCTACACTGCTTCGAGTCATAAAACACACTGAGGCCAAACAATATGGTTTGTTTATTATTTGGTTGGTTGGATTTGGCTTTTGTTATCCCATATCAATGTGCTATAAAACATGTAGGGTGTACGAAACAGCAGCAACAACAAGAACAATAAGAGCAACAGACAAATTCAACAAAACCAATAAACAAATTGTTATTATAGTTCAGTCAGTTCCAAATTGTTGAGCCTCCTTACACCAGCCGATTAATACAGAAAAGTGTGGGCGCGCACAAGGATCTCATTACACAGCAGGCGCACCGTGCATCCTTGCATGGCGGTGATGCCTGCACAAGCCAAAATCATGCGTAAACAATATACACATTTGTTATGGATAGATAAAAAGACACTCATTTCGCGCCAATTTGGAACTGACTATAAACTATAATCTCATGAAAGTAAGATTTCACTCCTTGAGGTTCGAGCCAATTTGACAATTAATCTCCTTGAGACTCGAGCCAGTTTGAGATTTCACTCCTTGAGACTCGAGCCAGTTTGAGATTTCACTCCTTGAGACTCGAGCCAGTTTATCATTTCACTCCTTGAGACTCGAGCCAGTTTGACAATTAATCTTCTTGAGACTCGAGCCAGTTTGTCATTTTACTCCTTGAGACTCGAGCCAGTTTGACATTTCACTCTTTGGCACTTGAGCCAGTTTGTCATTTCACTCATGGAAACTCGAGCCAGTTTGTCATTTCAATCCTTGAGACTCGAGCCAGTTTGACATTTCACTCTTTGAGACTCAAGCCAGTTGACATTTCACTCTTTGAGACTCAAGCCAGTTTGACATTTCACTCCTTGAGACCTGAGCCAGTTTGTCATTTCACTCCTTGAGACTCGAGCCAGTTTGTCATTTCACTCCTTGAGACTCGAGCCAGTTTGTCATTTCACACCTTGAGACTCGAGCCAGTTTATAATTTCACTCCTTGAGACTCGAGCCAGTTTGACACCAGAGTCAAATCAAACCAGGTCAATCCGAGTCATTTGGTTTGTGACTCAACTGAAGTCATCCTCAAAAGCAGTGTTGTGACGACTCAAGTCAATTATCTCACATTGCTTTGATTTAAGACTTTCCACGCGGCTATTACTTTTACCATTACAATACTGATTTTTCAGAAATCTTTTCCTACTTTAAAGTCTTATTTCAAGAATTACTAAACCAATACTAGGTAAGTTTGTACTTAATTTAATACATTTCTCATGGTGAATCCAAATATGGTAATGAAATTCAATTATTTTGACATTTTTGAAACATTTTGTGACATTTTGGAATGTCGTCTGCAGACACCTGCTGCGTGGTAAATTGTGTTAAGTCACCATTTTGATCGCTGAGAGCTATGAGAATCATGATTGATTCCGCTTGAATCAGCATACAGTTTGAAAACTTTCAAAAGACCTGACATGACGCGAGTCACTAATCCAAATGTCTTGACTCGACGCGAGTCACTAATCCAAATGTCTTGACTCGACACGAGTCACTAATCCAAATGTCTTGATTCGACTCGCGTCACTTCATATCCTTACCCACTGGATGATGAGGTGGACACTGCTTCTGTAGTGACTTTCTCTGTAGCTCGTTTCTTGGCTACTGGAAGGACTACAGACGGATCATTGGGTCTACGCTTCAGGATGGATCTAGGCTCAGGGGGTGGTGGTCTTGGTACGGTTGGTTCGGGTACTGCGGCTGGTTTTACTGGTGCATATTTGTTTGATTTCAAGGTGGCTACTTTCTGAAAATATTTTTAAAAAAATCAGATTTGATCAGCCATCAGCCATTTTAAAATATAACCAATTGAAAAAAATATTATAATAAAATAAATCAAATAAATAATATAAAGAATCTGATTAACTGGCGTAAATGAAACAAACAAAGCCCTTAAAAATAGATGTTCCGATTCCTTTAGCTTTTTTTTTGGCCATCAACCTATTTTGATATTTATAAGAAGAAACCCCATATTTTCCTTATTAAAATGTTTGGCGCGAGATAAGCTCCATTTAGACGTTATAGGCCAAAATGCAGTGAATTACTACCAAAAGTGGTTAACCACCCGGGCAATTTGTGTACTACTCAAATTTCCTGTCACCTTGTACTTCTAATATAAGATCCACTGGAGTTATCCTACTCAAACTTCAGAATTATACAACTATTTTAAGGATGACCCTTCATGTAGAATAGAAAACATCAAGTTGAAAATAAGGCCAGCAAACGGAACACCTACCTTTAATTCAAATTGCATGTGCGGCAAACTGGTTCACTCGTTGGATCAAATGAATATTACTTTTAAGAGAATCATGCTTATTTTATTTTATTATATTCATATTTTATAATTGGTGCTTTCTTCCTTGTGTATAGGTAATACAATTCATTCTTAAAGGTAGGTGTTCCGATTTCTGGCCCCAATTTTCAATTTTAATTTTTAATTTTTAATTAAGGGTCATTTTTAAAATAGTCATATTCCAAACTTGTTGTTGCATAACTCAAATGGTTCTGATTTTAGAAACACCAGGTGACATGAAATGTGTCCATTGAGATGTACACAAACTATCTGGGTGGTTAAGCACCTTTGGCGGTTTTGGCCTATACCGTCTAAATGGAACATATCTTGCACCTCAGATTTTACAGAAATAATTAGAAAAATATGGGTTTTCTTAAAACAAATCTAAAGTGATTGGAACATACACCTTTAACCCGAGCATGGTCTTATACTTACATCTCTATGTTTTCTTCCTTGTATATGAGCTGGCCATACTATTTCACTCTTAACCTGAGCATTACATACAACACACCATAGCTGACCTAAACTGTTATATGTGCGAAAGGGTTAAAGAAAATTCTCAGCCTTTATGATTATTTATTTTTAACATTGATAAGGGTTTCAAAAGTGTTTAGGGCTACATCTTGATCACAATCGTATTGAAAACTGGAAACCATAGCTGGTGCCGGCTGCTGTTAACAGTTGATCGCATTCATAGCATTGGTTGTCCGCCTAGTGATTTGCTATGTTTACACACACGCGTACACCCATGAGGAATAAAACGTGGAACGAGACTAATTGAAACTATTCAGAACCGATCGTAAATTACTGCGAATTGACGTCATATCGTAACCTCCTTCTGCTGACGAGTTCTTTATTTTCGCTGTAATTAGAGCCGATTTTATGATTTTACACCATATTTCATTTTGAGTAGCATTTATCTAGGATGCAATAACAGTACATAGCACATGCATAACCCATGTAAGTGTATACAAATGTTCTAGAAATAGGCAAACTAGAAACGAAAATCTGCGACGTCCCAACATGCTTTCATTTCATTAATCATAGCTCTCATACCATTCCTAGCAGGTGGCCAAATTGTCCCACCGAGTAAGTGGGACAATATGGCCACCAAGACAAAATGCTTAATAAATTCACTATTTTTCATGTTTGAAACCCAAAATAATTGTTCCAATGGAGTAAAAATCTGCTGGGGAAAGGTTTAAGTTTGATTTCCTGTTTGAATTGAGCAAATTCTGATACTTGTTGAAGAGATGAAGAACATTTTGTGATTTTTGGTTTAAGACTGAGAGTAGGAGTGGGCTAGAGGGTCATTTTTAGGTCATAGTTTCAGATCACGCTTGCTACATGATTTTTTGATGACTTTATGCGTACTGACAACATTTTCGAGAAAAAAAATGCGAAATCCAGGGTGCCCCGGCCAAAAAACCACAAAAAGTCCGCCATTTTGGAAAAAACAGTCTTTTGATCATAACTCAGTCATTTTTGGTCTAATTTATTTGATTTTGGTGGCAATACCCATGTTTAAGGGTACAAGATGTCATTCTATGCTGGTTTCGTCTCATTTAATCCCTTCGTTTTCTTGTAATAGCTGAATTTGGTCAAATTTGGACTGTGAGGGCGCTTTGCAAAAAAATAGCTATCGCTTTAATAAAAATGAATTTGAATAGATGAAATATGTTAAGAGTGTGTCAAGAAACATTGTCTGAAGATGTGAGCATGTTACCTCATTTCATTATACCGTGGCATCCCTTTTAAAATCACAAGAATGCGTTAAAAGCACTTCCATTGGATAGTACAGGGGTCAACGAACTTTCGTTAGTGTGCGTTTCAATGGAGACAATTCAAAGATGTTCAAAATGGTGTAGCTTCAAAACATCAAATGGTATATTACTAAGATTTTCAGGAAATGCCTAAAATGTAACTCCTATCATATTTCAACATTAGAATTTGAGATGCTTCGATGCGAAAGGTAGTTACTTAAACAGCGCCCCCACAGGGCTATTTTCACTAAAAATGCCATTTTCAGGAAAACGAAACATCGTCATGCGATAAAAGTTGCACAAGATTGTTCCATGTCCCCACAAACATGGGTATTGCCACCAAAATCAAATTGATTGGACCAAAAATGATTGATTTATGATCAAAATACTGTTTTTCCAAAATGGCCGACTTTTTGTGGTTTTTTGGCCGGGGCACCCTGGATTTTGCATTTTTTTCAATTTTGTTGTTGAAAATGTTGTCAGTATGTATAAAGTCATCAAAAAATCATGTAGCAAGCATGATCTGAAACTATGACCCTCTATAGCCCACTCCTACTGAGAGGCTTGATATCTCCCAGCACTATATCTGGGTGGATCCACTAGCCTAAATGAGTACTTGTGGCCAATGAAATACAAGGGGTGTGTCAGAAACACCCATTTAGCATCAAACAAAAGTTTTGTCTATTGTAAAAAGTTTTTGTAGTGATGGGTGGCGCAACCATAATCGATACCATGTGATGTTTGTATTATATATAGGGGGGTTTGGTGTGAGGTGGGGTATAGGGGTTAGTGCCATGGGGATGGTATTTGTGGTTGGGGAGGGTTAGTGATGGGGAGGGTGTTTGTGGTTGGGGAGGGGGTTCGTGGTGGGCAGGGGTTGCGGTGGAGGGCACCCGGCAGGAGTTTGTGGTCTGGCGAATGGGATGGTCCTGGGGAGAGGGTTTGTGGTGGGGAAGGGGGGATGCATGGGGTGGGAAGGGTTGGCCGTGGGGTGGGTATGGTGTTTGTGGTGGGGGAGGGGTTTTGTGGTGGGGTAGGGGTTTGAGGTGCTGTTGGGAAGGGGAGGGGGTTTATGGTGGGGGATTGTGATGGGGAGGTGGTTGTGGTGGCGTGGATGCATGGGGTGGGGGAGGCTAGGCCATGGGGTGGGGGAGGGTAGGCCATGGGGTGGGGAGGGTATGTCGTGGGGTGGGTTGGGTAGGGTGCTTGTGGTGGGAGAGGGGTTTGTGGTGGGAGAGGGGTTTTGTGGTGGGGGAGGGGTTTTATGAATGTGATGAGGGAAGGGGTTTGAGGTGGGGATGGGAAAGGGAGGGGGTTTGTGGTGGGGATGGGAAAGGGAGGGGGTTTGTGGTGGGGATGGGAAGGGGATGGGGTTTGTGGTGGGGATGGGAAGGGGAGGGAGTTTGTGGTGGGGATTGTGATGGTAAAGGGATTGTGGTGGCATGAGGTGGGGATTTGTGGTGGAGAGGGGAGGTTGTAGGGGTGTTTAGATGTGGGGACAGTGGGGGGGGGGGGGGGGGGGGGGCATTGTGGGAAGGTGGAGTAGGTTTGTGGTTGGGGTTGAGTGGGTGTGTGCATGTGGGAGGGGTTTGTGGTGGGGGAAGGGATTGGTGTCACTGCAAATTATGAGCGTTTACTTTTGGACAAACTAGAAGTAAACTCAAAAGTAAACATGAAAGTAAACATTTCTTGCATTTTGCACCCAATTGACCTCAAAGCACACTCCAAGTGAGTGAATATATAATCACAGATGTTTCCACCATCTGTGATATAATGGGGCAGTTATTTATTAGAGGGTGGGTAGAAAACAGCTTAGTTGTTGGGCTTACATAAGTGTTTAGAATTGCGTTTGCTTTTGAGTTTACTTTTAGTTTGTCCAAAAGTAAATGCTCATAATTTCCAGTGTGTGTGTACACCAATAAGTAAGTACACAATAAGCGCAGAGGAATCCATGTTTGTTAATGTACTAATACTAATAGTGCACTTTCAATGAAAGCTTGAAAATGAAATTTCAAAAATAGTTTTTGCCAAAAATGACTAAATTTCATCTTTTTTCTAGTAAAACATAACCATGAAATGTTTTGAAGCGACGTAAAAAAATATTTTGGTATCAAGTTCAGCTATCGATATATGAAGGATAGAAGATGCCATTTTGTGTGTGGAAGCGCTACTTTTGGATTAAAGGTAGATGTTCCGATTGCTGGCCCGATTTTCAACTTGATGAATTCTATTTTACATGAAAGGTCACCCTTAAAATTGTCACATTCCAAAGTGTGAGTTGCATAACGCCAATGGTTCTATTTTTAGAAGCACAAGGTTGTGATACATTTGCCCATTGAGTAGTACACAGACTGGTTGTGGTTAACCACCTTTGGCAGTAATTCACCACATTTTAGCCTATAATATCTAAATGGAACATTTCTGACCCTAAGATTTTACAGACATAATGAGAAAAATATGGGGATGCTTCTGATATCAAAATATCTGGGTGTGAATTAAAAAAAAACATAGCCCCAAAAAAGTAATCGGAACATAATTTATCGGAACATACACCTTTAACTGTAAATACTGGCAAAATGTCCACTTGCCACAAAATGACTGAAATGTCATCATTCCTTTAGTATACCCTACCACTGCATGTCTTCAATTGGGACTTTTAAAGAACAACCCATACACTTACACAGTGAGGAATACAAATGGCAGGTAGGGTATTCTAAAGCTTACCCTTTTTTTTGAAGCAACACAAAATTATATAGGCCTATATTAAATTTAAATTGATATAATATATCAGGAAAGGTGAGCACTTTCCTGAATATATAATAGGCCCCTATGGCCTATGCCATTTTGTGTTTGGAATGGAAGCGCTACTTTTGGATTAACTGTAAATACTGGCAAATATGCCCACTTAGAGTCTTAGCGGCATATATAATTGCCAGTGCACTGGCAAATTTGCCAGGGCTGGACAATTTGGCCACCTGTATATGACAGATTGCTGATTAGTGATACCGAGTAGTGATGCTGAGTCGTGTCGTATCCATTCCATGGTATCACGACGTATGAGACTGTCAAGAGCTATGAAACAGAGCTAGCATGGGCCAAGTCGGTCGGCAATGGGCCGAGTTGGTAAATGGGCCGAGTCGGCAATGAGCCCAGTCAGTGTGTGCCGAGTTGGTAAATGGGCCGAGATGACTGGCAAGCTATATAAAGCTTACCCTATGCACTGCATGCCATGTTATTTTACGCCAGGTTGCCGAATTCAACTACCTTCAGGTTTTACGATAAATTTGATGGCTGTTTTAAGTCATAAAACAATATTTCACTTTGCTGTAAATAATTTCAAACTGTTACTTTAAGTTAAAGGATATTTTGCAAGCGGAGAATCAATCCTTTTAGAGGCTGATTTACCATCACCGCGTTGTTTTTTCATCAGGTCCCGTAGATTCACTTTTGTTTTGGACGCCATTTTGTATGCCAATTAATATTGTCAAATGGCAAAGATCCTTAATGCAATATTCTTGTACCACGATACAGAAATATACTTGCCCTATAAAATACGACGTTTCAATTAAAAGTGACAACAACAACAGAAATGGCGAAGCCCAGGCCGTGCCATGTGTCTCTAACTTTCATCTCAAATGATGATGTCATCCAACATATCAATGTTACAGATGAGCTGCTATCACCAGGTAAACGGTTTGTCAGCTTTGGGTACTATTTGTTCTTGATGTTGTAAATGTTACGTCTTTAAAAATCAGGTTGACCTCCTCCTCGCGACCCTCGCGTAGTAAAACTTGTTCCCGAGCCCGAGACCCGAGGTCAACCTGAAAAGGAACCCACTTGTCAAAAAAACGGTGTCTCCTTCCTTCGAAGTCTGCCCCCGAGTCTGCCACCAGAAGATCCACTTGAAATGAACCCCATCCTTCTTCTTCTTCCGATAAAGTGAAGATTCAGTGAAACCGAATGTCGTCGCAAAAGACTAAAGAGCGCTCTATTTTCTATGTTCATCGTGTTCATGATTTGATTCCATTCTTCTTCATTCTGCTCTTAAAAGTCTAAGTGATTTAGCCATGGACTTATAAGTCCATGATTTAGCCAACGTTGAAAGTATTAGTATGGACTAGTAGCTATAAAAAAGTGGCCCAGCTATCTCTGTATCTGGCTATAAAAGTGGCCCAGATGATGTCACAATGACTTTATTTTATGTATATAGCCTAGGCTACATTACGTCTTACGATACATGATACAGATCTAGGCAATGTCTTGCTAGACGTCACGTAACTCAAGTGAGCATGCTCAAACCAGAGAGATGTTAATACTACACCTCCCTGCTCAAACCAATTAAAATGCATAGTATTGTCCACGGTTTATACCGTACGGGACATCTGGCAAGCTATAGCCCAGATCTACTAGGATTCATTTTGTGTAGACTTTTACATTCTTTTTTGCCAACGTTTGGGGCATTATTATATTCAGAGCGATTATAATAAAAAGGCCCTACTCTGATTTCTGAACAAAACATAAAATTGTGTGGGAAATAATCCATTTACTATAATTTATCACTTCAAAATGCCTGGGAATTGCCATTTTAATGATGCATGGTTAGAGCATGATGTGTACAGTAAATGGGTTCTTAAAGTTAGTGCTAATCCTGGATCAGGAAGGTGTAAGTTTTGCATGTCAACATTCAACATTGCCAGAATGGGCGAATCAGCACTCAAAAGCCACATGAAATCTGAGAAGCACAAGACCAACACGAAAGATTCAATTTCAGGTAGGTCTATGTATTAATGTTGATTTTTTTATCGGTATTGTAGATCGTATTGTCGAGATTTAGACAATGAAATATTCCCACGGCTGCCACCAATTATTGTGTGATTTAGACGAAGTTAATGAGATAAAGAAGACACTCATCACGTTCAATACAGTTGCATATTTTTAAATCATAAGCTTGAAGTGTGCATGTCAAACAAAAGCTACATTCAGAATCTTATGTACAGGCTATACAGGCTATCATAGATGTGTAGTGGTCAAGTGCTAGTGTGCTACTAGTACTACCAGAATAGATGTGCCATGGTCGTGAGTTCCAATCATTATGAATCTCTCTGGCAAAATACTGCCCCTTTTATCTGATTTGGTCCCACCCACACATGTGAGGGATTTTGTGTGCCTATCACCAATCTGTGAGGGATTTTGTGTGCTGGGTCTATATATATGGGTCATTCCATGAAGTTGGGTACACTAAGTGTGACATGGGGGTCAACATTTGAAATTCATTTTATTAGAATTCAAGTAACATTTTCATATAATATGTCCCATTCCCCAAATAGTAAAAGAAATTCATGAATGTTGACCATTTTTAATGCCACAGTACATTTTCCGTTAGAATGTCTATTTCGTTTCACATGTAACATGGACACCAAACTCAAAACTGTAATTCACCCAGTTATGCAGTAAAAAGATGATATGGTTCACTTACATATCTTATTAAACAGGTAATTTGTATCCATAAACTACTATTGAAAATTCAAAATGAAACCCGTGGACAATTTTTGTTAAATCATAACATACTTTGTAACCAATACTGTCTACATGATGTCTTTTTTATGATGAACCCTTTTTATAACAAAAACATTGTTAATTAGGCTGAATTTTAATCCAATTTAAAGAAAACAGTCTTCAATTGATATATCCCACACCTTGGGTCAAGTTGATATAAAAATATATGGTGGTTTGTATGTGAGATAGTGTTAATGGGCTATATTTGCCCAAGTTTCACATGTAACTGGACACCAAATTCTTTGGTGTCCAGTTACAGTGTGAAACATAAATATGTTCAGTAACATATTTATGGACAATGAAAATAGATGTTTTAGTCAGATGTTAATCTAATATTATAATGATTTTATTGACAATGCACAACTTAAATTGTTATTCTCTAGGCAAAATATGGTTGTAAGATGTAAAATGTGATTATACATGAACTAAGGTCTCATGTGTAACAAATGTACACGGACACCAAAATATTAAATTCCAATATATTTGGTTATATTTAATTGTGTGTATCCTCAAATGCTCTTTAATCTAACCAACATGGTATTAACTTTCTATTTTTGTTTAAAACACTACCACCTATCCTTTATTTGAAAATTCTCATGCTATTTTGGGGTAAAATTAAGGTTTCACGTGTAACGATGTCCCTCGGACACCAAAACATAATTTGCTCCATATTTCCAAAATTGAAAGTGGGATTCAAAACTTTTTGTTATGGATGTTATCTACCCATGAAAAGCATTAAGTAATAGTGATTTGGTGAAGATGGTGTTTCAAATATAGCAAGGATTCAACTATAAAAATATCACACTGTAACATATTTGGCGGACACCAAATTTTGTCCCATACTTTGAAATTATTATAAAAATTTGAATTTTGGAATTTCAATTCAACTTGGGTTTTAATTCTTTTTTATGTCAAGAAGTCTTGCAAAAATAATTTGAACCAAAACCAGGTAACATCTATTATGGGTTTTATCATCAGGTCTTGGGGTTTCATAGTAACGCAATTTTGCGGACACCAAATGTTACATGTGAAACCTTTTTTTGGCATTCAGTTCACGATGTGCTAAGACCAAAAAATATACAAAATGTATTTAAAATATTCATGATTAGGCTCTAAACAATTAGTCTGACCAACTAAAAGGCCAGATTAAGTGTTCAGAAAATGTCCACATCACTTTCCATGACCTCCTTCAAAATGTCACACAATTTTACCCAAAAACGTGATAATTTTTGCTTGTTTTTGCTCAAAATGACTGTGAACACTTTATCCAATTCATTTAAGTTTGGTATCATTTGAAAGCTATCTCAATACTCTACAATTACAAATCATAATAATTCAAAAACCTATACTGGTTTAACTAAAAAATATAATTTCATCACTGGAAATTGCACCATTTACAAAGTGTACCCAACTTCATGGAATGACCCACATACAATCTAGTGAGAGATTTTGCGGGCTGCTCTATAGGCTCACAATCTGTGAGAGATTTTACGTAGATAAACAATGTGCAGGAAATGGTGGGCCCTCCCTCTGTGATAAGAGGTGAAGTTGTTATTCTGAAATCTCTACAGTATTATAAACATAAATATCCTATTAATATTAGACCCGTCACAATCAATTTTGAGTTTCCTGTCAGTTAGGCGTTACTGGTTAAAGCTTCAGCGTACAAATGTACCTACTTTTGGATCAATAACTATATCACTGCAAATTATGAGCGTTTACTTTTGGACAAACTAAAAGTAAACTCAAAGGTAAACGCAATACTAAACACTGTGAGTTTTTAAACAACTAAAGCTGTTTTCCACCTAGCCTCTAATCAATAACTGTCCCATTATATCACAGAGGTTGAAACATCTGTAATATTCACTCACTTTGCGTGCTTTGAGGTCAATTGGGTGCAAAATGCAAGAAATGTTTAGTTTTGCGTTTACTTTTGTGTTTAGAATTTTTTTGAGGATTTTATTGATTAGAATAGAGAAGAAAGTAATATTTTACCGGTTTTAGGGTAGGCCTATTTGCAATGGTTCGTTTAAAGCAAAATATCTTGTTAATTAGGATTAAAACGAGCCATTTTTAGTATTATCATTCTTTGTTAATTATATTCAGTCCACTATATCAAGTGGTATATCACCTATGTTTTTATTGGTAAGGCCAATTTTTTTTTTTTTTTGATTGTCCTCATCCGCCCGACCCTCTTTATCATCATTCCGACCCAAACACATTTTTGTTGATTTTTTTGATTTTTTTTTCTTTTCTTAATTAAAAAAACCAAAAAAAAACCCCATTTTTTGTTGTTGAAAATTTCATTTGTTTACAAATATTAGTCGAAATCAAAATACTCATCAAAATATTAAAGATTTTGTTCCCCATTTTGATTACCACAACAAGTACATCTCATTTTACTTATGGTACCGTATTATCCCTATTATTATAAAGCGCCCAGGGCGAGTAGCAAAGTTATTTTGGGTGGGCGCTTATTAAGTTACCTTTTTGAAACTCATTTATCATAAACACTGTCAAATTCTGCAATGTTGCGAAGACTTTTTTTGTTCGGTAAACATACCATACACAGTGGCTAATTGAAAAGATGGGCGCTTATAAGGAATTATTTCTTAGTAGTCATTGGGGAAAATGGGGGTGGGCGCTTATAAGAGCATGGGCACCTAATAGGGATAAAACTGTACCTAAAAAAAAGGGCAAGTAAGAAAAAGAAGAAGAAAAAAAGCTTTTCCCGACCGACCTACACAACTTTTAAATGTGATCTATGGACATATAGGTCATAGAATTGCACAGGAAAGATGGTTAAATCATTTGCAAATTAAGTGATTAATTACGGTAATCATTATCAATGCAACAATCAAGGCCATATTTAAGTTTTTTTATTTTGAATTGAATGTCTTAGCACAAAGAACAAATCATGAACAAATAAACTAGATAAATCCAATGTTACACTTCTTTTTGTGCGAAAGAGTCACTTTTCAGAAAACAGCAGTTAAAAATTTCTAAACTTCTTGTTAACATTGCAGTCTATGGACAAATTACAGATTAATTAGCTAATTTTGCCAAAAGTAACGGTATTATAGACTAAACACCTGTTTCAACTATTAGAGGGGACCAATACCAACACTAGGAGAAGAAAAAAATGTTTGGTTGCCCTCCGCGACCGACTCAACGTCAGAGGCGATACAAAACAGCATTAAAATTTGTATTTAAAATAAAATCATATTAAAAAATGCCATCACTCCCTAAAAAAAAAATGCCCTTAAAAAAAAAAGAAAAAAAAAGAAAGAAAAAGGAAAACGCCATAAAATAAAGAGTAAAATAAAAAAGGATTGACCTACATGTACCGACCCTCCAAAATGTTGCCCTTTGAGGGCAACCAAACATTTTTTGTTGACCCTATGGCCAGTTGGAGTTTACTTGTTAAACTTCAACTGGATTTGCAATGTCCTGCTGTGGCTGGGTGCCTTTCTCCTTCCTAACCATGAGGGCAGCAGTCTCTCAAACTTTCTTGATGGTGGCTTTTATGTATGGTAAGAAACTTAAGACTTGCAGGTTTTATCCCTGCAATCTTGATTCAAAATTTGATTTCACAACAATCTTTCTCCAAATTTTAGCTTATAAAAGTTGAGTCTTAATTGTATGTGGAGATTGGCTTGTTAAATTGCTGAAAAAAGGGGGAATTTTGAAGGCAAACTTGAGTGTGTGGTTGTGGTCATAACTCCATAAGTGTTGCATCTGCCTCATGTTCTTGTACATGCTGTCATATGCATGAATTTTATAATTTCATTACAATACATTTGCAGCTTCTCAATTGCCTAATCATGCCTGTTTGCTGCCATGCGTTTTACATAAACAAATATTTATAAAATAAATAATTAATAATATAAAATTTTTATCTCTAAAGCTAGGCCTAGGCTAGTTGCAGCTTGGCCTAGTTGTAGACAGGCTAGGCATATCATCCATGCATCATGTCTGTTTTTGCTTGTTATTTCTTAAGTTAAGTATGAGGGTTTAATGTTTTTTCATTTCCTTTTCCCTTTTTGGTTGGGGTAGTTAATTCACAGTTCGATGATATTCATTGTAATTTGTTCCAAGTTTGGCCTGGGCTAGCCCAGCCTATACTTTGTTTGGCCATCTCGAGACAGTGTCGACGTAACCGCGTATCTACTAATTGCATCACATAACGCGTGCGCATACTCGCGGCGCTGGCGTACACACACAAGCGTTGAAAGGCGGAAGATACACACACGTGCGTAAAAGCTGCGCCTGTTCAGTTACGTTACTGTCTCGAGATGGCCAAACAGAGTAGCCTATATCATGTATATAGGCATGCCATATATGATATATACTAGACTAGGCCTACATGTAGGTAGGCCTAGTAATAAGAATTAATAATTAAACGAACAACATGCACGCAACACAAAGATGATCGCGCCCGAAACTATCATGCTGCAGCGCAGGTTGTGCACGCTTCACGCAATGTGTGCAATACGCTGCTTTAACTTTTAAGTACAGGGTGTCCAGCACGCACCGCCATCTTGGCCGTCTGAGCTAAGCCTGAAACCCCTGCACAGCACACGCACGCGCTTACTTTTCCATTTTCATAAGTACCAGTTTTAAACTTGCCGTTTTTGGTAAGAATAATGAATAGGCCTATATAATTATGAAACTCCAGATTTCATCGCAACTGTATTTTAATAACAATCAATGAAAGATAACCACATGCATCGAAAAATGTGTTGTTTTTATTTAAGGGTTAAGGGCTGAAGTTGACTCAATTTTTGACCTTACGCAGGGAATTTCCAGAGGCAAAAATTGATTGTTTAATTGAGTAGAAATCGATGGCGCTGTGACACCAAAGATAACGACATGCGTGCGTAATATGCGGGTTTGCTTCATAAAGCGTCTGTACTAGTAGATGTGTGCGTATTATTAACAATGCGATAGTAATTATTTTGTGTTTGTTCTACAAATGAGTATTCTTAATCTTAGTAAATTATTCTTCTAGTGCATTCATTGGCATATCTTTTGAGAGGACAGCAGCATATATAATTCAAAATGGTAAGATCTTATCCTTATTAGGCCCCTTGCAATTAAATGTGAGTTTACTGTTGCCCGCGCGCGTCCAAAAGTCACCCGCGTGATATATGTAATATTTTAAAAATATTTAATTATTTCATTGTTTAAAGCTTTTTCATAAGCTTTTTAACACTTTTCCGGCGATGAAATTAGCCGATGAGCCGCATTTCAATACTTCCGGGTTGGGAAAACATTTCTGTGAAGTAAAAAACTCTGCACGAAACTTGCAATTGTCGCTTTGTATTGAAATGTGTGCATTTGAAGCATATTCGTAGGCACGGCAATTGATTACTGCGCAATCGCTTCTGCGCATGACGTCACATCAAAACATTGCCGAGTTATTTTTAGTTTTTTGCCTAGCGTCCGCAAAGCCGAACCGCCGAACTTCTTTGGAGTTTCCTAGTGCATTCTGGGTAATATTTCAGGTTTGTTTACGATCGCCATCTTTAAAATTCTTCGAGCTAGCGTAACAAATTTTGTTTTACAAGCATCGAATATCTCATTAATATTCAATACTTAATATTTATATTCAAAATAGGGATGCAAGTTTAAATAGATTCCTTTATAAAAGAAACAAAATGCAAAGCCAATGCAGTAGGTGGTGGTAGGACATAATTAACAGCATTTGAATTGTATTCGTACCTTGGATAATAGATAACAACGCCGACAATATTAAATCAGGTGACTTCACCCCAAAATATTACAATATTAATATTAAATAGTCACCTCGTCCTGGTTTTCAAAAACGCAACAGTAAACTCACATTTAATTGCAAGGGGCCTTATTGGTATTAGTGTAGTTTTATTTAACTTATTGCTTTATTGATTTAGGATTTATCTAAGGCATAGTAAAAAAAATTACATGTTTCCCGTCCGAACTTTTTAAAAAAAGGAGGAGGGAGGGTCTGGTCTTACTATTTACTATTTTCCCATTTTTTGCTATTTTTTTTCAAGATGGCCGCCAAGTCGAAAGTGACCAACTGACTGTGTTGCAGACACTCCTAAACAGGATTTTCCACTCGAATTGCCAGAGGAATAAAAATATGAAAAGGTTTACCTAATATATAGAGCCAAAGTACACATTGTTTCTTTATATTTTCTTCATTTTTCAGGTTGAATGAGGAACAAAACATCATGGATCGAAAGGATGTAGGCCTACATGTATTGGTCCCCATGGTACTATTTCAATTGAGAAGCCATGTTAATAATTCCATGTTATGCATATGGCATGAACATGCTTTGAAATGATACAGCATTTCTATTTCACCAGCCATTCCTATGGGCAAAGTATCAAAATCAATACTAAAAAAAATAAAAAAATAAAAAATAAAAAAAAATCTTTTTTTTACAGAATTTTCGGAAATAGTAAATAGTAAAAAATAGGAGGCGGCGGCCAAAAAGGAGGCGGGCGGGGACGGGAAACATGTTTATTTTTTTACTAGGCCTAAACTGCTCACAAAAAGTTAGGAAACTTTTTTTAATCAAGTATATTTTTGCTTATTTATTATCCTCTTGTATTATGTTGCATATCAATGGAAAGCTGAAGTGTTTTTCTTTAAAATTATACCAAATGTGCAATGATGATGTGTTGTTGGACTTGGCCACATTAATGAGAATGAGACAAAGTCACAAATCAAATGTGCCAAAATTAGCAATTTTGTGTTACTGTGTGAACCAATGGCACGGGCTTTTTCCAAATCTGTTAAACGCGGCATATTGAAACTGCAAAACGTTTACCGTGTCTCAGAAAAAAATACAAGTTAAAGGCCTAAACCTTTCATGACCTTCAACCTGGAGTCATTGTTAACCCAGTCTTGCAAATACCCAAACGATGGTTTTCTAAAGAGATTGGGGGGGGGGGGGTTAACTTGTTTGTGTTGTGCTCACTGGTGCAAATATTTTTGTAAACCATTCATGGTTCTCAAGCATGACAGGTTTGACTATTGATCATTACCTAATGACTGTTTAGCGCAGATAACGGTAGGCTACTTTTGGCACATTTGATTTGCGACTTTGCCTCATTCTCATGCATGTGGCCAAGTTCAGCAACATGAAATTATTGCAAATGTGGTATAATCTTAAAGAGGAACACTTCAGCTTTCCATTGATATATATTATATACAAAGAGGGTAGGCCTAATAAATAATAAAAATATACTTGATTTTACAGACCTAAAAATGGATGCAAAATTGCAGGCGACAAAAAATATGAAGAGGTACAGAAGACAGTGAGTATCACGACGGTGAGTATCACTCCTTTATTGAGTTTGTACCGAACTCAATTATAAACATTTTTATCATTTGTATGGCACCACAATAACTTTTGCAAAGCACAATTCTTGGTTTTATCAAGAGCCTCAGTCAGGAATAACCTTTGATTTGGAAAATAACACATGGGTCACTCACTCACTGATCATTATGATTTATAATTATACAATATAAACATAGGGCCTATATAAATATGGGTGGGTGGGGTTGTTTTTAAAAATTTAAATTCCTTCATAGCATTGAAAAACTACAAGATGTTCACTTTATTTGACCTTTCTTTAAACCTTCATATTTTACAGACCTAAAAATGGATGCAAAATTGCAGGCGACAAAAAATATGAAGAGGTACAGAAGACAGTGAGTATCACGACGGTGAGTATCACTCCTTTATTGAGTTTGTACCGAACTCAATTATAAACATTTTTATCATTTGTATGGCACCACAATAACATTCTGCACTACATCATTGACATTGACGCTCACATTTTCGGTGACCCTCCCTGATTAAAAAAAATATATGGCTCCGTCATTCCATCATTTGCACTGTCTGCACTAACTAATCCTCAAACATGTTGTAGGAGATGCGGAAACTGGTTGCCTTTGGAAATAAATCTTAACAAAGCCAGACTCGGAAAATCAGAATCGAAACAATGGTTTTGAGTGTGAGTTGGCCCCTCACATTTAAGCCTTTTTCGTAAATAGGTAACAATCTGATGCATTGTGGGATAATTACAATGTAGGGCCTATATACATGGCTACCGGAAGGTTGATCGCATGATAACAGGTAAAAATCAATCGATTGTTTTGTTATTTTGTTTATATCCCACTTTTAAGCCAAACCAATTATAACATTTTCATCATTTATATGTTCTCAAATCAATAGCTCGATATAAAGTCAGCACGGACCTTCGTGTAATGATGGGGAAGGCCGCAGCAGTGCTGTGGCTCTCTATTCCCCTTCAAAAATTCTGCAGCAGCCTTAATTCACCCTCGCCCGTCACCAGCGTGGTCAACGAAAAGGAGTGGCAGGATCACAATCTCAAGAAGAAGCACAGTGCCACCTGCGGGCAAGCCCAGCAGCAAAAAGGCTGCTGGGTGGTCAGATATGATTGGTAAGTTAACGGCGGATTTTCTTAATTCCATTATCCCTGTCTTCGGGATCTGTGAGTCCATTGAGATATTTTTCAGAAATAATTGCTAGCGCTTATACAGACGTATGATTGTGTGATTTAATTAAGAAATATGTATTACTCATTTGAATAATTATTTGAAATACTGCTTCTGCTTCCAATCATTATCATAGTGCTGTTATCGATTGTCAGAAGTGTCGATTGTCGCAATATTTTCCATACTTGCGACATATCGATATGTTTTTTAGATGTCGACAAGAAACGATATAAATTTTAATTGGGTTTAACATGCTTTTTAAGTTTTCTGCACATTCCCCATTCACTTACAATTCATTACAAATTGCAATATAACGGTGTGCATTGACGTACTGTGCATCATTCCCCCGGTGAAAGCCTGACAAATCCCCGCAAGTATCAAAATAATTCATCTGAATAACATTGCTGCCGGGAATACCGCTCGTATTTGGTATTTAATTAATCATGAAAACAACCATATTATCAGAGAGCGCAGTTTGGTCTATCGGAGGCTTAATCCACATGTGTTGAACCGCGCCTTCCATGCATGAGTGCGAGCACATGTTATTGGCATTACGTCACTCGTGTCGCGTATTTGTACATTTAAGTCTTCATTTATAAAGCCTGATCAGATCAGGCTTTATCAAACGTTTGTGATCGGTACCGATAGTTGCAGAACTCGGAAACTCAAGTTATATTTTATCGATAATTATCAACATGTGGAAAGTTTTCTTCAAAGACATATCGATACAAAATTTTGTATCAATAACAGCATACAATTATTCTAACAAAATTGTCTCTCATTGGTGTCTTTCCAGTGTCTTTCATGCATGTTAAGTTCTACATTAAGTTTAATGTTCGCACATAATACCATAAATTTAAAAAACAGTACGGCATAGTATCGTTCACTAACTTTTTAAACATCTCCCCATCCATCTACAGCAATCATGGAAGAAGATGAGAAAAAACAGAAGAAAAGAGAAGAGACAGTGAACAAAGAAAAAGAAGAAAGTGGAAAGAAGGGCAAGTTTCAGGTATGAGTCCATTTTATATTTGCCGTCTGACGATTGCCTTATTGGCATCATGGCATGAAACTCAGAGTAACGACTCCCTTTCTCGGAAGGACCACACTTTGAATTTTTACTATATAATTTCAGAAATAATTGCTTACAGACCAGCGTTCATGATAACCGGTGTCGCATCGCGAAATGCTCCACACTTTTGAAGTATTGCTATTCAATTGCACAAATGTGTAGCTAAAAGTGCTATGCAAGAAGATTCCCTACTTGATATTTGATCACCTTCCATCAAAGCCAAACCTAAAAAGATTGAGTTTCATCTTCAAATAACTAAAAAAAGTATGATAAATCCTCAAGTGTCAGCAGTTCATATTTCGTTTTTGTCAGAGTTAAAAACCGTATTGCTTTACACGCACGTGCGCAGAAAGAAGTCTTACTGTCGGTTTAAAATTTAAAAAATGGCGGTGTCTGTGCACATCGGAGCAAAGTTATAATCATGACATCACTTTTGATGCTATAGTCTTGTTCCCATGCCGCCGAGTGTTACGAAAGGCGAATTGAAAAGGCGCCAACAAAAATGACTTGGAATAAAACTAGTGGTGCATCACGGACACAAGGAAATTCCTTGAAGGAATCATATAACAAAATGGCGCATAGTAAGAAGATGATGTAAATAATTATGAAATCCATTCATGCCTGTATTTCCTTGTGTTTTATTACTAAAATATGTTAGTTCAAATTGTAAAATCTAGATTGTGTACACGTTACGTATTGCTTACTGGACACAGGTTATATCATATATGTGCGTTACATGGTTGAACCGTGTAACGTGCGCATGCCAGATTATGTAGAATGTGCAAAGTTGATGAAATATTAATTTTATTACTAGAAAAAAAGTGCTATATAAAATTTGTGAATTGCTACACAAAACTAATAGTGCATCACACTTTTTGCTACACAAAAAAAATGCTGGAAATTGAACGCTGTTACAGACTAAATGACAGAATTCATATAATTCAATTCAATATTTATTTATTTATTTCATCATCCACTAAAAGCAAAAGCCTGACGTCGTTGCACCCCCTTAAACAAAGCTTACACACTACAAACTAATACAGAAGAGTAAACAATGATGTATCCATCAGTGTCTTTCATGCATGTTTGTTCTATACCAAGTTTAATGTTCGTACATAATACCATAAGTTTCAAAGACAGAACGGCAATATAGCATCGTTTACTATTAATCTTTTAAACATCTCCTCATCCATCTACAGCCATCGTGGAAGAAGATGAGAAGAAAACAGAAGAGAAGAGACAGTGGACGAAGAAAGTGGAGAAAAGGGTAAGTTTTACGACGAATTAAGTAAGTCCATCATCCCTGTCTTCAGGAACTATGAGTCCATTTTATATTTGCCTTTTGGCATGAAACTCAGAGTAACGACTCCTTTTCTCGGAAGGTCTAATAAACTCTGAATTTTTACATCATATCCTATATAATTTCAGAAATAATTGCTTATAATAGGGACATATCATGGATACAATTATTCTAACAATTTATCTCATTGGCCCAATTCATGATATATTCATGATATATCCATCAGTGTCTTTCCAGTGTCTGTCATGCATGTTAAGTTCTATTCCAAATTTAATGTTCGTATACAAAATACTATATGCGATTTTAAAGACCAAGCTTACACACTACAAACTAATACATAAGAGTAAACAATGATGTATCCATCAGTGTCTTTTCAGTGTCTTTCATGCACATTGAGTTCTATACCAAGTTTAATGTTTGTACAAAATACCATAAGTTTTCAAAGACAGTACAGCATAATAGCATGCATGGTTCACTAATCTTGTAAACATCTCCCCTTCCATCTACAGCAATCATGGAAGAAGGTGAGAAGAAAACAGAAGAGAAGCCTCAGTGGACGAAGAAAAAGAAGAAGACACGGAGGAGAGGAGAGTTTATAGCAAGAGGAGAAAATCAAACTTTTAATTAATTAACCGAAATTGGAAAAGATCACATAGTTTACATTTAGATAAGCTTTCACTCAGTATGTATTAATTAATTAATTAATTGATCAAATAAATAACATGATGATTAGATATCGTTAATTGTTCCGTTGTGTTTTTTCCCCTGTGATATATCCGTCAATGTTATAACCAACGACCTGCATTCTTATGAGGTGTTCCTGTCGTTGCCCCTACCCTTCCAGCGGATTGCAAGGGACTTCTTCGGTAGGCCTGAGATGGGTGGGGGATCATAAAAATAATTACATTTTCGTTTGGGGGGATAAATGACCTTTTTAACCTTTTCAGGGAACCCACTCCTGAATTACTCAAGAAAATGACCGCCCCCCCCCCCCCCCCAATTACAATCCGCTGATAGGGGAGGGACCCTACTAGCAGGGGACACCTTCACCTTCCTTTGATCACTCATTCTCCTATGAATATGATATGGGGTAATGAGGGGAAACATTCAATTTCAGGTACGGAAATAGGCCTATGCATTATGTTTTAACTCATAAATGTATTCTTACCAATTTCGCAATAAATGTATGTATAATTACTTAAATGTCTTATTTCATTTGTAGTTGTTCTATCTGGTAGGCGCTACTTACTAGCGGGAGCCCGTTCGAAGAACGGGCGTCCCGCTAGTAATTCTCAATTTCCCACTGAACAATTTTGATATGTTTTACAATTGTGTTTCGGGTGTCATAGTAAATGTTCTCATTCATGTGTTGCATATGGGCCAGGGGGCGATGGAGGAAATCAGGGGGGTACACGAAGAAGAAAAAATAAAAATGAAGGGAGGGACGCAAATTTTATTCTGGCAAAGAGGGGGGCATGACTTTTGATGGTCAAAAGTACAAAGATGAAAAATGTTCGCGCGCATGTCTCCCAAAAATTTTGTGCACGCTATGCGCACATTTATTTAGTCACAACAATCTTGTCGGTTCTCTTTCATTTCTGCCCCCCCCCCCCCCCCCCGAATATGAAAAACCTAGCTAGCTACGTCACTGTTGACACACCCTGCATTTTTCATAGACCTGCAGGTTTAAGTTGTTTTGTGAATACCAATGATGTCGTCAAGTAGGATGGCACTGAGATGTTTCTGCACTATAATAAAAACAAGGTGTTATCATGAAGCTTCATGTTGATGTTCTTCTAATAATACTGTTTACTTCTTTATACCATACACTCTATATTTTATGGCTTTTTGTTGAAATTGTGACTTCACACCATTTAAAATACCATCATTTGTACCATTATTAAATAATAAGGTGGGGGTATGATATTTTGTTTAATACTTAAAGGGGGGTGGGGGTATGATATTGTTCTGTGTTCAAGCTTACCTCATTATTTTTACAAACATCGAGTAGAGTAATTAGCTAAATACTACTGTACCCAATTTAAATAAAATTCCCAGTGAAGTGCCAAAATAGTTTTATGTGTCTGCTGCCCTTATTTATTGTGTGTATACCTAAATAAAAGATTATGATTTGTGCCCCTTTTGATGTTTGATCCTTCATGTAATTTTGCACGGAATTAGCCTAGCACAAAAACTGTATTAAACTGTGTTAAAGGATTAGACAGCTTTATTCAGTAATAGAGGCTTAACACCAGTCTAACTCATGAATGAATTACACCAAGGATACACCAATTTTGACCATGTAATGGAAACACCTTATGACATGCGACCTATTATAGTCGATTCATCCAAGACTGATCTTCCAATGACGTCACCTAGCCTTTCCCTTGGCTGGCAAAGCTGTGATGAAAAATTGATGGAAAAATAGCCACAATAGAAAATTATTATGTTAACACATACAATTGTCATTGAAATCCAGGTTGTACCATGAGATTTAATTTACTTTCCTACTGCTAATGAGTTACCTGAGACCAATTTCTATATGATAATGTGATAATTAATCCAATCAAAGTTCTCCACATCCGAAACATGCATATAGCATTTTTCCAGTCCGTTTGTGAAATACAATTTTTGCCTCGTCATATTGAAGTTCTTGTTAATTATTTCTGGGGACGTATCACTTGATGTTAGCCAAATAATTTCATCCAGATTTCAATTGCAGCGTATCGTGGTAGCCTGGTTATTTTATGTCCATTATCTATCTTTGCATATCGTCAGTTCTGTATTTATAGGTTCCGTGGTTTGTATTTCTTAATGATATCATAAATTTTGAAGTTTCTTCAGTGAATTTGTAAGAAATGTTATGTTTTGTCGGCCATTCCTGCATTTCGGCCCTTAAACTATTAAAAAGGTATTTGTTCGCTTCAATATGTCCATTATGATCACTGAGTTTCAGGACTGTTTGGAACGATGTTGTACATGTACTTTGTTACCGTTACTAAAAATTACAAGATAGCAAATTAAAAAAAATTGTAGCCTCCTACGTTGTTATGGTAAATGTTCAAAGTCCATCACTTTCGATTGTTTTCAGCTTCATGGCTCTATTCATGACAAAATCACTAGGTGATTATTTCAAAGCCTTTTCATTTCAAATAAATGCACAAATGTTTACCTTTTTATCATGTTTTGAATTGTCATTGTCAGGCAAGAAATCTAAAATGACAGCTGAGCCACCAGTACAGACACTTATTGTGGACCCGGGCGTAACCCCAGGTGGACGCTCAAGAAGATGCACCAGGAAGCCTGTCAATTATGATGAGAAAAAGAGAGCCAAGGCCAAGAGCTCTTCTTCGTCGTCTTCGGAGGGAGAGGAGGAAGAGGATGAGGAGGAGAGTAGTGGGGACGAGGAGAATTTGAACCCTAACCCGGAAGGTAGATATTGATATTCCATTGAGACCTCCTGTCAGGGGGTTATTAGTTAGAACAATGAGATTTCCCCCAGTGTAATTTATTTTAGAAAGTACTGTACCGTACCACCCAAGTCAGGATACCCACCACCACCACCACCATGGCTGCTGCTATACAGGGTGTGGGGGTTAGGCCAAACAAAGAAGAAAGTTTGTCTCAGAAACATAGTGCAAAAAAGCTAAGTGCTGTGCGATTTTTTTTAAAAAAAATTATTATTATTATTTTTTTAGAAAATAGGCTATGAGGTATGCCATTTTGTTTGCTTATCCAAGCTTACAACTCTTGTTTGAACTTCTTTTTTTGAAATAAAAAAAATAAAAAATAGTGTTTTTAGCCCCTAGCGCATATACCTACGTGCCGTAGCTCATTTCACATACCAATGCGGGCGGGCTTCTGAGACAGACTTTTTTCTTTGTTTGGCCTTAGTTAGAACAATGAGATTTCTCCCAGTGTAAAATCAGGATACCCACCACCACCATCATGGCTGCTGCTATACAGGGTGTCCCTAAAAAAGGGTGCACATGTTCCACGTCAGTCATTGCCCTCATTGATAATATTTTGGCTGTAATCTTTAAATAATCTGATGTGATATCTCAATCTAAAAATATGTTTGATCTACAACGAGCACTCAAAATCAGGTAACTAAATCCCCTTTTGTATGCAGGGTGTTTTTTTGTCGAATTTGCTTGCGGTCTACCCAAAGATATGCTTGGGTGACCATGAGCAAACAAAATCAAAATTGTGCCAGTGTTTTGAAAGAAATCATATACGTGTAAAATTGTTGTTATTGTTCAAGGCTTTGAAGTATTTCTTCAAAAAATAGCACAGATTTGACTTTCAGTCATCAACTTTAATCAAGCGTATTTTTAGTTAAGGATAAAGCAATTGAGACAAAACAAACATCATTTGAAAGTTGATTGGTAATCTAGAAGCTCATATCAAGGTCAATATAGTACTGATTATAATGAGTAAAATGACTCTTTAGCATCTTTCCCCTCAGTGAAATCTACTATGAATAAACTATTCAATATAGTCACTAAAATAAAACCGATGTCATAGGAAAATAAGATTTGAGCAACTTAGGGAGACGGAACCAAACAATTAAACCATCCTGGTCAATATTTTTTACAGCTTTACTTGGACAACAGGACACCGTAGCAGGAGGCGCAGTCTACCAATTCAAAACGCCAAAAAGATCCGGAAGGATGACACAACTAGCGGCACAGACGGTTACGCCGCTCTGCCTCAAGAAGGTCACGTCGTCATCAGCAAAGACAAAGGTCACCCCGCTATTGCTTCGAAAGGACAAGTCTGCCGCAGCGTCAGTAACAACTCCAGTGTATACATCTAGAAAAGCCAATCAGGTACTCATCCATAAGGCCAAAAAAAGAAAAAAAGTTGACTTGCCCTTTCCGACCGACCCTAATTTTCGGAAATCTAGGGTCGCTATTATTGAAAAAAAAAATTAAAAAAATTGAAATAAGCACATAACAATAAAGAAAGATCAAAACGTGTTTTTAAGTAGTATCTGCTTGTTTAAAAAATAAAATTAAAAAAATTAAAAAATATTTCAACAAATTTCAGAAAAAAGGAAAAGAAAAAAAAAATCCGACCGTCCGACCCTGACTTTGACCCTGAAAGGGCAAGTCAACTTTTTTTTTTGTTGCCTAATGTGTGTTTCCTTCAAATGAATAGAATAGGGATAGGGTAAATGCACTATAGCGCAAAAAAGTACCTTACTGCAAAAAAAACCCCACTTTTTTCATCCCACAGCACATATTTTCAAAAGTTGTCTAAATTTTAAAATGTCTATTTACCAAAAATCATCAAACTGCATTACTGTGGAAGTATTTATTATAGACCTTGTTTAGTTTGAATTTAGTTGTTAATGAAAAACGATGGTTTTGACAATTAAATAAGAAATCTGTAAACATTGAAAAGTGCAAGTGCCTTGCATTTTGGTGAATTTTTCATGCATATGGCATATTTTTGTGCAAAACATAGTGCTTTTAAAAAGTGCAAATTCCCTATCCCTATAGTACAAAGCGTCAACACTTTGCTGCCCACCGGATTGTTGGTCTTCCTCATGGATATCATGAATTCAATCAGGGTTAGAAATTTGTCACGCAAGAATTTAGTTTTTTGCATACAGACAATTTTATGCGGATCTGTAGATTCTCTGCTATTGAAATAGTATGATATACTAACATGTTAATCTTAAGAGAATCAACTTGGGTTCTTGCAAATATACTAGCGCGATTGCATCCTCTGATTCTAGTTACATTTCGGCCCATTCAATATCAGTATTTTTTCCCAGTCATTGGCCTCTGTGCAATTTAGATTAAAGGTAGATGACCCGAGCACATTTTCATAACACAGATTTTTCTCAAACATATGGAGATTTTCATATCATATGAAAGATCATATTTTTCTGATAACCATACTGAAATTTGACGGTCCAAATCAGTATGATTACGGAGAAATCGGTGAAATAACATCGAATTACCGCGAAAGGTGGTTACCACCAATATAGTTTGTGTACAACTCAATGGGAACATTTCACGGCATCTTGTGCTTCTAAAATAAGAACCATTTAGAGTTATGCAACTCAAACTTCGGAATACAACTCTTTTAAGGATGACCTTTCATGTAGAATAGAAAACTTCAAGTTGAAAATCGAAACATCTACCTTTAAGAAACATCTTCTGGAATTTCTTTGTACAGAAGCGTTAGGCGACGAAAAATAACCCTGTTCTACGGGCCTGACCGACTCCCTTTTTTAAAACATTTTCGATTGTTGTTTTTTATAGAAAATTTGGGGAACATTTGCAAATTTGTTTTGTTAAAAACAACTAAATAAAAACCAAAAAAATCCACACCGATAGACCCTACCCGAGAGGTTCGTTTGCCCGTAGAACATGTCTTTTCTTCCATCACCTTTAATTATTAGCACTGCTACATTCCATCACAGATATTGAGTTTGTTGTTTTGCATTCTGTTCAAACTTTCATAAACTCGCCTCTCAGAAACTATTTATGTGTGCAGTATTTGAATATTTGAAATGATAACCATCATTTTCATTTTATATTATTATTGAAGAAAACACCTGCAACTTCTACACGCAAGAGGACAGCGAGAGGTGACGTAGCCACTCCAGCATCCAGCATCGCAGAAAACAACCAGAATTTGCGTAGAAGTACACGGAAGAGAAAACCAAGTGAGTAACAAAAATATGTTAGAACATTGATTGAACAGTGTCTAGTAAGGGTCCGGTAAGGGTTAGGGTCCGTTAAAGGCCCAACCAAAAAATCCAGATGTTAAACACATTACAATTGTGGTCTCAGATACTACTTTTAAACTCAGAGTGTCAACTGTGTCCTAAAACATGGTCAAGGTTTGCATGAAATATCTATGTGTATGAAAAATATCGCGACTGGCTAAGGTTAGTAAAATTGTTATGCTCACAAGCTTTTAGTTTTCTTATTAGACATTATTAGAAATGTGTACATTTGTAAACATTTCATGATGAAAAATGTGGGTTTTTCTGCATCACGAACATTAAATGCCGCAAAAAAATAGTGCTTGCTTTAGAATAAACCTAGATGTGTCCTTGTTGGGTAGCACTACATTACATAATGATATGGTGAACTGTCACTACAAATTACTCTGTACACATCATGTTCTGGTGATCACTCCATTTCCATGGGAAACGAAGATTTTTTAGTTGGGGCTTTTTAAAGCCCCAACTAAGGGTCAAGCGAAGCCAGCCAGCTGTGTAGGTTTTTTGTTGCCTAATGTGGGATTCATCTTTGATTTGATAGTACTGAAGCATATGCCAGCGCAATTGAGAATAACCCCTGCTATAATAAGGCGATCACTAATGTGCTTTTTGACATTCTCGTGGTCATGGGTTGTTACCTCAATTGAACTTACCCATTCTCAAACTCTGTCAAAGGGCATTTTTAGAAATGATGTATTTTTCTTTGGAAGTGAAACAAACAAGGACAACTTTTTATGTGAATACTGTAAAACTATAACATTAATACCCGCAAAACTTAACTGACAATTTGGCACATTAACAGTAAGATTTCCGAAATTAAATGCCTAAAATTAAAGTGTTTTACAGTATGTGAGAGAGAGGATCACATTTTATGAAATACTGACAGTTCAAAAAATGTCATGAAAATATAAGGAAGTTTTGACTCATTTTGACCTTTACCTCTACAGTACCTTTCCCCCTTTGCGGTGGAACGTAAGTTCATTGGAACAACCAGCTGACCATTCTGGTGCTGATAAACACGATTTGTGATATCATGCCGATCATACTGGCATGTACACTTAAATTAAGGCGACAAAAAACCCTGTTGTACGGGTCCAACTAGTGTTGTTATCGATTGTCGGAAGTGTCGCATGTCGCAATATTTTCCATACGATACGACATGTCGATACATATTTTCGTATATCGGAAAGAAACGACATGAATTTTATAATTGGGTTTTACATGCTTTTTAAGTTTTCCGCACATTCCCCATTCACTTACAATTCATTACAAATTGTGATACAATGTATATTGACGTGTGCATGGCCGTACCGTGCATCATTCCCTCGGTGAAAGCCTGACAAATACCGCAAGTATCAAAATAATTCATACTGAATAACAACACCATCGGGGAATGCCCCTCGTATTGTATTTATAAATAAACAACCACGTTTTTCATAGAGCGCAATGGTCTATCAGGGGCGTAATCCACATCTGTGGAACTGTGCCTTTCGAGATGAGTTGAGAGCACATGGTATTGGCATTGCGTCACTCGGACCGGTTCCGGAAAATTAAATAAATTTATAAAATCATCATCGTAAAATGTGTGATTGGACAAATTGTCACATGCATGCGTAAGGATGATTTCCGTAGCAATACGTCATTCGTATCGGGTTTCGGAAAAGGCCGAAGGGAAATCGAATAAATCCGAAGCACAATGTCACATGCATGCGTAAAGGTAATTCAGAATTTGTTCATTTTAGTCTTCGTTTAACGTTTTTAAATGACTTTTTCAAAGTTATTTATTGGTGGGGTACATCATTGATAGGAATATTTCTCCCATTCCCGATCTGATCAGGTTTTATCTGACGTTTTTGATTTGAGACGATAGTTGCAGAATTCGGAAACCAAAAAGTTATTTTATCGATAATATATCGACATGTCGAAGTTTTCTTTGACGACATATCGATACAAAATTTTGTATCGATAACAGCACTAGGTCCAACCGATCAATTTTATTCTTCAAATCAAAAAAAAAAATCAGAAACATTTTGGGGACTTATTTTAAATTTTTTATATTTTTTAAAAGCAACAAAAATCATCCCTCCACACTGCAGCTGGATTTTTTTGAAATGTGAATTTTTTGAAATGTTTTTAACATTTTTGAAAATTTCCAAAAATAAATCAAATGGAAAACAAATCACAACCCCCCCCCCCCCAAAAAAAAAAGCCACACTGACTGACCCACCCTGTCTGAGAGGTTGTTTGCCTGTACAATACAACAGGGTGTGTTTTTCTACATATCTCTATTTCTGTATGTTGCAGTACTACCCGAGTCGGATGTAGAGTCAGAATATTCGGCCGAATCGTCCAGCAGTGATGACGAAGAAGAACCTTCAGGTGGTGACAGCGACGCGGAGAGCACAACCTCATCCAAAGACTCCACGACGAGCAGCCGAGGAAATAGGCGGGGAAGGGGCAGAGGTAGTGGGGCGAGAGGAAAGACATCCATTGCTAATGGTACAACACCAGGAAGACCAGGGCGGAGAAAGGCCAGGGGTGAAATAGAAGTGGTAAGACAATTTATAGGATGACATGGAGGGGGACAGAGGGAGAAATATGGTACTGCTGAGGTGACACATAACACCACTCTGTTTTATGGGCAAACTGACCACTCAGGTAGGGTCGGTCATTCATATTTTGTTTTGTTTTTCAACAAACAAACCAATTAAAAAAAATGTCAAACAATTCTTTCAAAAATGTGAACAAATGGGTTGGTTGGCCCCGAAGAACAGAGTTTGTTTTAGTTCGCCACTTTTCATTCTCCACCCCTTACCTTCTCCACCTAACCGCAAAAACATTGATATTGAGTATGAAAAAGCGCACTCAAACAAAATCCATTTTGATTCTCACACTCCCCCCCCCCCCCCCCCCCGGCCTAGAAACGATATCGCGATTATAGCCACAGGCACACAATTTTGAACGCACATACTCGTAACGCATGATGCACAGGGCACTTGTTGCTTTCATGCGCGTCCACATCCTTCTGTATTCATTCACTGCTGTAAGGAGGCTTTGCCAATTCATCATCATCTTCCTATACTGTGCAGAAACCTCTGTAAAAGAGTACTCGCACACGTGTTGAGGTGCATTCAGGTTTGGAGTAGACATAAAACTCCACAGGCATAAAAATAGTATACAAGTTAAAAAAATATTGATGTAGGGCGATGACTAGGTGAAAGACTGGACATCGCAGACCCGGGTCTTGAAGACGTCTAGTGATGGAGAGTCCACGACTTGCTGAGGTAGTAGATTCCACAGACGGATGGTGTCAGGAAAATAGGTGGGAATGGTGAATTTCTTGTTGTGGCCTCTTTTCATTCTGTTGACTGGGGCGAGTTGATCATCAGGGATGTCTATGAGCTTGTTGGTAATACGGTACATCATGGTAACTTTGGCGACTGCTCTTCGATGTTGGAGAGAGTTCCATCCTAGGTCATTGAGCATGTTGGTGACGCTAGTATTTTCATGTGAGTAATTGTTCATGACAAACCGTGCTGCACTACGCTGGGTGGTTTCAACTTTGGCGATGCCTTTCTTGGTAGATGGAGACCATACACAACTGGCATACTCTGTGATTGGACGCACAAATGTGTTGTAACATCGGGTTTTGACTTCACGTGGGCAGGTGCCGAGGTTGCGACGGAGGAAGCCAATGGCTCTCATACCTTTCTTGGTGATGTTATCTATGTGTTTGTCCCAGCATAGGTTGTTGGTTAGTTCAACTCCCAGGTATTTGGCTGACGAAACTACTTCAAGTGGGTGGCCATGGATAGTTTATGCGAATTTCACTGGATTCCGACGCTTGGTGATGTTGAGTACTTGGCATTTCTCAGGATGGAATTCCATGAGCCACTGTCTTTCCCATTTCTGAAGTGCGTCTAGATCCTGTTAGAGTTTGATAGCGTCGTCTGTGTTCTTGATCACACCATATACCACGCTGTCATCCGCAAATTGTCTGACATGGGTGTCGGCAGAAATGCAGTCTGGCAGGTCATTAATGTAGGCCAGGAATAGAAGTGGGCCTAGTATTGTACCCTGGGGCACTCCAGATGAAACAGCAGATTTCTCTGAAGATTCGCCATCTAGAACAACTTTCTGGACTCGACCTTGAAGGAAGTTCCCAATCCAGGTTAGGAGGCTACCATGCCGTAGTGTTCGAGTTTGTGAAGGAGACAGAGGTGAGGGACCTTAAAGGGCGGTTTGTAAGGAAAAGGTCAAGTGTGTTCTCCAATCTCGTAGGAAAGGTGACAATCTGATCTAACCCTGTTTGAGCCATGGTGTCGATAATGTTGTTACTGATGACATGCGGGTAATGGTGACCGACAATTGAGTGACTCTTCCAGTCTATGTCGGGGAGATTAAAGTCACCACCTATTCAAAGAATTGCTTTCTTGTTTTTAGTTGCAACTTCATGGATGGTGCAACACAAACGGTCCATGTACTCAGCATTGTTGTCCGTGGGGCGGTAGCAGGCACCGATGATAAATGATTTCCCAGAGCGTGATTTGTTGTGGGATTTATGAGGTCAATCTCAACAAAAATGGCCTCGCAATCCTTGGCGGTATGCAGAAGTTTCCCATCTAGGCCAGGACCTAAGCCAATTGCCACTCCACCATAGCCGTCGGAGCGGTCTCTTCTATAGACTTCGTAGTCCAGCTTTGGGGGAAATATTTCATTGGTGGCGATGCTGGGGTTCAACCATGTCTCGCTGAGAATAACAATGCCGGGTTTGGTTGTGTCCAGAATATTCCAGAGCTTAACTTTTTTACTTTTGATACTGCGGCTGTTGATGACAAGAGCGCATAAGTGAGCTGGGGGGAAAGCATTCTTTACACAAGGTGTGGAGAAACAGGCTGATGGCATAGTCCAGTCATGTAGGTACATCAACCGTTACAATGGGAGTGTAGAATGATGGATGGATCAATAAAAAGTTTAATTGAAGATGAAGATAAATGGATCAATGAAAATTTAATCTTCTATTCTATAAAGTTCAATTGAAGATAAAGATGAAGATGAATGGATCAATGAAAGTTAATCTTCTACTTGCGTGTCACCAATCCAGGTCAGGTTCGCCAGTGCAGTAAATTTGTAGGCTGTAAGCTTAGCCATGCTGCGTCCTGGTGAGGCTTCCAAATTTGGCACTTCCAAAAAGTGCGGCTGGGGTTGTCAAAAAGAATCCCAAGATTTGGTCCAAAATCAGCACAAAAGTGGAATCTGGTGGTCACATTAATGTCAGGATGGTAGAGGAACAGTGTAATATGAGTTTGGAATCCAAAGGACTACAAAAAAACGCAACTTTGAACACAAAAAACAGAGAGCCAAATAGAGCACGTCTACACGGCCTGAATGCACAACAACATTTGGAACTGATGAAACTAGAGAATTTATTTATTTATTCATGGACATTTGATCTTTCCATCAGGCCAACATGCACGAGGAATATTTCGAAGCACATGCCAGCGCTGCCATGACGTCAGATCACACTCTCTCACGGCTTGACATACCGCAGATGGATTCCGAGAAACTTCACAAAACCTTGGATGGCATGACCAATAATTATGCAACGGAAATCAGCGAAATGTATGAGGAATATAAGAGCCTGTTTAACAAGTGGATGTTTCAGCTGAGGTGAGTTTATCATTATACAATATTGACTTAAACAACGATCCATTTCTGTAGGAACATGTCTATATCTGATCATCATCATGATTTTTGACCAGATGATAGAAGATCGTCGGAAATGTGGGTGAGGTTGCATTGCCCCTCGTCTCGGTTCATCATGAAGGTCCCTCTCTTTCTGATCTCAATAGCCTCTCTGATCTCAATAGCCTCTCTGATCTATCGTTTATATCTATCTTGCTCCGTGCCTATCATCCTATGACCTTTGCCTCGTCCCATTGAAACGTACACATGAGTATTTTTCATTTGATTTGGATCAGTAAACTGAACATTCCGTATATCAGATTCTAAACAACGATCCTTATAGAACTATTTTGTAATACAAGTTAATCAATTAATCAAAACAGTACACTATTCCACTTAAATATTTACAAATACGTTTGTGTTTATCCTTACAAAACAGCAATGGTTTCAACCTAATGCTTTATGGACTAGGCTCAAAGAGGATGTTGATGGAAAAGTTCAGAGGTCGTTGCCTTGGAGATTGGCCACAGCTCGTCATCAATGGGTTCTTCCCAAGTCTCACCATCAAAAGTGTAAGTATTCTTTTCATCATATGTGAGTAATGGGACCCAACATGAGTAAATGATGCACAATGCGGCAGTAGGTAATTTGATTTAAGAGCTCAAATGTGGGACAAAGTCAAAATATGTCAAATTCATTCAAAGTCTTAATTCTGATCTTTGATACATCTTCTATCTAACCAAAGACTCAAATTCATTAAGATGAAGAGTTAAACTTCATTTTTAGGTATTTCATTTTCATTTACTCCATTGATTTGTTAACAAAACCAAAATGCCCATAACTTGACAATTTGTATTTGATGTTCTGAGATGGAGTAATTTTCAATCATCTGTAACTTTGGTTTGGAATGTGGTATACCGTGGACTTTAGTACAAAAATGTCTATTCACTTATCCATTTCATCATGATACAAATAACTAAATATTCATATTTCCCTCATCGTGCCTTATTTACTCTCGTCGGGTCACATATTTCTCTATAAAATCAAATTGGATCTGTAATATACAGGGTGAGGCAAAAATAAAGTGTACTCAAAGTAAAATAAATATTTAAAATATTTCTAACTAACCAAAATGTGAAGGCAACCAATTCTTGAATCAATAGCTGCATTTATTTATTGTTACCAGTAGGAGTGGGCTATTTTTTTTATTCCATTTGACCTATCTCAACTTGAAATAGCAAAATGTTTAGTCAGGGGTCCGAGGAAAAAAATGCTTGAATCGATTCTGCATTTATTTATTGTTACCAGTAGGGGTGGGCTTTTTTTATTCCATTTGACCTATCTCAACATGAAATAACAAAATGTTTAGTCAGGGGTCCAAGAAAAAAAGGTGTGCAGCGCCCTCTTGTGTCACCATATCTGATCCCTGTGGAGGAGTGGGTTTGAGTATAAAATCTTTCATATTACTTATTTTGTGGCTTGTTGCTGTGATTTTGGTGTCTAAATAAATAGCTCAAGTTCATACATTAAATGAAAAATAATGACAAAACAAGTCATATTTCGTGAATTCAGCAGAGCAAAGATAAAATCAGGCTTTTGTGATTGCGCCATTATTCAATAGTGAGATTCAAATGAGCTTGATAGAGAAATATCGCAAATCTTGTTCGTTTTTAAACGGGCATAAAACATGTTTTTCTCAACCAAAGTTCTTCTGAAAGCTAAAATAATGAGATAGCTTCTCTAGCTGCCACAATAAAAAAAATTGAGAATGTTTTGCACAGATTAAAGATTTAAAAAAAGTTGAGTACACATTCTTTTTACTCACCCTGTATGTTTGACAAAAATTGAAGGAGTGGTGGTGTCAACAAGTGTATAGAATGTGTGCAAAAATAAAATGTTGTCGAATTCCACAACCACTGTCCTTGGGGATTTGTTTCCAAAAGAAAATACTGACATAGTGCAGCAAATTGGTCTCGCCCAGGGTGTAAATCACTGCTCATCACATTAAGCATTGTACATCAGAGTGACACTGCTAGCGCAGAGTGGTCATGATGGTGTACGTATGCATTGAACTTAAAAGGTGCATGGGTGACCCAATTTTTTCACATTGTGTTTACCGTTTTATGAAGATGCATCATAAATGTGACCCGTCCAAGCATGAGAATCTTCCGGATTAATCCGGATTTCCGGAAAATTGGCCTCAAAATTTGTGGTCTCTGAGTTCAATGTGAATTTGATATAATAGGGGAGAGTGGGGTTGGTTGGAACATTTTTCAGAAAAATGACTCTATAACGCAATTAAAATTGATTCAGGATTCAATAACTATATCAGTTCAAGCATACATATGTGTGTTACAAATACAGCATATAACATTCTAAGACTTGTTTATGTTTATTAAAATAATCCACTTTGAAAAAAATATTTCAGCTGTTTCAACTAACCCCATGCATGGGGTTGGTTGGAACATGGCAGATGTTTAAGCTTATTGTGCAAAACATGGCATACAATAATAATAATAATAATAATAATATAATTTATATAGCGCCTAATATCCATTTACAAAGAAATGTTCAATGGCGCTGTAGAGTCAAGTGCTATGCACTGTATGCTTTCGAGAAGAGATGAGTTTTTAGTTTCTTCTTAAAAATGTTGACATTCGGGGATGACTTAATATCCAGTGGTAATGAGTTCCATAGAACAGGTGCAGCTGATGAAAAGCAACGGCGACCGTACGTAGCGAGTTTCCATCGTGGTACTTCAAGGAGTAGTTTGTTGTTGGAGCGAAGGTTGCGGCATGTACGTCGATAATGGACAAGATCTGCAAGATATTGTGGAGCAAGTCCGTTTAAGGCTTTATAAGTTAGGAGCAAGATCTTGAACTCAATTCTGGATGATATTGGCAGCCAATGAAGCTGCTTGAGTGCAGGAGTGATATGGTCGAACTTTTTGTGCGGGTAATGATTCTAGCGGCCGTATTCTGTGCACGTTGAAGAAGATGAAGATGTGTATCTGGGATACCATACAACAAGGAATTACCATAGTCAAGTTTTGATGAAACAATAGCATGAACAATAGTAGAACATGACTTGTTAGTGAGGTACTTTCTAATATGACCAATTTTCCTGAGAAAGAAGTAAATTGAACGGCACGTAGACGAGACATGTTGATGGAAAGAGAAAGTATCATCAAAAGTAACACCAATATTCCTGGCCTGTTTGGCAGGCGTAACTGAACAGGAGCCGATGTTGATAGAGTTGAAAGGCATTGGAGAGCGGTCAAACTTAGAGTGAATGTAAAGAACTTCTGTCTTAGAATCATTGAATTTCAGTTTGTTCTGCGTCATCCATTCCTTGATTTGAAGAACACCGCTCTGGATTGAGCTGATGGCTGATGCAGTATTAGACTTAGTGAATGAAAGATATAATTGGTTATCATCAGCATATTGGTGAAAGTTGAGGTTAAGGTGATGAATCAGATTTCCAATAGGTGTACAACTGCACACCTATTTAGCCTTATTTTGTAGCTTAGTATAAGAGCCTAACATACTAAAAATATAGCCACATGAATCTACAAACATCATAGAGATAATACAATACCAAATTTCTTAATGTCAAAAAATTTAAAAAAAGTTGAAAAATTGAATTTTCTTTTCTAACTCCAAGAAGACTGACACCCATGTGCTGTAGGCAATGTGGTATGTGGGGGTTGCTTTTGCACACCACCTGATGGCAATGTTTCTAGAAATTAATTGTTGGTTTTTAGGAAAATCTCAATGTTTCAACTAACCTCGCGTTCCGACATACCCCACTCTCCCCTATTTGGGGGGTGAGGTGGAGTTGGGTAAGGACAAATTTCACCCGAGGACCCCAAAAAGTCCTCAAAAAAGTGTTGTTTATGAGCCCAGAAAACTTGATAGAAAGATATGGCACTGCGAGAGAAACTTCTGTTGGCAGGACTATAATAGCTCATCCCTGTTCAATGAGATCGGAGAACTTAATAGAAGATACGGCACTGAGAGACTAACTTCTGTAGTCTAAGGCAGACTTGTAAACCGGTCCAGGACGGAACATCACTGCTGGAGAACTGACTATTCTGTGTTTTGCCGATGATACTGAAGACCTTTAATAACACTCTTGAGCCCATGACAACTGATCTTCTGGTGGAACATGTTATATACAAACGATAGGTGCACTTGGCCAACTAAATCAGTGATCACCGAGCGTGTGAAATATGTTGCATTGTTTATTCATGATTTTTGTTTTATATTAAATTGTTATTTATAAAGTCAGTGTATAGTAAATCGTTTAATTGTAAAGTCCGAGCTAACTCGGGTCGTGACAATGGTCATGTTGGAGGCGCGAGTAAATTCTGAGTTATTGGTATGACAAATAGAACATTTTAAGCTTTGAAATGATACCATGTTGAAGGTATTGGACTTTGTAATCACGTGATATGAATTGAAGAAACAAATTTGTTTTCTATTATTTTCTTTATGTTTCGCCAAATATATTGGCCTCTATCTCAAAACTGTGTTTGCCGACAACTTGTCCTTTTTGAAGTGACTGGGTCACAAATACAGTCATATTCCAAAATGTGGTGAAATTGCTCAAGTTGTTTTCATGATAGAAGCAAAAATACACTTCATTTTCACATTGAAACTGAACAACACACAAACCTTTTGGAGCTAAATTCACCGCTTTTCACTTATTTCATCTAAAGTTGAAACATCTCTCTCAGGCCTGAAGTTTTTGCAGAGGTAATGAGACAAATCTTTCTTCTGATACCTAAACCTAAATTTTTAATGTGGAAAAGTGAATGTGATAGGGTCAATCAAGGGTCGCCCAGCTTATAAGGAAGCTTTACTATATTGCAATTTGGTTTAAACTTGGACTTGTGCAATAAACCATTTCAAATCAAGATCAGAAAAACAGGTCACATGGACTAGGTGCGTATACTGCGTGATGAAGCGGTTGATCGCATTCATAGTGTTGTGTTGTCCGCTTAGTGGTTTACTAAGTTTATAAACAAGCGTACACCCATGAGAAGTCAAACTAGCAGCGAGACTATTTTGTTTTGATCAACAATGGCATCAATACCGGCAACTTCAAAATTATCTAACTGTTTATGTTACTGAAACACAGCAAATACAACTTTGTAAGGAAGACAATCCCACACCAACACCGGGGCAATCCACACACAGGTTATTAAAGACACAGGGTGAAAACATGTTTGTTTTTCTGTGCCAAAACACTTGGCTAATCGGAAACATTTGGAACCGATCACATTTTTTTCAGATGGTCGACCAATCGCTCCAGAGACATAATGTGCAGAAAGAATAGGATGGAAGATTCTCAATGCATAATAATGGTTAGTCACGGTTTTAAGCTAAAACCATGTTTTGTACTAGAGTACGGCCCAATATGTTCATCTGTGTAAATAGGATTGAATGCCAAAAAACACATGTTGCAATTTATGGTCGCTCTCTCCGTGTATAAAGGATTGAAACTAAGCAAAACATTTTTATTTTATTTTCCATTTCTTAGATTCTCAATTCCATCACTGATGAGGTCCTGGGACGAGACACAGCCTTCAAGAATCTCACAGAACAGATGGAGTTTATTGAAGAAACTCTAGATGAAAACCAAGGTACTACTTTATTTTTTTGTATTATTTATTTGGGCTTTACGACCCTGGATAGCCCAAGAAAGCCTCGATTGAAGCTTATTTTCATTGTGGTCCGTTAGGTGTGTGAACAGATACAGACTGGGATGATCCTCTACTCTTTACGAAAGAGTCTGTAACCTTTAACGTGCTCGGGTATTGCTCTTCCGAAGCACATGACCACCATTTCTATGTGACTTCCAAACCACGAGGCAATTGAGACTAAGTACCTTGCCCAAGGATACAAACATGTTGGCCGTAGCAGGGCTAGAACTCGCAACCTTTGTATTATGAGTCCTGCGTGCTATCCACTAGACCACACATGCTCTTGGAAGCAATTATATGTTAAATTGTTAGGGGTTTAAAATATAAAATAAACAGTGTACTGGGTAGTGTGTTGCGAAATCCATAAGGGCAAGCATGGGGATAGGGTAATATTCACCATGTGTATACAGAGTGAGTCGGAAAGATTGGGCACTTTTTTCGCAAAGGCGTAACAAAACTTTTAGGAATGCATATTCAAAACCAATGGCAGTGCTTACAAGGCCATTATTTGGCTTTCATTCAAAAAAAGAATTTTGACTATCGACTTGCGTTAACATGTTACACTAATGTTAGTAAAGCCCCTAATTTTAAAGCCAATCCACATGATGGTCGAATTATCAAGCCATTCTTCAATGTATTCTAATGAGGCTCACTTCCTTATTCAGCTGAGATGCCTGTTTTCATTGTTTTTTTCTTGAATTCAGGCTTTTTCTTAAGTTCATATTCATATACCAGTCATTTTAAGATTTTGTATCCAACATTCATGTGCCTTATAAGGTTTTTAACCGGTTTTATTGATTGCTCTATTTCTGAATCAGGTAGCTAACAATACTATGGTATTGTCATTCTGTGGATTGGCTTTAAAATACCGGGTTCTACTAAATTTAATGTAACATTATGACGCAATGTTTCGATTTTTTTAAAAATTTTATTGAATGGAAGCCAAATATGTGGCAATTTAATAAGCACTGCCATTGGTTAAAAATACCCAGATCTACCAAATTTAATGTAACATTATGAGGCAATGGTCGAATTCATTTTTTTATTATTAAATGAAAGCCAAATATGTGGCATTTTAATAAGCACTGTCATTGGTTTTAAATACACAGGCCTGCAATTGGTTAAGGCTCATTTGCAAAAAAGTGCCCATTCTTTACGACTCAATATGATTGCTTTGTGAAGGTTCAATTGATGTTTTTGTTTAGACCTTTTATACCCACCAGTCTCAGATTTGCAGCCAAACACCTGAGCTGAATGTATATGCCCATGGTTGGCTGGTCACCATTTCAATGTGCTTAAACATAATTAACCTTTCTTGTCTACAATAAACAATAAGAAAATACACCATACCCAAAATATGTGCTTGAATTAGGGCTTTGTACAACTCCTCAAGTTTGATTTAACCCATATAATTATGCATATTTCGTTTCTTCACAGATGAGCTATTTGTCATCATACACAACATCGATGGAGCTATGCTACGAGGCAGTAAAGTCCAGTCGGTACTCAGTAATCTGGCTCAGATACCCGCAGTACATATAGTGGCATCCATCGATCACATCAATGCACCGTTAAGTAAGTTTCACTGAATAATACTGGCCAAAGTACGTTTTTGAAGGTGAAATTTCATGACAGATGATGCCACAAAGTATTGGAAATGAATTTTCTAAAAAAAAGTCCCTATCGACATCCGAAGGATTTCACAGATCAAATCACATTTTGTTAGGAGAAATAGTAACAAATGGAGGCCCATTTCTGAATTGACATTTCTCAAGAATTTTTCAAACAATCTGAGCACTAACAAAAAAATCAGTGCATACATATTTGTAAATGTACATAGTGCACCTGTGAGTGAAAGCCCATCATAAAAAAACACATTGAGGGAGTCCTTGCAGATGATCATGTATATGTATCAGACAATTACGCCAATGATCAACTCATTTGATTTCTTCCTTGCAATTGAAAAAATGTTTGAAAAATTTCAAGCTGGCATTTACTGGTAAATGATTGGGAGTGTTCGTTTTTGTGTGTGAATAGATTTGATCTATTATATCGACCAGTTAACAGATCCAAGCAAAACAATTTGATTGGGTCTCAAACAATACCCGCAGTGAAAATCAGCGAACCCGCGATTCCTGAACAATGAATCAAAACAAAGCGTGTTACGGTGTGGTGCGCACATTGAATGGCGCACACGTGGAATGCATTAGATACTTTCAATGCACTCCGCGTATTTTAATTTCTTGCTTTCTGATTGGTTCGTCACTCTGTAGCGAAACGAAATCTATCAAATACGATGGGGGTCAGCAAACTTGTTAACATGTTATGTTATTAATAATTTTGATATGTATATAGTGTCGGGTATGAAGGTCAGTACATGCGTATGTTTAGTGTTTCTCAAAAATTAGACAAATCAATGCACTTGCGCAATGTTGGTATGCTCACAATTATTCACACATCAATATCAGCGCGTGAGCATTGATGTGGTTAATCTCACTCGAAACAACACACACACATTTATTGGCCTATAATTTATGTGTTTTGTTCAGTTTGGGATCAAGCCAGGTCCAGTAGCTTCAACTGGTTGTGGTACGACGTGACGACCTATGAACCCTACATTGAAGAGACATCGTATGAGAACTCTCTGCTTGTGCAACAGTCTGGTGTGTTAGCCCTCAGCTCTCTCACTCATGTCCTCAGGAGTCTCACACCAAACGCAAGGTGAGTACAAAATGCAGGAAAAAAGTGAACTTTAGATTCCAATTCTGGACTGTACTAGTATCGTCCGATAATATGGAACACCCAGTATCGTTCATACTGGTACAAAGTCAGTCTTCCAGACTCCAGTATCAGACGTTACTGGCACCTATAAAATGTTCCAGTATCGGGCGATATTACGTACCAATACTGGGACAAATCACTACTGGTATAATGTGTACCAGTTTTGCCCGATACTGGAACATAAAAACAATTCCAGTATCGCTCTAAACTGGTACACAATTTGGTGTTCCAGTATCGACCGGTACTGGAACGGTAAATTCGTAACAGTATCGAGCGATACTGGCAACTTTTATGTTCCAGTTCCAAGGGCTGATATAACTTTATAAATAATGAAACCACCCTTTATCATTTAGGAATCCATACTAAACTTTCAGTTTTAATAATTTCAGAAATATCAGGTATGATATTTTGTAGATACAAATCTGAAAGTACATGTAGATATTTCTCACTCTCGTACATGTAGATATTTTTTGCCAAAATTTGCATTTATTTAGCAAAATTAAGCAATTTATCACAATAGTCTGCCGTTTTTCAATATTTCATGACATTTCAGATTTGTTCACTTGATATGAATTTCATGCCTGATAAATACATTTTTTTAAAATTTGTATACAATATGTCCCACACTTGACTGATCAAAATTGTCGTACATGTGACAACATAAAAATGTCCATTGAGGCTAGCAATTACACAGAGCGTACATTCTTTATGTACGCCTATTATGTGAATCACACAAAGCCAATTTTTAATTCCAAATTAGAATGAGTGTGTTTGTACTTAACTTCAGAGAAAGTTATGAATATCTGGTATGGGTGCCATATTACTTTGGCCTCTGATGTTGTTACATACATTATCAAACTTCAATAACCCTCTGACTATTTCAGACTTCAATAACCCTCTGACTATTTCGGACTTCAATAACCCTCTGACTATTTCAGAAGTGGGAACTATATTTTGAGAGAACAAAAATGTACCATCCAATAAAATCAATGAAAGTATTGTGAGAGGTAGTTTCAAGAAAATCATACTAGCCCATACACATGTTACACACTTGATTAGAAAAATGGCCTAGAAAAAAGATAAATGGTCAATGTATTACCCATACCCACTCACAGACGGTTACTCATCAGTACAATATTTCAACTTGTTATCCTTATTAATATCTCTTACAGAGGCATTTTCAGTTTGCTAGTTCACTATCAGCTAGAGCACAAGGAGGACGGGACATACAATGGTAAGTGTATGTTAACGCTTGCCATGCGGCAGCCGTCTGCAGACGACAGTTCCAAAATGTCACAAAACGTTTCATAAATGTCAAAATGAGTAAATTGCTTCACCATATTTGGAATCACCATGACAAATGCATTAAGATAAGTACAAACATGCCTAGTATTGGTTCAGCATTTCTTGAGATAGACTTTTAAATGGGAAATGTTTATGAAAAATCTGTTTTGAATATGGTAAAACTAATAGCCGCATGAAAAGTGTTAAATTAATCGTCATATTAACTCTAGGTGTCAAGTTAAGAATTTACACCCAATATCACGCTTCAAAGGTCAAAAATCCTCAATTTATAGTCCATATTTTGAATTAAAATGCTCATAACTATTTAATTAACCCACACAAACCATCCGTTCAAACTGAATATTAAGCAACAAGTAGTCTATTAATTCCCTTTACAAAAACAGAATTATGCAAAAATAGGCAGGCACTTCCACACACACAAATATAAGTGATACTATGTCAAAATTTGAGTGTAGCCCGGAAAAATCGCCCCCAAAATTGAAGGTTTTTCGATGGTAGCTTCGTAACCTAATGACCAAATTCTTGCGTTCAAGCGGCTATCAGTAGCTTTGATCGTTCCCGTTGTTTTGGTCATCAATAGCCCTCTATCGGTGAATGGCTTGGCACTTCCTTTTCGCGCCCAATATTGTGCGCATACCCAGCGAGGCAACAATTTTCCCTATACCTGTACACAGTAACTATCACACACACACGCCTGACTGCACAAACGCTGCACAGTGCATGCAGGGTTTCTAGCGAATGAATGAATTAAAATGGAAAATTAACTTGACACTTTTGTACACACTAGAGTTGATATATAAGCATACCTCATATAAATGAGAGTAACCCTTTATACCCTCCCCCAGGGGGTTAACAACTCGGTGTAAGCAAAGGGCCTTGGTTGATTTATGTGCAGGATGAGTTGAATACACAGGATAGTAACGGAATAAAATGGATTGGTCAGTTATTTTTGTCACATAAAATGAACCATTTTGACGTCACACACTCTGAATCAAACTATGTTTAATTTTTGTACTCAACAATAAGCTATAGCTGATACTAGCTTGTACTCTAATGTCTTGCTCTCACTTCTTACAAGCACTTTTAAAAAGTGTTCAGATAGATATCAACTCATGGTCACAGCAGCCAACACTGTATTCCCTTCAAAATACATCTAATTTCAGTGGCAAAACCTGAGCCTCTCCCACCCTCTTCTTGTGCTGTCTGTTGTCAAGTTACAGTTTTTCAGCAAATAAATGTCATAAAAAGCAATCCAAAGACAATTTCTAATAGAAGAGCTGGCCATTTGAGAATTAAAATGCAATTTGATTTCATATTTTTATTCTCTCATTGTTCAATATTAGGCACCAAAAAATAGTTTGTTTCAGTTGAAGGGGGGAAAAGTGAGGTAGGATGACTTCCCGAAGGCAACTTTCGTAATGTGTGTCAACAAGATGAATCCCCACGGCTTTATTACAGAGCCATTTTGTTGATATTTGATCCAAATACAAGCAACATGTTGATTTTGATTGGAAAATGTCGGCAAAAATGCTCCCGGCACATGCTCCATGGAAGGGTGACAGGCTATCTTTATCTCAATGGATGCGCCGTCTCCCACATTCGATTGTTTGTTCAAAATGTTAATATTTTCTACAGTAATTTGTATTTAAATTGCTTTTGCGGTTTTATTTTTTCAAAAATGCGAATAAAAAAATGAAATGCAGAAATTTACGTTTCCAAAAACGAAACGTGTGTGGCCTACCGGAAACAATTTTTTGTTTGTTTTTTGCCTTATGCAGCCAAAATGTCATTACGGTAAAACCACTTAATTTCGCGAGGGATGTGGATTTGTGAAATTAAATACCTGCACAAAACAGATAGTTTTGCATTGAAAAAACTGACAATTTCAGATTCGCGAAATTAAATTATAAATTCGTGAATTTTAGTGTTTTTACAGTATTTATAATCACCATGCAGAGCCGGTCATGTTTCTTTTTTAATGAGTTAAGCTCTGTGTGTCGTTGCGGTGCGTTATCGCAATGGAGTTCAAACGTTTTCAACTGCTATTGTAGTCGACTGTGTATACCTTGTATAATTTCACTGTCACTCATTCGAACAACACCCTCTGATCAGGGCTCAAATTACATCGCGGCCATTGCCGCGATGCCCTCGCATCTGGCCGCGATGCCCTCGGATCAGTAAAAAAATCACGGCCATAATGGCCGTGCCCTATTTTTAACAGTGGCCGTGTGCCCTTTTGGCCTGCGGTTGGGGGTTCCGATAAACTTAACTTTGATAATTATTCCAAGTTCAATCCGATTTTGAAAGGTGCAATGTGCTTTAAAATTTTACAGTCTTCATCTATCTAATGGTTGTTTTTAAACATGTATCCACCTTGTCTCTAGCTACGCAATTGCTCACTGCTCTGCTTTCCAACAGCAATAACATCACAAATTCACAACATGACAATTGATACAGTATTAAAATATGTTGATTGACAAAATAAACAGACTGTCTCGTTTCATGCTGTAAAGTATTTAATACAAGTCCTAGTGAAGTTTACATGTAAAATTATGGTATAAATAATGTAATATAAAATGGCCTTGGTGCCCTTTCATTCCAATATTGGTTTGGCCTTGGTGCCCCAGAACATGGCCTCGATGCCCTTCGAAATGTGTTATTTTTAAGGCCAAAGTAGCCGTGCCCCTAAATTGACGAAATTTGAGGCCTGCCTCTGATGCTTCCCATCCGAGAACCGACCAAATACAAGGTCTACTGGCATTGGATTTACCAAAAAACTGTGCTTTAAGCATACTAGGGATTACTAGGGACGATGCTTTTTATGCGTCACGATAGTATCACACCCCTTCATAACGCGCTAATATTGAATTTGCTGTCTGTACATCTAGAAACATGTGAAGGTGATATTTCTGTGGCTGTGTAAGAGTTTCTAGGTGTCTGTTTGGACGTAAAAAGGATTTTTATTACACGATATTGAAAGATAGGAAATAGCATGGAAATAGTCGCATATGCGGAAATGTAGCTATATCTCTGAGGAAAATATTTTGGGCGAGGACCAATGTCAAAGAATACTCCTAAAGTGTGATTTTAGACCGAAACAGCGGCTATACAGTGCTAGAAAATCTACATTTTGAATTTATCAAAGTGAGCAAGATTCTTCTCTCTGCGAAGATGGTATATAAATATAATTTATTCATATACTTTGTATTTATCGTGTCTGCCATTGGTCAATTTTGAACCCCACGCGAACAAATTGCTCATTACGTATGCATCCAATTTTTGGATGGAGCACAGTGTAACAGCATACGGAGGTCGAAAGGTCAAATCCAATGCAATGCTCCTACTCGTGGCACTGGCATAAACACACATACAAGACGGAAGATATATGCGTGCGTAAGTGCTGTGCCTGTAAAGTTACATCACTGTCCAGAGGAATGGAAATAAGAGTATGAGTATAGATGACCAATAAATTGATAATTTTAATAGTACAGATATTTGTTGTTATCATCAGGTCTATCATTCCATGAGTTGTATCAGAAATGCAGAGAAGCTTTCCTCGTAAACAGCGACTTGACACTGAGGGCGCAACTCACAGAGTTCAGGGATCACAAGCTTATTCGCTCTCGCAAGGTAAGAACCAAGAATTCATGAAATGTAGGCTTTTCTGTCAATCATCTACTTCAAGGTTTTGGCCACACTGGCCATTTGCAAAAACAGTGATTTCATAAAATCTACCCTGAAATATTACTATATAACTTTTGCTTTTGTTGACTTTCAACTCTACCGTAAACGTGGAACTATTCGCTCTACATTAATGTTCGCGCTCCAAGCAGCTAAATTAAAACACAAATATATTAATTTTGAATATAAGTCTATGTAATGAACTTTCAAATCCTGAATTTAAAAACAAGCGAAATGAATGAAGATCAGCAAAGCACGAAAATGCAATCGCATGAAAATTGCCACTTTTACAGTATTTAAACCCGTCTTGTATCATGAGAATGTGCCAGATAGACACTATTGAATAATACATTGGCTTTTGAGAGCATTGACTTTGAACTTAAACACGTCGATGAAGGTTTCATCTATGATGATTTATCCAAATTAAACATACATAAAGCTGTCGGCTTGGACGACATTGCTCCTCGTTTTTTGAGAGATGGCGCCACACAACTCTCTCCCATAATTACTCATATAGTAAACCTCTCGATTGGATCCAGCACAGTTCCCCATGATCTAAAACTTGCCAAAGTTATTCCTCTCTTTAAAAAGAATAGCCGGTTGGAAGTGGGTAACTACAGGCCTGTCAGTTTGTTGAGTACGATATCCAAAATACTTGAGAAATCAATATATGTTCAGCTTGATCATTACCTCAGTACTAACAATCTACTTTATGAATTCCAATCTGGCTTCCGCCCAGGGTTTTCAACTGATACTTGTTTGATTTTTTTAACTGACTATATAAGGTCTCAACTTGATGAAGGTAAATATGTTGGTATGCTTCTCTTAGACGTCCAAAAGGCTTTTGACAGTGTCAATCACGAAATTCTATGTCACAAGCTTGAGGCCATGGGCATCAAATCTGCATGGTTTAAATCTTATCTATCCAACAGGCGGCAACTTGTCCAAGTAGATGGTATTCAATCCGATCTTATGCAGCTTTCTTGCGGAGTTCCGCAAGGAAGCCTGCTGGGTCCCCTTCTGTATCTTATTTATAGCAATGACATGGTTACATCTGTGAAAAATAGACTGTTCCTGTATGCTGATGATAGCGTGATCATTTCAGCTGACAAAAACCCAGATGTGGTTGCCCGTGAATTAGGCTTGGACTTGGAATCTTGTAATAACTGGCTTATCAATAACAAGTTATCTTTACATGTTGGTAAAACCGAGCTTATTTTATTTGGCTCACGTAGACAACTTAAAAATGCTTCAAATTTTCATGTGTCATACAATGGTCAAATCATTGAACCAGTTAATTCCATTAAATACCTTGGGGTGTCACTTGATCAACATCTATCTGGGGAAGTTATGGTTGATTCTCTTCTCAGAAAAGCCACTGGCAGACTACAGTTTTTGTATAGACATTCTCAATTCTTCAACCAAAAACTTCGCAAAAATCTTTGTTCTGCCCTATTGCAATGCCATTTAGATTACTGTTGCACCTCATGGTATACCGGCTTATCAAAATTCTATCAGCACAAATTGCAAATTTTTCAAAACAAAATGGTGAGATACATCCTTAATTTATCTCCCAGAACTCATGTTGACCAAATTCAATTTGATGCTGTAAAACTCCTGGATTCAAAAAACAGGGCCAGACAACTTAGACTCAACCACATGTTCAATATTTTTCATTCCCTTGGCCCATCATATTTTAAACAATTCTTTACCAAAGTGTCTGATACACACTCCCACAATACCAGGTCTAGTTCATTCAATTTTCACATTCCAAGGATTGGTTCATACACCAAACACTCTTTTTATTACCAAGCCACCCTGGATTGGAATAATTTACCATCTCATATTAAATCTGGGATAAACAAATGTACTTTTAAGAATTCAATGAAAAAACACCTAGCAAGAAGTGCCAGGATGGCCCAAGAGTCTGCTGATACTGTTTAACTTTGTTTTATTTTTGTCCCTCCCCTCTTTTGTCTCATGCTCCTCGTTCCAGGCGCCTTTTTTGTTCTTTTTGTGGGACCCCATTGGAAATAAGTTTGCTTTTTTAGCAGACTTTATGGGTTATCCTGGCATCTCGGCATTTTGGTGTCTGTGTTCTTGATTATATGTATATCTTTTGTGTCGTGCATTTCTTGTATGTTGTATTTTGTATATTGTCGTTTTTGCCTAATAAACAACAAACAAACAAACATTACAAGGTTGCACACACACAAATAAATTTGGGCGGCCTTTTTGGAATAAGGGCCCTCATCATTCATTACACACGGCAACTAGATTTTTGCAGACAGCCCGATTTCAATAGCCCTCGTGAATAAGATTTCCACACACAAAAATAGTTGTCCACAAAATTTGTCACATGGGTGCATGATTTTGATTACATGCATGAGGGAAAGCCCATGTTTAAAGATTTTTTCCCTTGAGAATTATTGAATTTGTCATTAAATACATTTTTGTCAATGTTTTCTGCAGGGCTTGGACGGTATCGAATTCCTCCACATACCAGTTGACAGCGGGACGCTACAAGAGTTTATGCAACAAGAGGATTTATGATGATGGCTCACTGCTCTGTAATGTATCAATGTTGGTCCAAGGCCAAGCTAATCAGTGAAGATTTCTATTTACGTTTACATTAAGTGACCCGGCCGTCACAACAAAATGGACATGTTGGAGGGAATCAATTCTGCTCATTATTAGTATGACTTGAAAGAGAACATTTTAAGCTTTAAAATTAAACCATATTAAAGGTATATTATGTGATTTTTCCAGGGAACGCCCTCAATATCGAGAAAAAAAATTGAAAGAACATTTCTTGCAGATTTACATTTCTGATCATAAATCGTACATACATTCCAAGTTACAGGGTGATACGATTCTTAATTACTTCAAAATCATGGTTTTAGAGTGAAAATAAACTGTCTTGATAACACCGACAGTTTATTATTTTCACTCCTAATTCACTCTAAAACCATGATTTTGAGGTAATTAGGAATCGTATCGCTCTGTAACTTGGAATGTATGTACGATTTATGATCAGAAATGTAAATCTGCAAGAAAATCTACTTTTAAAAAAAATCATGAATAGAGGGTGCTCTCTTGAAAAGATCACATAATATGCCTTTAAAGGTCACTAGACTTTGTAATCACAAAATATGAATTGTAGAAGCATATTTTTGTCTATTATTTTCTGTATATTTTACCAAATTATATTGGTATCTATCTCAAAACTGTGTTTGCCGACAACATGTCTGTTTTGACGTGACTGGTCATAAATGTTGATCCCCAATCTGATCCAATCATGCTAATTAAACGCAGCTTTGCAACAACAACAAAAGCAAACAGACAAAACGGAATAATGAAATAAGCAAGTGAATGTTCCTGTCAAAAGTCAATAAATTGTAACCGAGTATGTGAAGGGATGTGCTATAGTTGGGTCATAATTTCAGGGTTTATGCATGTTACGCACGCATTGTGGAATATTTTTCATAGTGTAATGAGGCTGACTATACCAGGCCCCAGGGAGTGCGTTACAACGTTGCATGAAAAGGTCAAAATGCAAAGATTGCTCCATGTGCTTTGGGTGACATAAAAGAAAGCCAAATACTCTCAGATTGCTCAGTGACCAAGGCCAAAGTTCATCAGTGCTCGGTCTGTTGGTCTCCACCAGGCCTGGAAAAAATGTGGAATTCAGAAGTTCCTTCCCGGGAAAGTTGGGTGTTTTGGAGGGAAATTTTGCTTTTCAAAATAAAGAAATTATTTTCTTTCTGGGAAATTTTGTTTGCTTTCCAGGAAATATACATTTTTCCAGCCCTGGTCTCCACTTAATGGCAATCGGTTGTCAGTCAGTGTGAAAAGGGTTGATATTTCATTTTTTCCAATGGTGCATTTGGCCTGAGTGGATCAGAATATGATACAGTTAAGCTTGTGTGGGAATTATTAGCGAGGGGTTTTTCAAATACCACTGCCATAAAAACTCCATGTACAATGAAGGGCGCTGTGGAAAGATATCTGGAAATAAATATACTTTTTTGTTGTGAACGTATTGATACCTCATCTGTATGATGAGACGTTTAAAAATATAACAAATTAAGATAATAAAAACAGAGCAACAAAAACATTGTTTGGTCTTTAAAAAATGTAAAGAAAAAACAACAATGACTACAGTACTTTACCTTCAGAATCGGTCATCTCAACGTTTCTGAATAGCTACCGTCCGTTTATTCTGTCTGTATGCCGTATTCTTCTGCTACAAGTTAAAAATCACATCTCTGACCATATATTGTCTAATAAACGCCCCCGGAGGTGTTGCATTTTTGAAAAGGGTGGGGGGCATTATTTGGGGTCAACTGAAAATACATATTCCTAATGTGATCCGAGCTACTGCAAGTCATCCAATGCACTACCATTGCCACAACACATACTGGTAACCCCTGTATCGTTCGATGTAATCCAAGCCCTATTTCAAGTGCTACTGATAAAACGCTGCAATTTTGAATTTTTTACATCGCTTAAGAGATTCATTTTTTGTCGTTAGGCAAGGGTTCCAGTTGGTTTAGACTTCTTATGTGATCTTTTCCAGGAGGCGCCCTCTATTCATGATTTTTTTTAGAAAGTAGATTTTCTTGCAGATTTACATTTCTGATCATAAATCATGAATATAATTTGAGTTACAGAGCGATTCGTTTCCTAATTACTTCAAAAGCATGGTTTAAAGAGTAAAAATAAACTGTCAGGTCTGCGCGACAACTTATATTTCACTCGAGAATACCCTCCTTAAATGAAGCTTTGATTGGCAAGCAGAGTTTCAGCCTGGAATCATGTCATTTGTCAGGCATGTTATTTTGGAGTTGCCACTTTCTAAAGCAGTACTTGTATTCACAACCTGCCTTTAAAGGTATTGCACTTTTTTGTAAATGTAAAACATTATCTCTTTGTTATTTTTCTACGTTTGATACCAATTTTTGTAGGAGAAATTGTATCATAGTGTCTATTTGTATACTGTATTATATTTTTGACTTGAAACTGATTAGTGTATTCAATTATATATATAGATTGCAAAAGCTATGACGAAAAAGCAATAAAATTGTCTTCCAAAATGGAAAATAAAAATCTTGTGAAAGTATTTTTGATTTTAGATAGTTCTCTTAAAAGTTTATTCAGTGATGTCTTGGAGGTTGTGCCCTCAATTTTGATACAAACTGGGATTTGTACGCTTGTATTACTTGTATGAATTTACACTTGTAAGGAATCAGAAAATCAGCTCTCTGTGTACAACAAAACATTAATCCAAATATTCTGATCTACGGCTTAGACAATAAGAATTTCACACTATGATTGGGGAGCATATACAATGTAACAGGGTTCCCAGCCACTCAGGGAAATCAGGGAAATCAGGGAAAATCAAAATAACTTTTTCCAGACAGGGAAAACTCAGGGAATTTGACAAAAAGACAGAAACTCAGGGAAAACTCAGGGAATTTGATGGCTTAAGTGGGTAACACATTTCCAGGCAATGAATAGGTGTAAAGTCGAAAAATTACGCACGCTACGCGCACATTTCTTGGCTCACAAAAGTCTTGTCGGTTCATTTTCATTTCTCGCCTTCCGATAAAGTGAAAATATTTTCTCAGGGAATAATATAAATTTGTCAGGGAAAAATCAGGGAAAACTCAGGGAATTTTGGTCTTGTGAAAAGCTGGGAACCCTGGTAAAGGTGTTTTCTGGTTCCAGTCTAGGCTGACACAGGGAGTTTATATACCAAAATGTTCTTTGAAGTTGGTGAATTAAAACCCAAGTGGATATCCTTGCCAACATGGGTGGTTGATTGACCTTTGACCTTAATTTAGGCTCCCCACCTATAAAGCTCTGTAAACAGTCGCAATATGAATATGCTGGGCATACTGCTGCTTTCGTGATTTCGTGAGTGGCAACATCAAAAATGATCATTATTAATGTTCTTCTTGAATTCTTAAAAAAATATTTAAAAATGCAAACATTCATTTCAAGCAGAAAATAGTAATATTTTGACAATTTGGGTAAAATCTTTCAAACAATATGAACAAATTGCGACACAGATTTTGGGTTTGTCGCTGAGGGCAACACAGCAATATGATTTTTATTACTCTGAAAGGGGAAAAATGTGGGCTAAAAATACAATAAAAAAGAAATGTCTCATTTAGCATAGCTATTTTTTCTAAAAAATACCCCAAATAACCGCATTTTGCATAGCTGTTTTCCCAAATGTATACGAGACAGACCTTTATTTTTCAGAAATTATTGTGCACTTTTAAGATGGCGTCCAAAAAGAGGGACGGGGGCACCCAGTCTAACTCAAGAGTAGAACTACTTGGTAGATACAATTTAATACCCGTAAAGGGATGGATACACAGTAGTGTTGAAGAATTATTTTCTTATATAATTTTCTTCGGAATTCAAGATGAACATTAATAATGGTCATTTTTGAACTCTTTTGTTTTGAAACTGGTATCACATTAGAAACATATTAGTCAAATTGACATTTACCAAATATGTCTTGACATGAACCACATTGTCAGTAAAAGAGGAAAATCAACCGACTGACCAGACTTTTTTGGCACTTGAGGGCAACTCAACAATTTTGTTGCTTAATATAGGGGCCGGTTATCCAGAGTTAGCTACTAGTATCTTGTGATGGCATAATGTCAAAATTACAGACACAGATTCAGACAAATATTCTTGCGAGTCTTGAATGGCAATTAGAGTTTAGTTTGTCACATACAATTGCAAAATGGACATGCTAAGGCCCGATTCAAATTTGAGTTGGTATGAGATTTTGAGATGAGTTGAAAGAGCACATTTTCAGCTTTGAAATGATACCATGTTTAAGGTAATCAGACTTTGTAATCACAAGATATGATTTGAGATACTCTTTTTTGTTGTTGTATATTTCACCAAATATATTGTCTCAAAATTGTGTTTGCTGACAACATGTCCTTCTTGACGGGATTGGTCACAATTTTGAGATTTTCTTTTTCTACTGAAAATGCACTTGGCAGCTAGTATGGAGTTACTCAGAGTTAGCTAGTATCTTGTGATGACATAAAGCCAAAATTACTGTAGAAGATTTAGACACAAATTCTTGCGAGTGTTGAATGGCTATTAAAGTTAATTTTGTCACATAAACAAAACAAGTTTGATAAACCATTTTTCTACTGAAAATGCACTTGCCAGCTAGTATGGGGTTACCCAGAGTTAGGCCAAAAAAAAATAGGGTAGGTAGGTAGGGATTTTTTTTATTTTTTTAAAATTTTTAAAAAATTTTTAGCAGCTGTTTTTGAACAATGTTAACCGAGTTTAAACATTCCCTATTGTTTGTTAGAAGCACCGTCGTATTTCGTTCGAGAAAAAACATTTATTTTTTTCATTTTTTTATTTTTTAGGGTCGGTCGGTTGGTTTTTTTTTTTTTTTTTCACTGAAAAAAAAAAAAAAAGTGTAGGGTCGGGCGTATTTTTAGGGTCGGGCGGGTTACGCCAATATAACAATTTTTTTTTTTTGGCCTTAGCTGTTTCATGTAGTATCTTGTGATGGCATAATGCCAAAATTACAGACAAAGATTCAGACAAAAGTGAATGGCTATTAAAGTTTATTTTGTCACATAAACAGAACAATTTGACATACCCTTTTTCTACTGAAAACCAAAATATACAGATATAGCAAAATATGATATTGTAAGAAATGGTATTTATATATTGATTGTCTTAAAAACTGTGTTAGTGCAAAGTATACTATATAATGTTATAAATACCATTCTCCTGTTTCGCAAATTTAATGGCGAGTGAATCTCTCAAGAAATCAGAGGGTGGAAAAAACATGTTTTTTATACACTTTTGTTGGAAATTCCATGTAGGAAACTTGCTTTTTTTCCTATACGGATTTTGATAATGGATCCATTGTCTTTATTCCTCATGTTTTTGTTACATAAACATTACCATTTGAAACATACCATAAAATAAAGATTGTTTGAGTTGGTCATGCATTAAAAATTGTGTGTTTTTGTCAGATAAATTATATTTTTCATCATGTTTTTAATTACAATTTTTCTACATTGAAAATAATATAGGTTATGATTTTGTATACTTTAAATTCTGATGAGATGTGTTTACAATGTCAAAAGTTGATGTTTTTTGTCACATTATACTGAACCATTTTGACGTGCTTTTTGTACCTAATATGAATGCGAAAATCTTGAAATATATAAACTATATAGAAATAGTGCAAATAACTGAATGTCTATAAAGCTATCTAAATATAAATGTTTAATTCTATTTTATGTACATTTTACAACTAAAAACCCATTGGCATTATCAACCAACCACTGTCACAGAATAAATCCAAATTGTACAGTGTGTGTAAAATTCACGGCTTTATTCTATGTCGCAAATAGATTTAAGTGACAGTTAAGGCACGCAAAAACACAGACCGTTCTACGGGCTCGATCAACCTTTTTTTTAATTTGTGATGTTTGAATTGTTTTAAACTAATTTTTTAAAATGTTTTTGACAATTTTTGATTATTTTTTAAAAATGTTTCATTGGTTTTTTTTGAATTTTCACCAAAATGTTCACAACATTTTTGGTAAGAAAAAACCAACATGAGATGGCTGTTCGCCCGTAGGATAGGACGTTTTCTGTTGCCTAATTGGTGAATGCCAATGCAAGCATGCTGACAGTAAATATCAGAACCTTGTAAGTAAAATCATATTTTTTGAAAATGACCTGCATTCTTCAATTCTAATTACACAACGAGGGTTGAGCGCCAGAAGGCCGTAACTCAAAAAATGCTATCCTGAGATAATCATCTTTCAAATATTTGGGACTCATTACAATACACTGTAGCACCCAACTTATAACTCTAGTTTTTAGTCAAATTAGTAGTGGTTATGAGTTATTTCTTTATGGTTCTGAAAATCTAGGTTATATGGATTATTTTGGTACCAAAATCTCATTTTGCCCAAAAGTTGAGTTACGGCCTTCTGGCGCTCAACCCTCGACAAAGTCAATGGGTTGCTAATAAGTTAAGGAATTGAAGCGTAAAACAATAATTAGGATAAGGCATATTTATTTCGACGGTGAACATACGTATGGAAAAAACCATTGGTTACATATTTTCAATACCCTGTTTTGTGACCTGTTACCACGTATTAAGCTAATAAGTTATAGAAGAGTTGCAGAATTTGGCAATGTTGATTGCAATTGGGGCACTAAACAAGACATTGCCAAATATTTTGAAATTGGTTTCACTTTACTCGTTGATGGGTACCAGGTACTCTTGCCCGCCAACCACTTTCACAGAGTTCATTGGTACGCTGGTCCTTGGTGACACATACATGCTGTTGGATGTCATGTCGTTGCGGAGTTGGATGTCGTCTAAGCGGATTGCATTTTCCCGTCTTCCACCAGATGGTTCATAATAGCCTCTGGATAAAGCTTGGTCTCGGACATTTTCCTGTGTAAAAATAAGAAGAATCGAAGTACAGACTAGTGCTAATAAGCCCAGGAGGGGTCCCGCAAGCACAACATTGTGCATTACATGTATAGTAAAATAACTATCAAGCTCAACTTTTGTAATGATATGACAAAAAGAAATATAAACCACCATCTCTCAACATGCAATTTTTAAAATTCGCGAAGTCAAAAGTCCCGGTGTCGATGAAGTCACAGTTACACATACAAAACCATGACGTCATCGACATCGGGACTTTCGATCGCTGCAAATCTTAAAAATTGCATGTTTTTATTCGTTTTTGTGACTAGTATGATTTTTTGTTCTATATAGTGTCGCAATTTCATCTCAATAATTATTTTTCTAACAAATAATGCTCAATGTTGTGCTTGCGGGACCCCTCCTTGAAATACATGGATTTCTTTCAAAATAGTTTAACCCCCTGGGCACTACCTCCTATTTAACAATGCTTATGATTGGTTAATTTCCAGATATACTCATTAGAATAACCAATTGAAATACTGCTTCTAAAATAGTTCACTCTAGTCTTTAGCAGGGATACAATTATTCTAACAATGTCTCTCATTGGTGCAATAAATGATGTAACCATCTTTCTGACCAATCGGCCGGTAGTTCTCAGGGGGTTAAATTCACCTGACTGCAAGAAATGATGCATGTCTGTGATACTTGCCTTCCTTGTAGGGCTATTTCAAAAATCAGTCTATCAAGAGAAATACTGACTGAGATTGAACACACGAGGGTCATTCAATAAGTTCTACCTCTTCAATCAAAACATCGCTAATATGAACGTCAGCCTCATGACATATGTCATGATTATAATACCTCTGAATCATGGCCAAAAATATGTATAGTAAATAATATTTGATATCTGTTTCACTTTTGTTCGGATGTGGTCAAAGCCAGAGAGATTTTGAACAACGAAAACGGAAAATTACTCTCAAAATAAATACATGTTTTTCTTTTTACCAATTAGATCAATTTATAAGATCATGATTTGAATACTGAAAATGGAAAACAATGGATGATACCTAGATAATATGCGTATTATGATATTATAAGATTGTAAACAATATTTAACCTGCAAATACCAACTCAAATGTATAATTGCTATGCCTACTGGAATACTGCTAATCAGTCAAATTTGTTGTTACGATTCATGACACAGTGTCCCTCGTATGTTTAATCTTGAGCATGATAGTCAATCTTTCAGGGTTTTTTTCGCAATCAGCATCATAATGCTGTGGACATAATTCCAATAATGCTTGCGTGCGTACGTAAATGTGCATAATCCCGGAAGTGAGTAGGCTACCAGGCGCTTTCAAAAAATGACCGCTCATCCTGATCATGCTGATTGGTCAATCGTGAAATTGTTATGTGCATGCATGCATAGTTGTTCTTGCATTTATGGATCTGGACGCAGCTCCGCGAACAACGACAAAACATGCTCGCGTGAAATAGCTTGAATTTTGTCCATAGCATTATGACACAGTGACTTTACGAATGAAGTATCGTTTGAAAGACGAACATATCAGCTTTTCATTTCAATTAACAAAATATGAATAGATCACAAAACATCCGAAAACTTGGTGATTATAAAACATCTTACCTGCCCAGATGCAACGTATGGTCTAACAAACTGCGGCTGAAATTCCTGTTGATACTTGTACCCGGTGTTGTTGATACCAACCCCAATGGCAGCATAATTGGAATCCCTCTGTAAAAGCAACATAGAATTATTAATCAATGTTGTAGTTGAGTCCCTAAACCCCTTGAGTAAGTAAAAAAAAGTAAAGACTCGTCCCGAGTTAAGCTCGCGCGCGGAGTGCACATCTTTCTTTCCTTCGCGTTGGGCCAGACTCCTCCATGTAATTGGCTGTAGGGGGTGCGCTACTCCGGGGGGGGGGCACTGACATTGGAAAAGGGTATAGGTATGTGCCGCGCTGAAGACCCCCTTTTCACCCTCTGCTGCTAGCTCTTATAACCCCCCCCCCCCTTTTGAGCCTGCATCAGTTCTTAAGACCCCAATTTTATTGAAAATTCAAAAATCGTGAAATTTTGCGTTCCAGAGCCCCAATTCTTTGAAAATCTTGCTCTAAAACAAAACAAAAACGCACATTTGCGTTCTTGCTAATCAAAATTGAACTATAGGCCAGTTCTCAAGACCTACTTTTTTGAAAAAAATCAGTTCCTAGGACCCTATTTTTCGTCATAAAATCCACTCAGTTCAGTTCTGTAGCCCCCCTTTTTGAGACCCTGTGCAGCACACCCCTACCCATCCTCCTGCACAGCGAGTCTGTTTTTACTTCCCAACATGAATTAATCCTGGTACCCATTTATACACCTACAATTCAGGATAAAATTGGTGTTGGGACCACATTGCTAATATACCACTTCATGAGACTATTTTCAAGCGCTGATTTTGCAACCGTGGTGATGAAACTGTTCCGAACAACATTGAATGGGAGGACTGGGGGATTTATTTCAACGAAGTCCTCAAAGTGGTCCAACAGTTATTTCCTGAATTGAAGGTGAAAAGAGGCAAGTGCGGTAAAGTGCATTGGCCAAAGACACAACACGTTGGCCGCAACGGAACTCGAACCCACAACCTTTGTATGTGGAGCGAGAACTTATCCGCTGAACCATGCATTCCCTAAACCTAACCCCTTATAAATACTACCTGCTTATTACAATTAATTACAAGATATACTCATTTGAACAACCAATGAAACTACTGCTCTAAAAAAAATCACTCCAATCGTTATCATGGATACAATTATTATAACAACGTCTCTGATTGGTGGAACAAATGATGTATCCTTCTTTTTGACCAATCGGTAGGTAGTTAAAAACAGATTAATCAGTTCAATCCTCAGACAGGTTAGTGATGACCGGAATCAATTAAAGCCAAATAAAACTAAAAACGAAGTTTTTTTTACTTCTTGAAAAAAGGAGGATGAGGGCAATGCAAAATCACTATTTCCAGCATGGTATTGCTGGATTGGCTGTGTAACTTGAAGAGGAAGAGGCCTTTGTAAAATTCTGGTTCGGGGTTTATCACAAACCTGCTTTAAAATGCTGTTTGGATTAAAGTAAATCTGTTACCAAGATATGGATGAAATAAAGAAGAAAAAACATTATAGCCTTTTTGAAAAAGTATGCGTGAAGGGACGAGAAACTACTTTGTTTTTTTACTTGGCCTAATTTGAGTCTTTTGTAATTTTTAAGCCATGATTTTTGTAACTTTACTCAAGTAACAGAAAGCATAGACACTGCTTCTACAATGAAAGAAAAATAGTTATTACATTTATGTTCTACTTCTCCAGCCCATCCCACATACAAATACAGGTTTAAACTTTGAGTAATGGAATTCGCATGTGTGTTGTGATTTTCATCTGCATTGTGCAGCTTAACACTTTCCACGCGGCAGGTGTCTGCAGACGACATTCCAAAATTTCACAAAATGTTTCAAAAATGTCAAAACTGCATGTTGAATGTCATTTCTATATTTGGAATCAGCCTGACAAATGCAAGCTTGTACCTATTTTAAAAAAAATAGGTACAAGCGTGCCTAGTATTGGTTCAGTAATCCTTGGGATATACCTTAAAAGTTGGGAAAGGTTTCCGAAAAATCTGTTTTGCATTAATTTAATAAAACTAATAGCCACATGGAAAGTGTTTTAAGACCTGAGGACAACTTGCATTATCTCATTTGTCTGGTATACTAACCGAGTCTTGTCTGACAAATCCATGTCCCTGATTGGCTGTTACTCGGTGTGGTTCCCATGACAACAGATCCTGATGACCTTCCTCCAGGGAAGCTGGATCCCAGACATCGGGATCCTACATTGACCAAATCCACAGAAATAATAAAACAGTTTAAGCGTTAATAATTATAAGAAAAATGTAAACTCGGTATCACTCAATAGACCTACGACACATACTCTATCTCCTGCTCCTGGCCAAAGCCCAACACACGCAGGCGCACTTCGATCAGCTTAATGCGCATTGGGGTGAGGTTGACCTCCAAACTTCACGTGAGGTCAACCTCATGTGACGTGCGTCCATTTAAGCAAATATAATTTCTTATTAACCTTCTAATTTGAAGATGTTATACTGTCAGTGGATAATATTTTTCGAAATTCTTAGTTAGAAGGGAAAAAAATGCATGTATAAAATGTCTTGCATGAACAAAATGTCTTGCAGATAATATTCAAAACAAAAAGATGAACTTCAAAGTTCAGCAGGCCTGGGAGGGGTGAACTAACATTCAAAAGTTGTGCTAGTTCTTAAACCTCCTTATAAGCTTGCTTCAATTCTTACATACACATTTAAATTGTTTGGCCTAAAAAAAAATCCAATTGCAAAAATGCATGAAAATTGGAAACCCCTCTCTAAAGCCTCATCTAACGACAGTTACCATGTCCCTAGAACCAAGATAGGTCACCCCCTTCTTAAAAAAAATGGTGCGTGCCGTATTACCAACAATGCCCACTGCAGTGTTAATGTTTTTGCTTCACGATCAATGTGGAATGAGTCGGATGTCAGAAATATCAATTTTGAATTATAGGTAAAAGGAAGTGACAAATTTATATGTTTTACTCTATTTTCTCAGTCGGTAAATTGTTTGTATTAAAGTTAAACACAAGAAATTTTAGTTTTAGTGGGGTTTTGAACATACTGTAGCATTTTCCATCAGCTTTTTTAAAATTATGGACAGAATATCAAAATTGAAAAGTGCCGACATGTGACTCATTTCGCTTGATCACGCCACATATCATGACGCCACATATAAAGCCCCAAATTTATCAAAAATGTGCAATTTTACTAATCAAATTTGAAAAACAAACCGGTTCTTATAATTATGACCTACTTTTTCCAGAAAATCAGTTCTTTCGTCATAAAATTCTTCCAGTTCCGAAGCCCACCTTTTTGAGACCCTGGGCGGCACACACCTACAACAACAACAACAAACAGTTGAGTGCCAAATCCCCCCCCCCTGGGAAACGAATCTTACCTGTGTGAAGTTTGATTGCTCCAGGGCGTACTTGGTTTTCTTCGGTGCGTGAGAGATCTTGTGATTGTTTGAGCGCACGTAATTACCGTACGCGCAATTGATTACCAAGAGCGCCACTGCGATTATGATTACGCAGGCCACAGTGCCTAGTACTATGCCGATAACCAGTGTGCTGTCTATGCCTGAATTGAGAAAATGGACAACAACAGGAATATCAATGAATCAATGAATAAATTAGTTATCAGTGTTCCTTTTTCTTATTTCTAAAACTTAAGGGCTCAACCAATGCATCTTGTGAAAAAGCTTTAGTTCGCACAATGCATTGTGGGAAGACCTTAAAATCTTCTTTGATTAGGTCTGAAGATTTATATAAGGTATTTGTATAGTGTCTGACTGTAATTTTAAAGAGAAATAAATAGGTAAGAAAATTATGGGTGCCCTACTTATATAAACTGCTCAAAAAAGTTCAGAAATTTGTTTTCAATCGCCAATATTGCAAATATTTTGTTATATTCATATTGTGTTTCATATAAATAAAAAGATGATGTGTTCCTCTTTCCAACGATACCTCATTGGTAGCAATCACCTGTTTCAGCGCTTAGCTACCTGCTTGTGAATGCGGAGAGGTCTCATTCAAAATGTGCCAAATTCACCACTATTTCGTGCTTAACAGAACAACTCTGTCATCTGTTCAATGAAGTGTTTCATCGAGAGCTACAGTGTAAAAATGTTGTTTAACACTTTTTAACAACTGCTTTTGTTCAAAAGTATCCTGTTCAAACGATTTTTTAAATATGCAAAGCTTGTTTAAGGGGGCTGTGGACTCTCAGGTACAGCCTCCGTAACTGCCGTAACTTCTTCAATATTCATTTTTTCGTGTTTTTTTTTTTAATATCTTATTTTTTATTTTTTGAGTTACAGACCAAAAAGTGCCAAAAAATGTTTCCCAAAAATGGTGATTTTCATGATTTTGGCGGTAAAAAACCACATTTTTTGGCAAAATAGCAATGATTTTGCCACATACAGATTGAGACCTCTCCCATATTCTCAAGCATGTTGCTGACATGTTCATATTGTGTTGCATATCAATTGAAAGCTGATTTGTTCATCTTTCCAGTGATAGCAATTAATTGTTTCAGAGCTCAGCCACATGCTTAAAAATATGGAGAGGTGTCAATCTGAATGCCAAAATCATCACTATTTGTCCTCAAAAGTCAATAAAGCATCTCTCTACAACACAGCAAAAATGTTGTTTAACAGTTTTAAACAACGGGGTTCGTCAACTTAAAAGAAGTTTTGCGTTTTTTAACATTCGTCTAAATAGGGTACTTGAACAACGCCAGTTGTTTAATTTTTTTAAACAGCGTTTAACAGTGTAGCTGTCAATGTGACACTTCATTGAAGAGTTGTTCTGTTGAGTACGAAATAATGGTGAATTTGGCACATTTTGATGAGACCTTCTGACATTTACCCGCATGTGGCTAAGCACTGAAACATGAGATTGCTAAGAATGAGGTATCGTTGGAAAGAAGAACACATCAGCTTTTAATTGGTATGACACACAATATGGATTGATTACAAAATATTTGAAAAATTGACGATTAAAAACAAATTTCTGAACTTCTTTTGAGCAGTTTATATATATGATAATCAATATGTGACACTTGATAATAGATGGCATGTTTGAATACCGGGTAACTTGGTAGGCTAGTTTGAAGTCATGCATGGACGTATGATATTAGCAGGTGAGGCGCTTCAAAGCTGGGCGGTCCATTTATCATAGCAAAACCAATAGCATTCTAAACGATACCACAATCGTTGTGATTGGTCCACTGATTCCTCTGATGTTAAGGGTAGGTGTTTCGATTGATGGCCAGATTTTCAACTTGATGTTTTCTATTCTACATGAAGGGTCATCCTTAAAATAGTCGCATTCCCAAGTCAGAGTTCCATAACTCCAATGGTTCTTATGTTGATGGGGAAAAAAAGCTGAAGTGATCGGAACATCCACCTTTAAATGCAATAGATCCAAATCAATTCTTGATTTGCCAATATTCGTGAATCTATTATAATTTTCCACCTGTTTAATAGTCCATACCTGAAACCTCCTCAAATTCGCATTTATTTCCATAGTACCCCACAGAGCATCTGTAAAATTGAAGAACACACAATGAATTGGGTTAGTTGGTTCAGTATAGACCATGTCACATCATTATTGATCATTATTGATGTTAGGTGCCCGGTTCCATCCCCATGCATTGACTGTTGTCGTAGACAGATGCCTGTTTTTGTTCAGTGTATTGTTTATAATGGACTGGCAGGCAATGTGCTCACATACTGGCAAGCAAGCTTTAGTTTGGCAGAGGTTCTTAGAATCTTTGGGTGACAAACTCCTTGTAAGAAATATCAAATTGACAGAAAAGTTATGTCTTTCTGGCTGGCAATTCTTAAAATGCATACATAGGGATTTCAGAAGAAGAAATCTGACCAGTTCTATAATACCAACTTGATTTAATGGATTTTAAATTGCTATGAATTATTATTAAAAGGTCAATAAGCTGTAATCGAACATCAATGAATAAATAGCGGCCAATAAGAAGCCCTAACAATCTGGTGAAAATAGTAATTGGGTGATGTAAAGGTAAGAGGCTACATATAGTGCATTATTAATTTGAAATAGATCTTTTGTTCTCAACACAAGATAAAAATTACCTGGAATTTTCAGGTGTTGCTACACCTTTCATCAGCAGACTACTGACTTGAACTGACAGACTTGACTTTTCGGAAATGTGACATCAGAATCGGGTCATAGAAGATACCGTTGGCCCAGTGTATGTGATTTTTTTGCTCTGAGTCAGATATCGGCGAAACCGAACGCTCATTAAAGAGCACAAACGTTCTAGTTCCACCTCGTCCGAGGTATCCCAACTCATCCATATTGAATCTCCGGGACACCATGTGGACTTGGACAAAGTAAAGATCTTGGACAATGATCCTTGTTGGTTGGAGAGAGGGGTCAAGGAGGCTATTTACATCAGAGTCAACCAACCATCACTCAACAAAGACCAAACGATTGCTGAGCGTCTATGATTCTGACGTCACATTTCCAAAAGGTTAAGTCCGTCAGTTCAAGTCATTAGTCTGCTGATGAAATGATTAACATCTTCTAAAAATTCCAGGTAATTATTATCTTGTGTTGAAAAATAAAGATCTATTTCAAATTATTTGATTACCAACACAGATGAACTTTCACTCTAAGTTTATTATTATTGTATTACACTTACATACATATGCTGGAATCCAAATCAGTCAGACAAGTTCCACCATTACCACAGAAGTCATGTGGACAAAGCTCTGTTAGAGAGAGAGAGGTATAAACACAGTTAATGAGAGAATTGATTTTAGGTCCCAGATATGTTTCAAGTTTTTGATAGAAAAAGCGTACCATATTATTGCAAGACTCAATATTTTACAACGTAAATGATAATGCATTGTAATGACAATAATGTACTATCTTCAGTAGATAGCAAACAATGTTTTGAGTATATTGTATGCATAGTATAGGATTGCACCTTATACTACATGAACTACCATCATGACCATAGTCAGTATTTACTCAGCGTAAAAATATAGTAAATGATAATGCATTGTAATGACAATAATGTACTATCTTCAGTAGATAGCAAACAATGTTTTGAGTATATTGTATGCATAGTATAGGATTGCACCTTATACTACATGTACTACCATCATGACCATAGTCAGTATTTACTCAGCGTAAAAATATAGTAAATGATAATGCATTGTAATGACAATAATGTACTATCTTCAGTAGATAGCAAACAATGTTTTGAGTATATTGTATGCATGGTATAGGGATTGCACCTTATACTACATGTACTACCATCATGACTATAGTCAGTATTTACTCAGCATAAAAATATAGTAAACCCCTCAAACAAAGTTTGGAATTCTTGTCAATCGCCTATCTCATGTATTCTTGTTGATGTGCATAATATGTGGCACTTGATTAGAAATCTGCTGTGTTCATCTTTACAAGTATACCAAATATGTAGCACTAACTTGCTTCAGCGCTATGCCCAGGTTGATTGATAATAATCTGGAGATACATCTGTGAATCATCTACAGCTGTATTCTTCTAGTCCAGCCTCAGAACAGGTGGCATAACTCCTACCACTGTACCCCTGCCTGACTGAATACATTACCTTGGCATTGTCTTCCAGGTTGATTGATAATATGTGTGGTGGCATAGGAAAACCCTTCACATGGTCATTTTCTAGCAACTTAGTTTTTTTCTTTGGCAGAGAGCTTCATATTCTACTGAGTATAGGACTGTTTACATTTTTCAGAAATTCCATCTAGAACTACAGTTATAGTATTTTAAGTCGGCAAATGTAAACGCAACATTCAAATTTGAAACTGAAAATTCAAAGGTGTACACAAAATCTTTTAAATGCTCTAATAATAATAAAACTACATTGTTATATCACACAGAATAGCTTGTCATATGAAAAGGACTTGATATGAACCTAGTTTTTTTGCGATATTATTAACAATTGTAAGTTTTTCACTTTCAAAATCTTTACAATGCATTGTCGAAATTCACAAGTGGTTATGCACTTATCAATTGCAGCCCCGGCCCCGGGGGACCCGGGGATAGCGGGGATTAGGGCCGGGACGTACAAATTGCCGATGTGACGTCCCGGCTACAGTCGTGTACGGTCTCCGCATGGCGGGGCACATATTTTTGTACGCCCCCGCTACAGTCCCGGCCCCCATGGGCCGATCCCGGCCCCCCTAGGCCGGGACAAAGTGTACGACGGCGTACTGTCCCGGCCCCCCATAGCCGGGGTGTACATTTTGTGTACCTTAGCGTACGTCCCCGCTATGTATGTGTACGCCCGGCTATGCCCCGGGGTGTACATTTGTGTACCCTAGCGTACAATGCCCGGCCATGCCCCGGCCTATTTTTTCAGTAATGTACGTCCCCGCTACGCCCCGGCTAGCGGGGGCACGTTTTGTACGTCCCGGCTACACGCCCCCGCATAGCCGGGCAACGTTTTCTGTACGTTTGCGTACGGTCCCCGCATAGTCCCCGCCATGCCCCGGGTCCCCCGGGGCCGGGACTGCAATTGATAAGTGCATTACCATGGTAACAATGTCATTTTACGTAAACATAGCATTTTACACATAAAATTTGGTAAACAAGGTTCAGAAAAGTACTAAAATAAACATCACTTCTGGAATTTTGCATAAAAAACATAGAACTGGGGACTACAGTTCAAGGTACAATCTCTATCTTGGGACCAAAGTTGGAAAATTGACTTGGAACTCATTTGTTAGGAATATTTTGGTATGACCCAGATATCTCAATATTAACACTAGCGACTTCCGACGGGTTTTCCCATACCACCACACATATCTGAAGACACATCTGTAAATCCTCTATTACAGCTACAGGTGTATTCTCCCGGTCCAGCCCCGAAACAGGTGGCATAACCCTCCCCCCCCCACTACTGTATCCCTACCTGACTGAATACATTACCTTGGCATTGTCTTCCATGTTGATTTATAATATCTGGAGACACATGTGTGAAGCCTCTATTACAGCTACAGGTGTATTCTCCCGGTCCAGCCCCGAAACAGGTGGCATAACCCTCTCCCCCACTACTGTATCCCTACCTGACTGTATACGTTACCTTGACATTGTCTTCCAGGTTGATCGATAATATCTGGAGACACATCTGTAAATCCTCTATAACACCAAGGTGTATTCTCCCGGTCCAGCCCTGAAACAGGTGGCGTCACCCCTCTCCCCCACTACTGTACCCCTGCCTGACTGTATACATTACCTCGGCATTGTCTTCCAGGTTGACTGATAATATCTGCAGACACATCTGTGAAGCCTCTATTACAGCTACAGGTGTATTCTCCCGGTCCAGCCTCGAAACAGGTGGCGTTGTCATGGCAATCAATGGAGTCAATAGAGCTGCTGCATACCTTAAGTTCTGTGGGATAGGAAATGGACGTCATGTGCATGTGGATATTAAGTTTCAGAAAGGGTTTTGCAAGTTTTTAATTCATGAAAATATGAACAATTAGGTACAGAGTGTGAACCTTGAATGTCTGATTCTGATATAAAAAATGTATGGTATGTCTATTTTTCTTGTGGGTTTGAATTGATTGTTCTAAAATGAAGATGATGGTCCAACGAAGTTCTCATGAAACTTATTTTCAAAAGTTAAACAATTAGTTGGAACATTTCACATGTTTTTTTTTATAAAATGTGAATAAATATATAAAAACAATGATAAAATGTTTGCCCGCACACCAAATCCAAGCCTTTGCCAGAAACGCAATGAACCACAATGTGGTTTGAGCGACTTCACTGTGACTGTGACGTCACACAGTGAAGGAACTGAAGTGACAGCTTGGTGATTCACGGACTGACGTCACAGTTCCCGTGTTGTCTGGTAGAAAGAGTTTTTCAAAATACAAAGATCATTTATACTTAACACTAAATTTTGGGCGCATTTATGTTTTTGTAAACTTATTCTTTCCCTAAAATGGATCGTTCATAAATTGTTTATTTTTTGAAATTCTTTTGGATTTCCTCTTTATTTTGATATATAATACATGTATACACTTCGATGAACCTTACGTGTTTGCTGACTCGTTCGCAAAGAGTAGGGGATCATCCCGGTCTGTATCTGTTCACACATCTTTCGGATGAGCGCTACGATCTCGATGTAGCAGCGCTATATAAATACCAATAATGTATGTATGTATGTATGTATGTATGTATGTATGTATGTATGGGTAAAGACATTAAATTTCACTTATGGTCCAGGCCCAAAACAGGTGGCATAACCTCTTCCCCTACACCACCATTCTACTTACCAACACAAATCCTGCCCGGCTTGCTTGTCGCATCCACAGAGAGATCTTCAAATCCCTGTAGACATTCGCAAGTGAAGGAGCCCTCAGTGTTCATACATAGAGCATTCGATGAGCAGTCATTGTCTTCAGGTGCTCCACATTCATCAAAATCTGTTGACAATTTAAATTTAATTGTATGGTCAATGTCTAAAATGTTGGTATAAAATATCCACATTTTGGTACCAAATGATGTCAATATTTTGGTACACAATGATGTCAACATGTTGGTACAAAAATTTAAAATTGTGGTACAAAATATCAAAATTGTGGTTCAAAATGTCAACATTTGGTACAAATTGTCAAAATGTTGGTACAAAATGTTGGTACAAAATGATGTCAAGATTTTAGTACAAAATGATGACAAGATTTTGGTACAAAATGATGTCAAGATTTTAGTACAAAATGATGACAAGATTTTGGTACAAAATGATGTCAAGATTACGGTACAAAATGTAAAAATTAGCATTACAATAAGTTGAGGACATCCTGCACGTATACGAGCATACACGCACATCATCACACTAACGTGGTATAGGGGCTTTGTACGTATGCCAGCGTTTGTGAACTCACAACTCATTCACGTTATACCTTTGCTGTAATCAACCTATATATCTACAAAGCTTAACATCTATTCTTTGCAATCATACATACTTTTATCATAAATACTAACTTTGCACTACCGTTAATATACACATCTTTGGCAGTTCTTTTCATACCACGGACTCAAAAATCGGTTGATTTCCCATTCATAACACCCGCTTCGATCAACTTCCGACAACCGAGAATTCCCCGTGCTAGATCATAGTGTATCTCCGTGGCAGTCCCCCATTCATAAAATCAACCTAATTTTATTTGTTACAACGACCATAAGGCACAATATCATCTAAAGGTCATCGACCAAATGTTTCCTTGACCCTTAGTCATTTCTAATATTCATGATGTTTCCTACATGATCGAAAGCAGTTTGGTCGAAAACCATGAACGCCTGGCTTGAATGCGGAAGTCCTATGCAAGTTAATTGAGGTCATGCACGAGTGTACAGGTCAGCGCGTGATTTCTGTGTGGCCCTTTCACGGTACGCTAACTTTGAATGGTCGGTCTGTATTGATATGCTAATGACGCACAGTAGTGGCAATACGTCACACCTAATTAATAAATGTCCGAGCTCTGCACAAAGTTGTTGTAATGGTGGGATGAAGTATGTTTGATATGAAATATGCCCAAGTTTTGGGTTGAAATGTCCAGACTCCAGTATATAATATCCAAATTCATGTAAATATCAGTGATTCTGGTTAACAAATTCCAAATTTGTGCAATGTCGAACTTTTTGTATACAATTGTATATAGCCATATTGGACTACAAAACTATTTCCCGCCCACCTCGTCGCTGCATTTTGGTAACTCTACATTGACTTACCGACGATAATAATGGACTGCGTATCAACCACCATGTCGACCATACCGGCAGCTATCACCTCCATGTAAGACGTTTCAAAATCTTCAGCCAATGTTGTCGTGTTCACTACGATCTCGTTGGTTGTATTATCAGCGAAATGGACTGTGTAGTCGGTTATGATGGATCCTTCATAAAATCTGTTGATGGTTGCTCCTTGGTAGATCCCCCCAACACTGCTTCCTCCGTAAACGGTGTCAAGCTGCAATAGCATTTAATTTCAACATGCATGTTAACACTTTTACCATTATACAAACATATTTTTCAGAAACATTTCCCAACTTTCAAATTTTATCTCATGAATTACTGAATCATTACTTGGCACGTTTGTACTTATTTTAATGCATTTCACTTAGTGATTCCAAATACGGTAATGAATGTTTATAAGACTTACATTTTTGTAACATTTTGGGAAATATTGGAATGTCGTCTGCCGCGTGGATAGTGTTAAGTTAAAATCGTCTTACATCCTCATATGGGAGTTACCCTTAAACCCCCTCCACCCCCCCCCCCCCCCCCCCCCCCCCCCCCCCCCCCCCGTTTAGCAACCTGGTGTAAGCAAAAGGCCTTGGTTGACTGAATTTATGTGCAGGATGAGTTGCACACACAGGATAGTAAAAGATCAAAAATAGTAATTGGTCATTTATTTTTGTCACATAAAATGAACCATTTTGCCACCACTCACTCTGAATCAAAGCGATGTTGAATTCTTGTACCCAACAATAAGCTTAGCTAAGAGTACGCAGTTTGTACTCTAATGTCCTGCTTACACTTCTTGAATTGTAGCCGAGTCACTAACTTGAGGGGGGGGTGACCTGGTTTCCTCCAAACCGGCGTGAAACTACAAGCTCTTTAAAACAGACTGCCAATCTCAACCAAAAGTGCCAATCTCAACCAACAGCAACAGTCTCAACTGATACTAGTAACATTCTCAAACGACAGAATTTGGTGAGGGAGGGGAGATCACCTCTATTGCCCCCTCCTCTCTTACGCCACTGCTTTCTAATTCCTAATATGGTTATGAAATTGAGTAATTTTGACATTTTTGAAACATTTTTTGAAATGTCTTCTGCAGACGCCTGCCGCATGGAAAGTGTTAAAGCAATATTATGTAATCTTTTTCAAACTTTGATACATATTTTGTTACTTTCTCTCATTAATGAAGGTAACTATGAGGAAAGACATTCCTGGACTCTTGGTTGTATATTTTCCATAGAGAAACTTGTATAACTTTACTAAATCACAATGGAAATCTGCCTTCCAATTACTCGAGGAGTTTTCAATTTTTTATTTCTTTTTCATCATAAAAAAGCATTCTGTACTATTGTGTTCACTTGTGTACAGTTTCGATTGTATCTTGAAACACTGTAAATGGTGGTACTAACACGGTGTAAGAAACACATTGAATTCTATTCACAAAAAACTTGGGGAAATAAGTTTTCAGGGTAATAAAACCCTGACAGTTTATTTTAACCTATTGGAACCATGATTTTGAAGTAATTAGGAAGCGTATTGCTCTGTAACTTAAAAATATTTTAGTTTCATGTTTATAATTCTAATTTGATCCACAAATGTGCATTTACAGGAAATATTCAAAGATAGAGGGCGTTCCATGAGAAATTCGACAAATCAATGCACTTGCACAAATGTTGATATGCTCACAAATGCTTGATCACGCCACATTACCATAACTTTTTTCATTTGCCAAACGAAAACTTGGTTTAGCCAAATACGTCAGTTACAACCTTTTTGAACCCAAAGCAGCAAATTCACACTTACCATTTCTAATACATCAGCAGCTAAAGTTACTGATATATCTGAATCCAAATTCTCCAGATCCTCTGTGAATGTTGCTTTCTCCCCATTGATGTCGGTAATCCGCAATTGTGAGCCGAATGACAGAGTTTCTGTGGGTGAGGATTGTACATTGTAGTCAACATGGTCAACTTAAACTTAAAAGTTAACTAATAATTATATAGACTTGGACAAACTGGCGTGAATTAAATTAACAAAGACCTTAAAAATACACTGTATCTCACCCGGTCCCTTTTCACATTTACGGCGATAGGATAACCACTAAACCACAGGGGACTGTGTTTACATGGCACTTATCAAACTGCTTTGTACATTTCACGGACATAAATTATGCTAATGAGCTCATTAAATGACGTCACTCACATCATCGATATTTTCGTAACGCCAAAATGGTAGGGTTGAAATTCTAGGTCGAGTAAAATGATGTGCTTATTTGTTGTCTGTGAGCTTTTGTGAATTTTTTCCCGTATTGGAGTATTTTTTTATTGAAAATAGACAGTTCAAATTAAACGTTGGTTCCAAGTTCAACTGACAGCACATGTATTTAAGGTGACAGCAACTGCAATATGCAAGCAACATTTGAGAAAAAACGATGCCCGACTTTGCAAGAAAGTGTACGGGGAAGTGTACGGGTGAACATGACAAACCAAAACAGTCTAGTAAGTAACCGCCTCCGTGGCGCAATTGGTAAGCGCGTTCGGCTGTTAACCGAAAGGTTGGTGGTTCGAGGCCAGCCGGGGGCGTTGTTTCTTTTTGCATTTAATGCAGATCGACAAATCACATCACAGTAAAAATTTAATGTTGACAAAATCACAGACCACTTGCACAAAAATCGCATCTGCGCATGCTCCTGTCGTGATCGAAATCCAACACACAAGCAATGGGCGAGTTTTATAAGTGCATGGGCACCAGATGAACATGCACTTATGTATACAAAGCCTTTGTTGAGAGTCTCTAGCACCCAAAATACATGTAGTGAATATTAACAATTTATAATGGCCTATTTTTTATTATCAAGAAAATCAGGTTTTTTGCACTTACGTGGGCATATACTATATAACTACCATCTGAAACAGTTAACCTTAATTTGTTGTTCATCATGTAAAATGTGACGATTTGGTCATTTTTCCAAATTTCATTTTTCCGAACAATCTCTCAGTACCCCTTAACATTTAAACCATCTAACTTTACCTGCACATACGCCATCTTCGATTTCAAAGAATCCGGGCAGACACTGGCAGGTAAAACCTCCATCTTGTTCAACACATTGAGTCTCCGGTATATTAGCACAAGGGTTGGCTAGGCAAAAATCAACCACTATAACTGGAATAGAGGAGAAAAAGTGACAAACATCAATTAAACCCTTGAGAACGAACTGCTGATTGTCAGAAAAATTGTACTCTACGCTACAAGTACATTACAGAACCTGTATTTTAATTGACTATTGAAACAAGTATATTTTGTAATGATCCAATTAGAAACACAGTTTGCATTACTAACTACTAGCTATATGTGATCGCTGTTAAGTCCGAGTCAGGAATAGCCTCCGTAAAACTGCCGTAACCTCATCAGTATTCATTTAATCCATATACCGTAAAAGTATACATTTTTGGAAAGGAAATGAGTAGGAGAAGGACCAAAAATGACCAAAAAGGCTGATTTATTTTGACCAAATAATCACCTTATGTCATTTGGCCTAAAATTTGCTGCGAATGTAGCAAAATCAGTATTTGGTAATAAATGCTGAAATTTCACCAAAATCATCTAAAGACACTTCTGTGGGGACTTTTTTTAGTTTTGACATAAAAATGTTTAGTTTTTAAAATGTTGACCTGAGAGGTCCGTTTGCCCGTAGAAACAGGTTTTTTTTTCTCGTGGCCTTAATGCATAGAATATTTGAAATAAAGCCTTGAAATCTAAGACCAACAAGTCTATATAGTTAAATGTCCCAGTAAACTGGTAAATCATACACCACCTTACCTGGGGAAGATGCACTTGGTGAGGCCCTGAAGGTGGTCTCTTTTTGTGCAGTTGTCCTTTGTGTGGTTTCGAAAGGAGATGTTGTCGGTTGTTCTGTAGGATTGGGAGAGCTGCTCGGTTGTTCGGTAGGATTTGGAGAGCTGCTCTTTACAGGGCTAGTCCTTTGTGAAGTTTGCAGACGAAATGTTGCTGGTTGTTCGGTGGAACCTGTTGAAAGATACAGTAGCAGATAATGTGATATAGCAGTAGCGTAACTAGGGTCTACAAAATTTCTTTTGGGGGAGGCCTGTGATTTGGGGAGGGGCATAAATAGTACATATACATAGAGTTTGTCATTTCATTTGGGGGCATCAGGGGCCCGCTGCCCCCCCCCCCTATAGTTATGCCGCTGCATGATGGCTATGTGTATAAAATAATGGAATAGAGATGACTTGGACAGTAATCTATAATAGGAAAACGGCTATAGGACTGGTTGAAAAGTTATCGGAAGAAAATTCAGGAGCAAATAGTGGCCAACGGGTCAAAATTTTCATACCCTGAACTCAGATACATCTTGGTAGGGATGTGCCACCAGCAAAATGAAAATTGACCCAAACATTTACCAATTTTTCGGGAGGAAATGGACCCATATTTTCCTACATATTTGACAGTTTTTGGTAAAATGTCTGTGAAAAGCAGATATATAAGTGGATATTAGACCCATAAATTTACCAAAAATGGCTATAAAAAAAGGGGTCATTCATTTACCAGATGGGTGAAATATGGGACACTATATTGGGCGGCACACATCCCTGTGACCTTATATCCACCCCCTCCCCCGGTTCATACCTTCAGATAAGGTGGTCGTTTGTCGTCCAGTTCTATGTGTGGTGAACAAGGGTGGGAAGCTCGGTGGATTGGGGTCGGATGTCCGTTCACGCTCACTATTCTTGGTCGTGGCCGCTACCTCATCGGTCGTGGAGACCGGGAATGGATCAAAGGTTGGTGGGTTCCTTGGATCTGATGTCACCCATCCATCTGTTGTAGCCTGATCTTCACTCGTAGGCAGACGTTCTGTTGTGGTGAAGTCGTCAAAAGTTGTGGAGTCTAAGTCGGTGACTTCTATTTCATCCATTTCCGTTGTTGTTTCAGGCTCTGTTATTTCTGTTTAAAAAAGGTAAAACTTGATTGTAATTGAAGGAAGCATTTATTTGGATAGGATTATAGAGCATGTGTGGTCGAGTGGATAAGGCGCTGGATTCATGATACAAAGGTTGTGAGTTCTAGCCCCACTACGGCCAACGTGTTTGAATCCGTGGGCATGATTCCTAGTCTATTGCCTCGTTGACCCAAGTGATATTTGGGAAGCTGTTAGGGTATTAAAATCTAAGTAGTGCTGATAGGCTTGTGCACTGTTGGCCGGTAGCCGCCTAAGTGTAGTGACCAAAGGATTCTGATATCTAAACTGGCAGCGATAATAATTGGCCAAAAGCGCTTTGGGACTGTGCTTGCATTGTGGAAAGCGCTATATATGAACGGTAATATTATTATTATTATTATCATGGGCAAGTGTTACTCTGCCTTTTTTTGGCCATGTTTCTAAAATGTTTTATGTATAAGATGCTAAGTGAAACAAAATTGTTAGGCTAAGGAATATTTCAATAACCATGTCCCATTCTTGTACATGCTAGATGTTGACCCATAGGCCTCCACTTGAGACTGAGTTGAGGGTGGGTTGCTTTTCTTTTATACACCAATGCATGGCCTATCTGAAGTGATTAAAACGCAGGTTAACTATTACTCAAATTATATTTCATCCCACAAGAAGCAGTGGGGTAGCCAGAAGGGGTGATTACCCCCCCCCCCCCCCCCCCTATATTTGAATTATGTCGTTTGAGATTGTTACTGTCAGTTGAGACTGTCACTGTTGGTTGAGATTGGCACTGTCTGTTTTAAAGAGCTCATATTTTCTGCGCTGGTTTGGAGGAAACCATGTCACCCCCCCCTGCGGCGGAAATTCCAGGAGTGTGAGCAGGACATTAGAATACAAGCTAGTATATACTCTAAGCTTAATGTTGGGCACAAGAATTCAACATAGTTTGATTCACAGTGAGTGATGGCAAAATGGTTCGTTTTTTGTGACAAAAATAACTGACCAATTGCGGGTATAAGGGTAACTCCCATATATATGAGGTATGCTTATGTAAGATGATCAACTTAACACTTTTCACGCGGCTATTGGTGTTCTATCATATGCAAATAGATTTTTCAGAAACCTTCCCCAACATTCAAGGTCTATTAACCCTAACACTTTTGAAGGATTTTCCAACGAATTTTTTTTCAAGCAAAAAAAACACACACAACAAGAGGTGCCACGCCCCGGGGTTTGAACCCACGACCTCTCGGTTACAAGTCGAACGCTCTACTAACTGAGCCACGGGGGGAGCTATGCTGGGCGAGTGTATTCGCCCAGCTATGTAGCCCGGGGCCATTATTTCACCCAAAAACCTCAGCGCCAGGTGGAACCGACAGGCTGGGAAATGGGATTTCACATCGTGCAGTTACAGTCCATGTAAATTGCCTCGCAACCTTTTGCAGTTAGATTAAATAGTGTTAAACCAGTTTTAAAACTTGTGCCAGAAAAAAACGGCACGGCTTCGAGTATCGTAAATTTATTTTGAGATAGCATCTTAACACTGCACTTGTGGAAAATAGGAATGATATGTAGAGAAAATAATTGTAGATTCAGAAAAAGTATATTCTCTGCTTGATGATTATTTTTTTTTATTTCATCATCTTTATTATAATAATATAAAGAAGCAAACACACAAACCCAAGAACATCTAGGGCCTATGCTGACCCCAGGCATGGGAGTTACATAACACAAGAACATACAAATTAATACAGTACTCAAAGAAAGCAAAACAACGGAATTTATAAACAAAAACAAAACAAAATGAAAAACTATCATGGCGGCACAAAATAAATCTAAATGAGCTCATGGATGTTCCACTCCGGCTCATGTCTGGCATTGTAGATGGAATATGAAGAGGTAAGAACGGATTTTGAAATTTTGTTTTTGAGTTCAGAATATTTTGTGGAATTTTGTGGTATTATTTTAGAGATAAATTTATCGATATTAAAGCCTTGTTGCAAGAAAAAACTCTTGATAAATGTTGTGTGTAGAAATTTTCAGGAGAGATACATTGTTATTTAAATAACACCTTTTGTACTTGATGGTTACAGTCAATAAGTTAACAATAGAATACCAATTATCACCTATCGAACGCCCCAGAGTCCACGCACACGACGGGCGTAAATTTTGGAAAATGGAAGTTTTATTTTCGATAGCGATATATTTGGGCCCTTTCGTAGCATTTACATATTAAATCGACCGCTAAATGTCCTTCGTCTTATCGGATTCCCTTTTGACATGCGAATAAATGAGGGTCTTGGCAAGACTTTAAAAAGAGTTCCAGGTCTTTAGGACAAGCCGTTTGTAAACTACGCCCTAATGAATATAGCGGTCTTCAAATTGATCTTAAGAGTCAATTTTGCCATTGGCTATACATGGACACAAATTGGCCCGTTATTCCTTACATCTGTGTACAAAAATAGAGAACCGCTATTGTTCCGGCCAACTTTTCTTTCATAAAATTGGATATAAGAAAGAAAAGTAAATACTCTATGGGATGGCGAGGGTTTGGTGAATTTGAGTAAATAGTTTGGCTAAAACGAAAATAACTTGCAATCCTCGTATAACTGTAGTACAGAGCGTTTAGGAGAGGTCACGCACCAATTATGAGCTCCCCGTGTGTGCAGCATAGTAAAACGGACAATAACTGCACGATGATGGGGTGCGGGGCTGTAAAGGTTAAAGGACTACTACATCTACATCTACAGTAATACTCAGCAAAGTTGCATTCATGCAATATCTGGCTGAGATGAATAATGGCGCCGGTTGAATCAACACGGCAAAAAGGAATTAAATGATATGAATACTATTTTTAAAGCAATTAACGGTATTGGTGTTGTACACAGATGGTGACAGGGCATTCCAATCAGTGATGATATGAGGAAAAAAACTATATTTGTACACATTTGAGGATGCTTTCATGACTCTGAACCTTTTGGGGTGGTATTGCTGGGTCTGTGCTGTTTGTCTTTGCAAGTATTCAGGAATTTGAATTGCTATTTTTGTGTGCTGTATCTTATACATGGTAGTTAAACGGATCTCTTTCCTTCGTTGTTCTAAGGAAGGCCATTTAAGGCGTTGAAGTATATTTGTAACAGTGCCTTCTGCTCTTCTGTAATCTTTAGCCACAAATCGAGCTGCCCTGCGCTGTATTGCTTCTAGTGTTTGAATGCCAGATGTCATATGGGGATCCCACACAGCGCAGGCGAACTCAAGATGTGGTCGGACCAGGGCAAAGTACATTTGTTGTTTCACGGACTGTGGGCACCTCCAGAGATACTAGGCATGTTTGTACTTCTTTCAATGCATTTCTAATGGTGATTCCAAATATGTGACCTGCTCCCACAAAAGCGGCGTAAAGTCGAGGCGAAGATGTTGCTGAATTGAGGCAGCATAGCATATTATTGATTTGCCGTTTATACTGTTGTCGGTATGGACCCATGGTCCCTTCTATTATAGGTGAATTCTAAAATAGCAGTATGTATTGTTATTTTAAGAGTATTACCAGCCATGCCAGGCTATTTATTTTATAATCCCGCTATAATAAAAGGGCTTGGTCCATACTAACAACAAACTGCAAAAATCAATAACATGCTATCCTAGCTCAATTTAGCAACATCTTCGCCACGACTTTATGCTCATTTTGTGGGAGCAGGTCACATATGGTAATGAAATGTAATAATGTTGACATTTTAAAAATATTTATTGACATTTTGGAATGTTGTCTGCAGATGCCTGACGCGTGGAAAGTGTTAAGAAACCCTCTTTTCAACAACTTATTTTGTTATCATATAAAATGGCAGTTGCATTGTGTTTCGACATACGTAGTTTCATATCCCTGTTTGCAGAAGAACAAGAAACTGCAAGGAATATTTGTTCACTTATCATTTTCAACACGATCTGTATACTTTCCCCCTCCCCGGAGCATGTATACTTACCCACACAGCCATCCCTTGTCATTTCATATCCTTGTCTGCAGAAACACCTAAAACTGCCAGGGGTATTGACACATCCAGCATTCTCACCACAATCGTACCTTAGGCATTCATTAATATCTGAAAAAAATATCAGTAAATAGAAGGTAGTAATTTCAATCAATCAGTCGGGGCGAGGGATCAAAGGCCAAGGATAGATGACTGATGAGGCTGAAATGAGTGGTTTTTGGACAAGCAACGTAGTTTACAATGTTGCATGCTGTGCACTGTGCGTGCAAGTTGGGGAATCAATGACATGCTGTGGGATAGGAAACCGGACTTTGTTCTGTAATATGGTATCAAAATGTTAACAAATTTGTAAATGAATAAAGTTAATTGTAATTGTGAGATAGGCTTTTACGACGGGTATTCATAATATAAGTTAAAAGTTTAACGGGTTCGCCATCGGACAAGTTTTAATCTGTTTCAAGATTAAAACTTGTCCGACGGCGAACCCGTTAAACTTTTAACTTATGTTAATTGTAATATAAAGTGATTTGACTAAAAGTCATGTTCCTTGCTTTGTTTGTCAAATGAAAGAGGTTTTTTTCTCTCCCAAAATAAGATTAATAATGAAAAACTAACCTTCACAGCTCTGCCTAGATGGTCGATAGCCCTCTTCACATAAGCACTCGTAACTTCCAGGGGTATTGACGCATATGCTGTTGTTACCACACATATCATATGGCCTCATGCCACCATCTGGTCCCATGCTTTCACCTCCGGGTCCCATGCTTTCACCTCCTGGTCCCATGCTTTCACCTCCTGGTCCCATGCTTTCACCTCCTGGTCCCATGCTTTCACCTCCTGGTCCCATGCTTTCACCTCCTGATCTCATGCCTTCACCTCCTGGTCTCATAGTTCCATCTGGTCTCATGCCTTCGTCTACTGGTCTCATGGTTCCATCTGGTCTCATGCCTTCATCTGGTCTCATACCTTCATCTGGCCTCATACCTTCATCTGGTCTCCTGGTTCCATCTGGTCTCATGCCTTCATCTCCTGGTCTCCTAGTTCCATCTGGTCTCATGCCTTCATCTGGTCCCATGGTTCGACCTGGTCTCATGCCTTCATCTCCCGGTCTTCTCCATTGGCATTCATCAATGTCTGAAAAAAGGAAAAAGCTAAATTATGTTGCATGAGTCGTTACTGGTGTATTATAACTAGCCCCTTTATCTTGTTTGAGGGTGGTAGGGCCGGGAGGGGTGCATAGACTGATACTCTCTGTCGGCCTCTTACATTGCTATCTTGCAGGCTCCGTGCCAGCTTTAGCAGCCTGACAATGGAAGTCAATATTTTGTAGATCAATACTTCAACCTGTTTCCTCACAGGGTGAGAACGGAAGAACATTAAGGCACATGTCGTGTTCTAAGATGTTAACAATTATGAGTGGCTGGCTATCACATAAAAACAAAAACGTGAAGGATAATAGTCTATCGGCTAATTCCACAGAACTGAAGTTTACGGTTATTGCCGTGTAAGAAATTGCAATTCCGGTAAGTTCTCCTGTGGAAACACACAATAATCGGATTATTGATAAACCGATTATCCTCCATAAACAGTTTATTATAACCTTCTCCAGAGGTGGTTATTCCCGCTCAAGATCGGCACCACTGCGCTGTGGAAACACACCGGTTTATGATGAACCGTTTAAACGAAATTTGGAATCATAACGCGCCTGTCGATGCGCGCCCCATAGTGCCCCTATCTTTCACGTGCGCCTCACGGCCCACGCAGTAATACGCTCGGTTCTTCGCAGCCTTGTTATGGCAGCAGAGATGCGGTGCGTTCGACAAACACCACAAGGCTTTAACGGTTAAGTCAGGAGGGTCGGGAGCTGATTATTTATATGGTTTATTGCGCTCTGTGGAAACGGGTTGGTTAAGCGCCGACACAGAATTTTCATTCCGTAAACCGTTTAACTAGCTCTTCTCTGTGGAAACAGGCCATATGTCTAAATAAGGTAACATGTTTTGTTTCTAAGATGTTAACATAGGAGTCGCCATCAGATATAAAAAAAAACATGTCTAAGGTAACGCATCGTTTAACTAAAAGCAATTCTCGAAATTTGGTTTAATTTAAACACGCCTCTAACTCAGTGAAAAGTGTCTAACTTTAAACATGGTATGGTGGTTATTTAACTCGTGTTTAACTTAACTCATACACCAACTGTATGCCTTGAATGATTACTAAACCGGGGAAGGGGGTGTGGACTCTCAGCATAGCCTCCGTAAAACTGCTGTAACTCCTTCATTATTAATTTATTCTATATAAAAGTATAAATTTGCTTGCACAAAAGGGTTCAATGAATCCAACCATGATCATGAAATTGACCATTTTGGAGAAAATTATAAAAAAAACACGTTTTTTTACCCATTTTAGGTCTGCAAAGATAACTCAAAATATGTCAAATTTTGTCATACTTGTTTTATTATAATCCTAATAAAATTCCCTAGAAATTATTTAATGGTTTTTTTTTAATATCTAATTTATTTTTTGATTTATGGACCCCAAAAATGTGATTTTCATGATTATGGAGGTAAACAATCAGGTTTTGTGGCACTTTTTGGTCTATAATTCAAAAATAAATAAGATATTAAATTTTAAAAAACGTTCCTAGGAAATTGTATTAGGATCATAATAAAACTAGTATGACAAAAGTTGACAAAATATATTTTGAGTTATCTTCGTAGAACCTAAAATGGGTCAAAAAATGTGTTTTTTATACTTTTCTCCAAAATGGTCAATTTCATGATCATGGTTGGATTCATTGTACCCTTTTCTGCAAGAAAATGTTTTCTTTATATAGATTAAATGAATAATGAAGAATTCAACATAGTTTGATTCACAGTGAATG
>CM069456.1:55650945-55872446 GCA_035610835.1 Ophiura sarsii
GTGACGGGTCACATTTGGATTCACCAATTTTTAAAAATAAGTACAAACATGACTAGTATTGGTTCGGTAATCCTTGAGATAGACCGATAAATTTGGGAAAGGTTTCTGAAAAATCTGTTTTGTATATGAAGAGGTATTTTGCAAAAGGGCCTACATCCACTTTGGCTCTTATTGAGAAAAAGTCAAAAAACTGTTTCTAAATATTCAAGTTGAGCAATTGAAAAACTGAATGGATTATGAAAGAGGTACACTACATACTAATTGAAATTGAAATAAATTTTAAATGTGCTAGTTTTAATTTTTTTTTAAATCATGTTTACATTTTTTGAAAATTTGGATGTAGGCCCTTTTGCAACAAAACTCCATCTGTTTGTACATAAAGAAAAAATACCACACACAAAAAATCTTTTATTTTAATCATTTCAAATAAATAAGTTTGATATTGAAATGTATAGGTCACAATCATATGTTTCAAGGAAATAAAGTCATTTTTTCAAAAATACCTACATCTCATTGTAAACAGCCATTGAAGTTGTTGTTTTGTTGCAAAAGGGCCTGTATCCCGATTTATTCGGGATACAGGCCCTTTTGCAACAAAACAACAATTTCAATGGCTGTTTACAATGAGATGTAGGTCTTTTTGAAAAAATGACTTTGTTTCCTTGAAACATATGATTTTTCCCTATACATTTCTATATCAAACTCATTTTTTGAAAAAATGCACCATAGCCCTTTGCAAAATACCTCTTCATATGGTAAAAACTAGTAGCCGCATGGAAAGTGTTGAGAAACCCTCTTTTCGAAAACTTATCTTGTTATCATGCAAGATGGCAGCTGCATTGTGCTTCGACTTGCGTAGTTTCATATCCCTGTTTGATTTGTTCACTTATCATTTTCAACACAATCTGTATACTTCCCCCCCCCCCCTCCCCCGGGCATGTATACTTACCCACACAGCCATCCCTTGTCATTTCATATCCTTGTCTGCAGAAACACCTAAAACTGCCGGGGGTATTAACACATCTAGCATTTTCACCACAAGCGAACCTCAGGAGGCATTCATTAATATCTGAAAAAAATATCAGTTGATATGAAACGTAGTAATTTCGCATCAATCAGTCAGGGGGAGGGGTATCAAAGGGTAGATGGAGGATTAATTGGGCTGCTTTTGGACAAGTCAAATAGTTTACAATATTTTACACTGTTCACTTTGCATGCAGGTTGGGGATCAAGTCCATCTGGTGTGATCAATGGTGTGCTGTGGATAGAAAATCTGGCTTTGTTGCTAGTATGAGATTTTGACCCGATAACATGGACCATTACAGTTAAGAATTTTGACACCGTAAAAATTATATTTGCAAAAAAGAATAAATCAAACAATCCATACTGAATAACCTTCTTGCTTTATGCTATTTATGGAATAAAACGCAATGTGTGTTTAACATAGCTTTATTCCATTTATGGTCCTTGACCTGTTATCGGGCCAATATGGTATCAACATTTTAACAAATTTGTAAATGAATAAAGTTAATTGTAATATAAATTGATTTGACTAAAAGTCATGTTCCTTGCTTTGTTTGTCAAAGAGGTTTTCTTTTCTCTCCCAAAATAAGATTAATAATGAAAAACTAACCTTCACAGCCCTGCCTAGATGGTCTATAGCCCTCTTCACATAAGCACTCGTAACTTCCAGGGATATTGATGCATATGCTGTTGTCACCACATATACCATCTGGTTTCATGCTTTCACCTCCTGGTCTCATGGTTCCATCTGGTCTCATACCCTCATCTGGTCTCATAGTTCGACCTAGTCCCATGCCTCTTCATCTGGTCTCATGGTTCCATTTGGTCTCATGCCTTCATCTGGTCCCATGGTATGACCTGGTCTCATGGTTCCATCTGGTCTCATGCTGTCACCTCCTGGTGTTCTCCATTGACATTCATTGATGTCTGAAGAAAAAAAGGAAAACCCCTTCAATGAAAATCTCATATGTCACATGAGTCGTTACTGGTGTATAATAAGCCTCTTTATCTTGTTGGAGGGTGATAGGGCCAGGGAGGGGGAATAGACTCTCTGTCACCCTTGTACATCGTTATCTTGCAGGCTCCATGCCTACTTTAGCGGCCGTATGGATGTCCTCCCTGCTTATCTGAATTCATGCTAGTGGTGTAACCAGTCATTTGAAAAATGTTGGACCGAGGGGTAAAGCAGGAGGGGGTCAAATCTTAGGTTATCCACCAGGCAAACTAATTATAGGCAACTCTTTTGGGACAAGCATGGTGGGCAGGGATTGCAATCAGGGACAAAGAGCTCTTGCCTCCACCTCATCCCCCGCTGGACTGTCACTGATTGGGGCAGGTACAATGGAAGTCAATATTTTGTAGATCAATACTTCAACCTGTTTCCACCCAGGGTGAGAAGGGGAGAACATTAAGGCAACTGTCTTGTTCTAAGATGTTAACATACATGAGTGGCCATTAGATACAAAAAACGTCTAAGGTAACACATAGAATATGTCAGGTTAGATGTCAAAGATAACATCTTACACATACAAATAAGGTTTAGTCCATAAAACACCCAAGACGGTATACGGGGGTGTGCCGCTCTAATGGGTAGCTTTTTGGGCACAAAATCCCTAAACATGGGGTATGATTTTGTGCTGGAAATCCCTAATAATGGGGTCACTTTTTACAAATGGGTCTATTTTCGCGAAATTTGTGTCTATTTTCGCCAAATTGTGTCTATTTTCCAGATAATTTGCGAACATTTGGTCTAAAATGAAGCAAAACCCCTAAAAATGGGTACCGATTTTCCAAAATCACCCCTAAAAATGGGTATGGGTTTTGAATCTCCAGCGGCACACCCCCGACCAAACCAAATCCGAGTACCCCCCCCCCCCCCCCCGGATAAATAGCATATAAGCTATAGTCTGTTCAACGTAAGATGGAACATCACTGCATAAGAACAGGATGCAAAATTAATGGACAGTTACAAAGATCATGTTTTGTCATGGTGAATAAACTATAAAACTTAAACTGTTCAGTGTAACATGGACAGGATTATGATGACCTTTCACATTGCAAAATAAATATATATCATAAAAGGTCATGTACCATCTTATGTTGGATGAACTATAGTAGGATCTTCCACACACCCCAGCTTTGTCTGATTTATAATCTTTCGCAAATAGTAAATCCAAAGTGTCAAAATTGTTAATATTTACAGAATAAACCATATTTGTATGTGCAAAATGTTATCTTGGACGTCTACACGTTTGATGTGTTACTTTACACATACTACATGTTACCTTAGACGTATTATGGTACACCTTTGTTTGTATCTGATGGCTAGTATTAGCCACTCATAAACATAATATTAATCAAACTTCTATAAAGATAATGGCTAAAGCTAAACACGTATTTAGATTTGACTTTAAACACATTGTTTAACTAAACGCAATTCTCAAAAATGTGTTTAACCTAAACACACATCTTTAAAACTCACTGAAAAGTGTCTAACTTTAAACATGGTAATGGTGGTAGTTTAACGGGCGTTTAACTAAACTCGTGCACCAATTGTACGCCTTGAATGATTACCCAACCATGCCCGGTTGAGTGCAGATCGTGTAGTCTTAGAAATACACATGCATATTGAGGAATTTGGTCGATATCTATTGTATCCAATTTGGGCCCAAAACAAATTAATTACCTGTATATAGTGAACGCACGACCAGTCTGGGGATGAGATTTGCGGAGTTTAAAACTGGGTTTTGTTAAACACATCGTTTAAAAGATAAACTTGCATTTAATTTAGACACAATTAAGTTTAGTTAGACACAATTTTAAGCTGGAATTGTGTTTAATACGAGAATATGGGCCAAGGTATTTAAGACATTGTGTTCCCATCCCTTAACACTTTTGGACTGGTGATTTTGACATTTCGCCGGTAATAAATCATCCAAGATTGTATCAATCGCTGACTATGTGGTCCATTTTCAGGGTTATGAAGGTTAGTTGTTTATGCGCTTTGGGCATAATTATGTCCTTTGCAGTCTTTAAATTTGACCACATAGTGGTAAATAGACACATCCTTAGATGATTTAGTACCGGCGAAATGTCTAATCACCGGTCCAAAAGTGTTAAGGGACTGGGAACATAATATTTAAGAAGTTGTCTAACGTACCAACACACATTCCGTTTCTATCGACATATCCGTCTTCACAAATGCATTTATAGCCACCTGGATAGTTGTAGCACACACTGTTGCCACCACAAATACTGGGTCTTCTGGAACATTCATTGAAATCTGGAAAAGAAAATCATCAATGTAAGGCGGGATCAGATCTATATCTTGCAGATTTACATTTCTGATCATAAATCATGCATACATTCCAAGTTACAGGGCAATACGATTCTTAATTACTTCAAAATCATGGTTTTAGAGTGAAAATAAACTGTCAGAATCCCGACAGTTTATATTTTTCACTCTAAATTCACTCTAAAACCATGATTTTGAGGTAATTAGGAATCGTATCGCTCTGTAACTTGGAATATACAGTCATCACAATAAGTAACTGACCAGGTAATAAACATGCTGATATCTTTAAAAGTATAACTCCTATATAAACGTATTTAATCATAAAGTTGTTGAGAAATTTCTCTTCTTGAATTTGAGATATTACACGCTAAGAATGGTTGATTGATTAGGAAGTTACGATCCCAAACGTTAGGGCAAGTCTGATTTTCATTTTAACATTTTCTTTTCAACACGGGGAGAGTATGACAGGTAAAGCGTGTGTGCCGTATTGATCAACCGTAACAATGCCACCGGTCGACTATCCAACAACCAGGACACTGACGGGTGAATTGGCACTACCACTACCAGTAATCAATAATTTGCCGGTCTGAGTCCCCGTGTTAAAAATGAAAATGTGAAAATGAAAATTAGACTTGACAGTACATTTGGTATTGTAACTGCCTTAATAATCAGCCATTCTTAGCGTGTAATATCTCAAATCCAAGAAGAGAAATGTTTCCACATGTTGATAATTTAATATGTTTATGTAGGAGTTATACTTTTAGAGTTATCAGCACATTTATTACCTGGTCAGTTACTTATTGTGATGACTGTATGTATGATTTATGATCGGAAATGTAAATCTGCAAGAAAATCTACTTTCTAAAAAATATCATGAATAGAGGGCGCTCTCTGGAAAAGATCACATAATATGCCTTTAAGGAAGTTTTTTGTTGAATTTTGTGGGCTGTAATTATTGAACTATGACTAAAATGTATATAAAAGTATACTTTTTTGGAAAGGAAATGGATCAGAGAATCCAAATTTGGCATCATTTTCAACTAAAAATGTTGATATTTTGAGAAAATTACGAAAAATCTCTTTTTTGACCCAATTTTTGGAAACAAGCTAACAAAAATAATTTTGAGTAAAATATGCCAAATCGCTTGATGATGATGTAAAGACACGAATGAAGGACAATTTTTTTTTTTTAACCTAATCTAATATTTTTGAAATTTTGACTAAAAAGTGTCAACACACAAAAGAAATCATTTCTGTTCAGTTTTTTTGGCACTTTTGGGTAAAAATTTCAAAAACTATTAGCCACAGAAACACCTGTTATACGGGCCTGACCAACCCATTTTTATTTCGAAAAATTGCCTGGAAATGAACCAAAATTCCCCTCCCACCGCTCTCGCCCCCCCCCCCCCCCCCCCCCCTCCCTGCTCTCGCCCACGCTTAAATTGATTTGTTTTGTTTTTCCAAACAGCTTTTTTTACGGAATTCCCCGCATGTTTGTTTTTCGTCACCAAAAAAACCCTCCACTGTCCTGGTCCCAACTGACCCATTTGTTAAAATATTTGCAAACAACTTCTTTTTTAGAAACTTTTTGGGCAAATTGTTTGATTTTGTTTTCTTCTTTTCTGTTTATAATTGTTTTAAAGGTAGATGACCCGATCACATTTTCGTAACACAGAATTATTTCAAACATACGGAGATTTTCATATCATATGAAAGCTCGTATTTTTCTCATCATCATACTGAAATTTGATGGCCTAAATCGGTATGATTACGGAGAAATCGATGAAATAACGTCGAATTACCGCGAATGGTGGTAACCACCGATATAGTTTGTGTACTACTCAATGGGTACAGTTCACAGCATCTTGTGCGTCTAAAATAAGAACCATTAGAGCTATGCAACTCAAACTTTGGAACACGACTTTTTAACGATGACCTTTCATGTAGAATAGAAAACTTCAAGTTGAAAATCGGAATCTCTACCTTTAATGTTTTTGAAACGTTTTGAAATATTTTGATTATTACAAAACAAATTAAAAATGTTGAAAATTCACCAATTGCCCGTACAACAAAGTGGTGTATAATTGTTGTTGCGTTATTGTTATACTTTTAAAGGTATATTATGTGATCTTTTCCAGGGGACGCCCTCAATCCTCGAAGAAAAAAATTGGAAGCAGATTTTCTTGCAGATTTACTTTTCTGATCATAAATCATGAATACATTCCAAGTTACAGCGCGATACGATTCCTAATAACATCAAAATCATAGTTTTAGAGTGAATTTAGAGTACAATTTGAATAGATTGTACCGCTTGGTACAATCTATTTTCAAACCATGATTTTGAAGTAATTAGGAATCGTATCGATCTGTAACTTAGAAGATCTTTATGATTTATGATCAAAAATGAAAATCTGCAAGAAAATCTGCTTTCATAGTAAAAATCAATGATAGAGGGCGCTACTTGGAAAAGATCACATAATATGCCTTTAAGTTAAAACTTACCAACACACTGTGGTGGGAAGGAATTCCATCCATCTTCAGTACAAGTCATACTTTCTGTGCCCATCAGCACGAAACCATCATCACATACAAAGTGAAGGGTTTCTCCAATCACGGACGGTGGGTAGACGGGATGTGGCATCGTGGTTGGTGGGTGAGGTGGACGAGGAGTGTTTTCGCAGAGTTTGTGTTTTATAAGTTGCCAGATGATCTGATGAAGGACGTTCATATCTGTCTCTCTGACTGGTACTTCCATACTTCCTGAGCCTGGTCTCATGCTTTCACCACCTGGTCCCATGCTTTCACCTCCCGGTCCCATGCTTTCACCTCCTGGTCTCATGCTTTCACCTCCAGGTCTCATGCTTTCACCACCTGGTCTCATGCTTTCACCACCTGGTCCCATGCTTTCACCTCCTGGTCCCATGCTTTCACCTCCAGGTCCCATGCTTTCACCTCCAGGTCTCATGCTTTCACCTCCTGGTCTCATGCTTTCACCTCCTGGTCCCATGCTTTTACCTCCAGGTCCCATGCTTTCACCTCCAGGTCTCATGCTTTCACCTCCTGGTCTCATGCTTTCACCTCCTGGTCCCATGCTTTCACCACCAGGTCCCATGCTTTCACCTCCGGGTCTCATGCTTTCACCTCCTGGTCCCATACTTTCACCTCCGGGTCCCATGCTTTCACCCCCTGGTCCCATGCTTTCACCTCCTGGTCCCATGCTTTCACCCCCTGGTCCCATGCTTTCACCCCCTGGTCCCATACTTCCTGAACCTGGTTGCATACTTCCACATAGATTGTTTTCTAGGATTTGCCTTAGAATCAAATGCAAGATGTCACTATGTCCACCTTCCTCCATCATCATTAAAGTTTGATCTGACATGCGGGATTGAACCTGGCTTCCACACACTTGAAATTGCAATAATTTATACAGAACGAACTGTAATATTACTGGATCCTTATGGTCATTTTCATTATCCATATCATAATCATGATCTTCACCACCATCACCTCCTGGTCTCATGCCTTCATCTCCTGGTCGCATGGTTCCATCTGGTTTCATACCTTCATCTCCTGGTCTCATGGTTCCATCTGGTCTCATGCCTTCACCTCCTGGTCTCATGGTTCCATCTGGTTTCATGCCTTCATCTCCTGGTCTCATGGTTCCATCTGGTTTCATGCCGTCATCTCCTGGTCTCATGGTTCCACCTGGTCTCATGCTATGACCACCTGACATGTTATCATCTCCTGGTCTCATGCTCCCAGACCCAGGTCTCATACTTCCACTGCCAGGCATATCAGGGCTTTCACAGGGCTTGTTCATCATCTGCATCAATATCCAACGTAAGAAATCAATGTCATACATTGATGGCATGTTGCCACCTGTTTCTGAACTTCCTGATCCGGGTCTCATGCTTTCACCTCCCGGTCCCATGCTTTCACCACCTGGTCCCATGCTGTCACCTCCCGGTCCCATGCTTTCACCACCTGGTCCCATGCTTTCACCACCTGGTCCCATGCTTTCACCACCTGGTCTCATACTTTCACCTCCTGGTCCCATACTTCCCGATCCTGGTCTCATATCTCCGCAAAATCGCTGTTGCAATAAATACATGATCATCTGGTGCATGTCCTGCATTGGCATTCTGCTCATATCAGACATATGTTCGTTCAAATATCCCATCATATGCATCATCATCTCATCCATGCTATCCCAGTCACCAAAGCCCATGTCTACAGGGATGTTCATACCTGTCATGTCACTTCGAGGTACATCACAAAGTCGGTCTTCAAATAAGAGCCTGATAATATAGGTTAAAAAGCTGAAGTCCAAGTCCGACGTCTGCTCATCAGATTCATGACTACCACTGTCATGTTCCCCTGATCCCATGCTTTGATCATCCTCATCACTTGGCATACCGGGGACAACATGTTTAACACCACAGACTTTGACTTGTATTACTTTCAGAATAACCCAGTGGATACCCTGATAGCACACTGAAGTCGGCCCGACGTCGCGATATAGTCGGCAGTTGAAGTCGGCCGGACGTTGGCTCGACAGTCGGCTGCTCACGCGGCCTACGTCGGGCCGACGACGTCCAATGGAGGTTGTGCTGACCTCGGGCCGACTTCCAGCTGACGCCAACCTGCCGACTGCAATGCACCGTCGGCCCGACCATATATAAGCAACGTCAGGCCGCGGTCCGTTGGACGTACCTCAGACTAATTGCCGACTTCGGGCCGACTTTTTTCCTACGGTTTCAAGCTACGCTATGCCGCGGTCCATTGGACGTACATGTACTTCCGACTTATTGCCGACTTCGGGCCGACTTTTTCCTACGGTTATTTTAACACAAAAGAAAACGTACACGTATAAATCGACACTATAAATATACTAAAAAAGTCAGTTGAACAATTCTCAGACTAATTGCCGACTTTCTGTCGACTTTAGCTATGGTCAGTTGAACCATATCCGACTAATTGCCGACCGTTCTGCCGTACTGCACCGAAACAAATCTCATCTCTTTTGATTATTCCCATCTATTCAGAATCTATTTTGATGCAAAAGAAAACATACCGAAACAAATCTCATCTCCTTGGATGATTCTCAGCTATTCCTCACGATTCATTATCTGATGACTTGCAACTTTTTCAATTCCAATGACATCTATAGGTATGCAGTGTTGGCGTATGCTGAAAAATCACGATGTACAATAAATAACCACGATTTCTGATAAAATAGAATATAACACACCGGAAATCGCGGGTATCCCATGCAACATCATAAATGCACTTCATGTGTTGAATATATTGCGATGCTGCATTATTTCCCCATCAAATTCTACCATCAAATACAATCATCTTCGCTGAATTGACAAATAATTCCTTCAATTCATTTGAGAACAACACGCCAGTATCGCTAACGTGTCTATAAAATGGCGACCAACTGCACGTGGTATATTACTGTATAAAGTGAGTGTATGATTTGATACGCGTAATTCGTTAATTTTAATATTTATTCAATCATCAATTTGATCTTAAAATTGTTGCAGATGAAAACAATGATTATATAAATCATCAGTAATTTATTTATTACAATTATATCTTTCTCAATTATGTAGGCGACAAAATTATTACAATTTTGAATTATTGAATATTTGTCTTTACAAAAAAAATACGTATAGCAAGTTAACCTATCGTTGGACGTAGTTCCGACGTCGGCAAAACGTCAGTACCCCGACGAGATTTTCAGTGTATTTTTGCAACGTCGGCTCAACGTCCATATGACGTCTTAATGTGGACGTCCTTTTCAAACCGTCCACCCGACGTCCAGCCGACTTCAAGATAAGGACGCCGACCTTTCCCCGACGTCGACTACCATTCCCCGACGTTGGGCCGACTTCAGTGTGCTATCAGGGTATATTCTTCACCACTTGAGCCTATAGGCATTCGCAAGTCATCATCACAAAGTGTGTTTTGTAACAGATGTTTAATAAACCATTCAATGAGATCAGTATCAATGTCCATGTTGTGATCCCCTCCCATGCTGTGTCCACCTTCCATGCTGTGTCCACCTTCCATGCTGTGTCCACCTTCCATGCTGTGTCCACCTTCCATGCTGTGTCCACCTTCCATGCTGTGTCCGCCTTCCATGCTGTGTCCGCCTTCCATGCTGTGTCCGCCTTCCATGCTGTGTCCACCTTCCATGCTGTGTCCACCTTCCATGCTGTGTCCGCCTGCCATGCTGTGTCCACCTTCCATGCTGTGTCCGCCTTCCATGCTGTGTTCACCTTCCATGCTGTGTTCACCTTCCATGTCATGTTTATCACCAGATAACAGGTGAGTTAGGATTAATTTGATTGCAGTGAAGTCGTAGTCATTGCCCGGCATACTTGGTAGTAACACATGCCTAATGCCACAAACTTTTATTTTTACTATCAATCTTGCAACATGAATTAATGTATAATCCATACTTTCACCTCCAGGTCTCATGCTTTCACCTCCAGGTCTCATGCTTTCACCTCCAGGTTTCATGCTTTCACCTCCAGGTCTCATGCTTTCACCTCCAGGTCTCATGCTTTCACCTCCAGGTCTCATGCTTTCACCACCTGGTCTCATGCTTTCACCTCCTGGTCCCATGCTTTCACCTCCTGGTCCCATGCTTTCACCTCCTGGTCCCATGCTTTCACCTCCAGGTCTCATGCTTTCATCTCCGGGTCCCATGCTCTCGTCATCATGATTTCCAGGCATATTTAACAATTTCATGGCTATCCATCGCATAAGACTGAAATAGTTATCTTTATCCATATCTGGCATCGGACTATCAGGATTGGAGTGCATTTGTTCATCGCCACAGATCACTTCCTCAATCAGCATTTTCAGAAGCAAATGTAAAATCGTGAAATCCTTTTCTTCGTCACGGGACATCTCATGAGAGTCTTCCTGAGAACCGTGATGTGCACTGCTGCTGTCTCCTGCTTCCTGACTATGTGCACCGCTGTGTGAATCATCTTCAGGCATATCCCCATCAAGATTAGATAAGTGTCCTATAATCCATAGTAAAGCATTCCAGTCTTCATCATCAGGTATTGAAGAGAACGATTCCTCCAATCCACAGACCTTAGCTTGCATCAGCTTTACAGACACCCATTGCATCATTAGTTGATAGTCCGCTTTCAATTCAGACAGTAGACCTTCATCAGAGCCAGCATTAACCTCACGAATTATGTCTGATAGGGTCGTAAACTGAATACTACAGAAGTTCTCTTTTACTATTTCCTCAAGTATCGAATGAAGAAATTTCTCGTCGTCATCATCAGTCATTGGGCTACTAGCTGGCTCACTACGTCCTCCGGATAATAAATCGTCCCTGCTCTCGTCTTTATCTAAGTTTGGAACAAACATTTCGAGCATCCATTGAAGGAAACCGGCTTCATTTGCCAAATCTGGCATCTCGATGTTGTCTTCCATTTCACTAGGAATTATATCAGATGAACCTAACTCTGTGTGAAGTATCTGTGACAAGACAAGACGTATTACACCCCATTCCTCATTTGAATCGTTACCGTCTTGCCCTGTGCTGGCTGGCTCTTCCAGACTTGGTCTTCCTTGATCATCCGTTTGTTCATCGTTCGTTTCTCCAGGTAGCACCTCAGAGAGAATCCATCCAACCAGTCCCCAATCTTTGTCGTCACCTGCCATGTCTTCGTCTTCTCCCAATTTAGGACGATCTCTAAAAACGCCCTTCGATTCAGCCTCATCGTGATTATCGGACTCTTTCCCTAAAATCTGGCTTATTAACCAATGCAATATTTCAACAAATTCGTGTCCTTCAGCTTCAGGTCGGCCTGACATGCCATCGTCCGACTCACTTCCTTCACCAGATGGTCTGCTGTTGTCATCAGATTCACATGGTATAATATCAGGTTCTTTGCCTTCAAAATGATGCTCCAACATCTGAGCTACAATCTGTGTAAGTATACTCCAATCTCGAGGTAACATATCATCCACATCACCTCCCATTCCTGGTCTCATGCTTTCAGATCCTGGTCTCATGCCTTCATCTGGTCTCATGGTTCCATCTGGTCTCATGCCTTCACCTCCTGGTCTCATGGTTCCATCTGGTCTCATGCCTTCACCTCCTGGTCTCATGGTTCCATCTGGTATCACGCTATCACCTCCTGGCATCATGCCATCCCCTCCTGGTCCCATGCCACCACCTCCTGGTCTCATGTTACCATTTCCAGGTTTCATACAAATTGAATATTTGAGAACATTTATGATGAGGAACGCTTGCATATCCTCGAAAGATACATCACCATCATCACCAGGGCGTTCTGAATAACCTGGCATGCTTGGAGTCTGGTTCCCGTAAAACATATGAAGAAGATCAGTTGATACCATGTTCATGGTCCTGTTCAATTCTGGTTCAGTGCCATTTGGACCATGGTGGCGGCCATCAGTGCAGTTAAGAGTACCGTTTTGCAGATGCCACATCAACCAATGCAAAGGGTTAAATTTCATTGTATCCGAGTCTTTTCCAGGTCCCTTGTGCTCTTGGTCTCCTATAAGCGACATAAGTAACTGCAGAAGGTGTGCATCATCACTGAACGCAGGGAAGGTATCATCAAGACCACATACTTCTACTTGTACAAGTTTTGTAATCATCCAATGCAGTACACTGTGATCGACCATCATGTCTTCTTTGTCACCTAATGCGTGGAGTAAGTCGCTTCCAAACTGGAAGTCTTTGTGGCATATATGTCCGCGCACAATGCTCTTTACTAACCACTTGAGAAAACTCACGTCCTTCTCGTCATCATTGGTCTCTTCTTTAGATTCACGACCTTCGTTGGATTCACGACCTTCGTTAGATTCACGACCTTCGTTAGATTCACGATCTTCGTTAGATTCACGACCTTCGTTAGATTCACGATCTTCGTGTGATTCCTGGCTTTCGTGGGATTCACGTGGGACATCATCTCTATCATGTTTAGACATTATCTGATCAAGAATCCAATAAACCAATGACCAATCATCTTCCGGTTTACACGGAACGGGAGGTCTGTTCATCGGTGTATCTTCATCGTCTTCATCATTGTGATCTTCACCTCCGTCACCACCGGGCCCCATACTCTCACCACCAGGTCTCATACTTTCACCACCAGGTCTCATACCGCCTCCTGGTCTCATAGTTCCATCTGGTTTCATGCCTTCATCTCCTGGTCTCATGGTTCCATCTGGTCTCATACCTCCATCTCCTGGTCTCATGGTTCCATTTGGTCTCATGCCTTCATCTCCTGGCCTCATGGTTCCATCTGGTCTCATAGAACAAAATTTGTATTTCAAAATGTTATTAATGATCCATTTGAGCCCTTGACCACCAACAGGAGTAGGCATCATCTGTTCGTCTGTACGTCCTGTGTGGTTTCCTTGCATCATGCGCCCTGCAATCCACAGGAGAATACTGGCATTCTCACTGTCATTATCTGGTGTATTCGGCATTTGTGTTTCATGATCATCGGGTCTTGCTGGTGGCTCCATATCATCGGGTCTAGCAGATGGTTCCATATCATCCGGTCTAGCGGATGGTTCCATACCATCGGGTCTTGCTGGTGGTTCCATACCATCCGCACATAGCGTATAGGTATACTCCATGATGTTTTGAAGCATCCAATACCATAAATCAGTGTCACGATCACCGTTAGTCATTCCACCATCTTCACGGCTACTATTACCGTTATGCATTGGTTTGTGTTCTTCCCACTCACCAGTCTGCATATGATGCAAAATCATCAACAGAACATCTCGATTGTAGTCTTGGTGATCACCATCCCCTTGCATTGGTGGGAAGGCATCGTGAACACCGCACATTTTCATCTGCATCATTTTCATCATTGTCCATTTCATTGCACTGTGAGTATCCCAGTTCATCGATTCATCGTGCATGGTAAAGTTAGTGTTACAAATCTTATGTTCAACCACTTGTTGAAGAGCCCATTTGATTAGACTCCAAATGTCCTTTTCAGGCTTGTCTGGTGTCATATCTTCACCATCTTCATCGGAATAATAATAATAGTAGTAGTAACTACTATTTCCTTCTTGAAATTCCGAACCAAAAGCTTCTACAGATTCTGGTCCACGTTCTGGTTCGGAGCCAGAACTGGATCCTGGTCCTGGTTTTCGATCCGGTTTTGAGCCAGAGGTCTGGTTGTGCATTTGCTCCATAAGTCCTTCTAAGAACTCCCATTCCCCTGTATGGTTTGCATCAACAGGTCTACAAGGCATCTCATCATTCCCAGCACCATGATCACTTTTTAGGAATTTCCATAGTATCCAGTGTAGAGTATTCCAATCGTCTTTGCCAATAACGCCCTCATCGCCTCCATTTGATTCATGATGATGAGCAATTTTCCAGATAATCCATTTCATCATAGCTACCATGTCTTCTGGCTTTTTATGATGAGATCGTATAAGATGTCCATGCACGTCGGGCGAATGGCGCTCTTCCATGTCTGGTCTTTCGCCCATACCCGGTCGCTCTCCCATATCTGGTCTTTCTCCCATGTCAGTTCTGTTCCACATGTCTGGTCTCTCTTCCATGTCGGGTCTGTTCCACATGTCTGGTCTCTCTCCCATACCTGGGAATTCACCTTCTTCCATGTCAAAACCATATCCCATAGCAGCCATATGTTCCATGATCATAGTCCATGGAATATCCTGTGGGTTCATTCCATGCATTGGTTGATGCTCGTTGTCACCCATAGCTGCTGCAAAGCCTTGCATTAAGGCATGCATGAATCCAGTCATACTGTGTCCTGATGGACGGTCGGTATCGTCAGGACGAGTCATAGACATATCCCCATCCATAGGGCGTTCAAACATGTCATCATCACGGTCGTTATCCCCAGGACGAGGCATGGACATATCCCAATCCATAGGGCGTGACATCATATGTTCCATCATAGATGACCAAGGTACGTCCATGTTAGGATGTCCACTCGCTAGTATACGGAATATAGCTAGTAGTACGACGCCCGGTTTCATGTGTCCATCTTTATCCATTCCAGGTCCGCGGTCACCAGCATTTGATTGGCATGGTCGCATGTGGCCTCCCATCTCTTCTCTATCACCCATGCCTGGTCGCTCTCCCATGCCTGGTCTTTCAATGCTATCTTCCCCCATGTCTGGTTGCTCTCCCATGCCCGGGCGCCCTCCCATGCCAGGTCTACTATCCATGCCATCTCCCATGTCTTCATCACCTTCCATGCCTGGTCTTTCCATGCTATCTCCCATGCTCTCATCTTCACCCATGCCTTCGCCCATGTCTGGTCTATTCCACCAATCAGAACCATTAACAGGAGTCATCATGGTAGCGCCCTCGTGATGCCCCCAAGGTCCGTCCCAATCTACACGGGGTCCTGGCAATGGATATACAATATGTCCGTTTCGAGGTGGGATTGGATATCGCCCACATGAATCTGAAATATTAAAAATACAAACTATTGTTAATCCCTCTTTTAGCGCGTGCAAACTAGCACAATTATTAACGTCCATATATTTGTTGTCATCATAGACGAAGTAAGCAAACAAAGGCTGAACCATTTTGATATATCGCCAGTTAATTTGATCAAGTTTGTTCCAAATGTGTTCCTACTATTAAAACTGCCATTTAAGTATGTTAATTAAGTAAACCGAGAAATCGTAGCTTGAATAGAAGAAGGTTGAAACATGTGTGCAAAATATGACGCATTTGTTTAGTGAAGGTGTATGCAAATTTAAACACTTAACACTGCTACTGCAAAGTGTATACAGGTCAAAAATGAAACAAAACATTGAAGAATATACACTTACGAAGGCATCTTGGAACAGGTCCACTCCATTCGTAATCTAAGCAGACTATCCATTTGGGCCCAACAAGAACAGTCTCGGGCGGACAGTGAAATACAATTTTGTCGCCTTCGGAGTAAAAGTGCTGCCAAAATATCCCGCCATAAATAGGAACAGGAAGTGGTGGACAACCAGGTCTGGGCGGTCTCGTAGGTTGCGGTGTTGTAGGTCTGGGCCGCGGTGTCGTAGGTTTGGGTGGTTGCGGTGTTGTAGGTCTGGGCGGTAGCGTAGGTCTGGGCGGTCTCGTAGGTCTGGTTTCCTCGGTGGTGGTAACCTCGTCCGTTGTGGTGAAATCAGTTATGTATAACGTCGTCACTTCTGTTGTAACCTAAAAATAAAAATAAAAATGATGATGATGGATTTAGGGACTTTTGTAACCCAGCGACGCGCTATTTTCCCCGTTCCCTAACGAGGGGTTGTTGTAACACGCGTTAAGAGCATAAATAGGGTTAGGGAGGCTACGTTTAGGGTTAAGATTAGGGGGTCCCTCGGTAGGTTACAAAACATCGCACCCGGGACATCACTTTGCAAACGGTATAAAGCTGTGCTTAGCTTATTCCGTCGGACATTTAACCGATTGTCCCTGATTTAACGTAGATATCGCCGGTATTTGCTCGGTATAATTAAGTCCATTATAATTCCTGTATTTGAGACATCGTTGCATCCTCAAGCGGTAGCCCATGAAATTATAAACTCAAGAAAACAGGACCATGCCGCACGGTGCTGACAGGCATGTTTAGACTATCAAATTCCATGAGACCAGGAGTTATAAAATACCTTTTTGTAGGATCCAAGTTGTATCCGACTACGAGTCCGACCAAATGTATTGCTACTTACTTGGTTAATTGGTACATCGTCGTTGAGATTCCAATTCCAATATCACAAATCACATTTTTGACTCTCTTATCTGTAGTCAAGAAACCAACGGACAACTCCAAAATTGGGGCTATTTTATAATGCCCCTAATGTCGGTGACAGTATCTGACTCATTAATACCAATGTTTAGAATTGTGACAGACGTCGTGCGCAGTGAGTTGTAGGCATATGCTTCAGACAATGGGGATATACCAAGGCTTAGAATATTGGCACCTGCCTAAATATGGACCGAGTGATACAGACGACGACGGATACGAATAGCCCAAATCTATAATTCATATTGGCGTGATTGGTATGACGCGTCATCGTGAATTTCATTCAGATCAAAATTTCGAATTATCAATAGCACATGTCACTTTAGAACCAAATTACCTCAACCCATAACTGTTGGGATCGAGTTGGAAATCAAATATCAACTCCAGTATAAGTAGATCTACTATTATTAGGAGATTTATCGTCGTCCCGTTCAATACGTGTATTTTTGAATCGTACACAAATCAGCCATCATACGCAGTGTTGCCGGGAGTGTTGCCACACTGACATTTTATCTAACCGCCATCGTCTGGAGGGAATGATTCGTGAAACGGAGGATGAATTATTGATACATCTGTAACTTTGCCAAATGGCGTTTTTATTTTATTTTCCACTTGGTGCAACAAGCTCTTATCACATATATATAATAAAATAACAAATATATGCATGTTAATAATCAATGGTTACTGTTACATTTGTCCATTACATCATTTAGGTTTGTAGCTTACAATATTTTGCCGTACACAACAGTGGCGTAACTAGAGGGGTAGGGCTATTGGCCCCACCTCCTGCCAGAAGGCCCCCCCCCCTGATGCCCCCAAATGAAATGTCAAACAATAGAAATAGTCAATTATGCCCCCCCCCCCCCACCTCCCCCTTAATCACAGGTCTGTCCCACCTCATGCCTCCCCACCCAAATTGAAGACCCTAATTACGCCACTGGTAGGCCTACACACCAACAAACGGGTTTTTTAAAATTTAAATTCAAATGTTTATAAATACTGAATATATTTTTCAAGACTAGGCCTATATACAATGTCATTCATGTCGGTTCGGTATTGTAATAAAATCTCTGATCGCGGGCACCCCCCCCCCCCCCCCCCCCCCCCCCCCTCATGCCTCGCCCCAAATTGAAGACACTTATTTACGCCACTGCGCGTATTGTCTATGAAGTTCCATTATTTAAACATTTATATCGTACATTGAAAAGTTCACGAATGTACACATAATAGTTGCACTGGGCTTTGAGAAATTACAGTCAACTTGAGGACAAAATTATTTATGTACCATAGCCTACATGTGAGGACATTTGTATGGTATGTATATTGACGTATAATGCATGGAGTACACTGCCATAAACCCTAGGGGGTGAGGACACTACTCCTATACGTTTTTATGCATTAAAAATGAAAAATGAAAAATGTCCTCACATTTTATTTTTGTCCTCACATTTCCGGCTGGTATAGACAAAAAAATATGTCCTCAAATTGGCTGGTGCGCAAGTACTAGGGGGATGTTGTACATGTGACTAATGTGCTACATGTATGTGATAAGACAAATTGAGACGATGTCCTCTATGTATTTATGTACAGGGTGAGAATATCAGCATACATATTATGGTGGAATGGTGAGATATACTATACAAGCTTATTTATATTACAATCCATGTATAAAGCTAAGTACAGATTTACAAAATAATGAAAACTATTACAAAATAAATGGGAAGTTTTATATACAGGATGAGAATAATCAGATATATGTATAAAGGGTGTACAGTCATCAAAATAAGTAACTAGGCTATACAGGTAATAAATGGACTTTTAACTCTAGAAATATATATATATCCTACCTAAAAATATTAGATTTAAAAGTTGTTGAAAAAATCATCGTCTTTAATATGAGATATTGCACACTAGGATCGGTTAAATATTTATTGAAGCAGTGACAATCCAAAATGTTAAGTAAAGTCACAATTTCATTTTCACATTTTACATTTCAACACGGGGGAGAGTATGACAGGTAGCGTGTGTGTAGCGTATTGATCCATCGGAACAATACGGTCGACTGTCCAACTTGCGCATGCATCCCCCAATTGCACTATCGGTAATCGATAAGGTACCCGTAGATGGGTCCGCGTGTAGAAAATGAAAATGTGAAAATGAAAATCGGACTTTACCTTACATGTGGGAGAGTCTTTTCCTCAATAATCACCCGATCCTAGCGTGCAATATCTCATGTTGAAGAAGATGAATTTGTCAACAACTTTATAATTTAATATTTTAGGTAGGATATATATTTTTAGAGTTAGAAGCCCATTTATTACCTGTATAGTTACTTTTTTGATGACTGTAGGCCTAAAGCTTTAATAATATATACAAAATAATGAAAACTATTACTAATATATATAGGAAGTAATCCACTAATACAAATGGTCAGCAACAGCAACCATCCCAACACTTGCAGAGTTAAACGAACCAGTGGCGGCACACTACGGGCAGGCACGATCTTTGCTGCCCCACGCCATTTGGCCCCCAAATAAACGAAAAGTTGTGTTAAATGACTTAAAATTAGCTTTAAATTGGTCTGAAATGTCTTCAGAACAATTAAGCTTCAGGCAATTTCTACAATAAAAGCAAACATTTTCGCCCGATTCAATCGCATTTTGCCCCCTCCAATTTTGTTCCTGCCCCAAACAAAATTATGCTGGTGCCGCCACTGAAACGAACCCAGGAATCACAAACGTTTGGTACCGGGTGGGATGCAAAGAAAATTTCTGGAGCAACACCAGCATGCTTCACTTTCATCACATGACCACTCTCTACCACCAGTGTCTAATGATTGACATTGGAATGCAATCAAAAGATTATGTTGTTAAAGGGAAGCGGTCATGGTGAGGATTCTAACGAAAATTGAACAGCGCGCGGCGACTATTTGAATCTAACCAAGTTGGACATTGGCGCAGTCTGTAATTGTTCTACGTATGTTTACATGCAAGCGGTATTGTGTGCTACTCTACAACAATCTCTTAACCCAATGTGCGTGGCGCGCTCAATCAACCATCCTTCATTTGATTGAACGCATTTTCTATCGTATGATGTAAGTGATGTATTAGTTATGAGCTAAGGTTTAGCTGGTACAAAATCGTCGTCAGCGGTCTTTTCCTCACCATGCGCTATTCCCTTTAAATGAGGGTCTGTAAGAAAACCCCAGTGGCGTAGCTAGGTTATTCATATTGGGGGTGTGGGGGGGATAAATGAACCGTCATGATTTTTGTGAGTCAAGAAATACGCGCGTAGCGCGCAAAAATATCGACTTTACACCTATTTTTTTGCACGATTGAGCTACATTTCGGCTCTAAAGAATATTGCATCTTGAGAAGACATGCGCGCGTAGCCCGCAAATTTTGTTATCTGTGTACTTTTGACCATCATGATTCCTTTGGTCAAATGAACCGACAGTGCCAATCTCAACCAACACGACGTCAATAGGCCTATTATAATAGAAGGTGGAAGTCAGACAAACACAGGTTTGCGATTGTTTGTTATGTAGTGATGCTAAACATGCTGTATTACATTAGAAATCTTCTTTGTGTGGAATGGTGAAAACAGGCATGCAATATATGGAATATTTGCAATGAGCAAATGTGAATTGAGAACTATACTAAAATATTACATAGAACTGCAGCATAACAACATTAAATACAGGCATGCAATTATCCAACACTGATAAATAATAAATATCAATCAAGTGCAGTGCTCAAAAAGTAAATAATTCTTAAATGATAGTTCCAACTTAACACTTTCCATGCGGCTATTATATTAGTTTTACCATACACAAAACAGATTTTATCTGAAACCTTTCCCAATTTTCAAAGTCTATCTCAGGGATTACTGAACCAATACTAGGCATATTTTTACTTATTTCAATGCATTTCTCATGGTGATTCCAAATATGGTAATGAAATCAAATACTGTTAACATTTTTGAAACATTTTGTGACATTTTGGAATGTCGTCGGCAGACGCCTGCCGCGTGGAAAGTATTAAGTTATAGTTCCAAACTTATAGCAATATTAAATTACAAAATTATGGAGTGATTTCTCTTCTTCAATTTGAGATATTGTTCGCGAATATCGGTTACAAAATAAGGAAGTTACACCGAAAAGAATGAGACAATGTGCACATTTCATTTTCGCATTTGGATTTTGATCACGCGTGATAGTGTGACAAGTATGCATGCATTTATCAATTGAAGCATCCCGGGTCCTCATCTTACTTTCGACCGGTGAGTTGTCGCTACAGTTGATCAATTTTCTGTCAAATTGCTTCAACGAGGCTGCGCGTATAGAAGAACCAAATGCTAAACTGAAAAACGGACTTTAGTTTTGGAATTGTGAGCATAATTATTACTGGATAAGTTACTTTTTTGAGGACTGAACTGTATTTTATTTCATTACTTCAATATTACAATGAATGAGCATGCAAGCAACCCATCTTTAGCATACATAGTAAATTAATGATCAGAATCTAAACCCAAGACAAGTTCATATTTATAAAGTTATGTCGTGATAGTTGACCCTTAGATTGGATGATTACATTGCAATTGAATAAATACAGGCATGCATCAACGAACCAAAAAAACCATTTAAGACAAGAAATCTACTAATACAATATCAAGAAATAAACATCCAGCCCAAAACTATCGCGAAAGTAGGCAAATAAGCCAACGTTTGGGTGAGATGGCATTGGATGGTCAGCAGTAGCACATTATATATGACTTCTGGAACACAAATAATTTAAATTCAACCTATATGATCATGTGTTTGTTTTGAAATTCCAATTACAAATCAAAATCAAGTTATCACTTTCCACGCGGCAGGCGTCTGCAGACGACATTCTGAAATGTCACAAATGACAAATGCATTAAAGTACACACATGCTTAGTATTGGTCCAGTAATCCTTGAGATAGATTTTGAAAATTGGGAAAGGTTTTTGAAAAAATCTGTGTTTTATATGGTAAAACCAATAGCCGCGTGGAAAGTGTTTTAATGCTAAAAAGCATTTTGTATTGCAACGTGGTGAAAAGTAAGGATCAGCATCCAAACCCAAAATTAAAATTAAACTAATTTGAGATACATGTAGTCATGACCATGGCGTTTGGGATGGGAGTACGTACATTATTACAGCACAGACATGCATCTATGAAAAACTGACAATGAGGAGGTACGAGGGGGTATCAAAAAGTTCTTGACATCACCCAGAAGTGAAGGAATCAGAAACTGTTTTTTGTTACGTAACCCTTCAGACATCTTTAAAAAGTCACTGTGCAAAGTCACACATCTCTCCCACTATTTATTACCTGTCCACAGACCGCCATTGTAGAGCTCCTCAGATTGACCGACATTGATTGATCCACAGATTGCCTCAGATTGAGTTATTCCCAAAACACAAATACATAGTTTAAAGTGTTGACAGAAAGGAGTCAAAGGTCATGTAGGGGTCATTAGAGGTCAATATGTGTACACCCCATGTTAACCACAAGATTATTGTCACCAAGCTTATTTGTAATGACCTTTGACCCCTTTCTGTCAACACTTTAAACTATTTATTGCTGTTTTGGGAATAACGCAATCTGAGGCAATCTGAGGATCAATCAATGGCGGTCAATCTGAGGATCTCTACAATGGCGGTCTGTGGACAGGTAATAAATAGTGGGAGAGATGTGTGACTTTGCACAGTGACTTTTTAAAGATGTCTGAAGGGTCACGTAACAAAAATAAATTCTGATTCCTTCACTTCTTGGTGATGTCAAGAACTTTTTATACCCCCTCGTATTCTAATATAAAAAGGGAAATGGTGTACTTTAGGTCCCAGATTCTGGACTGTACTATCGTCCTATCCTGGAACGTCAGTGTTCCAGTGTTCCGGTATCGGACGATACTCGCACATATAAAATGTAACCAGTATCGCCCGATACTGGGACACATCACTACTGATACATGTGTACCAGTATCGCCCGATACTGAATCATAACTACGTTCGTATCGCTCGATACTGGAACACAATTCGGTGTTCCAGTTTAGGACGATATATACTGGAACAATAATATTATACCCGTATCGAGCGATACTGGTATACCACTGAGCGATACTGGTATACCACTGAGCGATACTGGTATACCACTGAGCAATACTGGTATACCAGTCATCTGGGATCTAAATTTCACTTGTTCCCTACTAAGTATTACAAAGAATAAATATTCAACCCAACACTACCACGGTTAAAGAAGCGAGCGTAATCACGTTAATGCGGATGGTGAATACATAGTACATTAGGGTCCATATCCAAACTCTCAGTGCTTTTAAAGCATTTTTCTAGCGATTTAAAAGCGCTTTTCCAACGGTATTTCGTTCTATTGTTAAAAGCATCGGAAAAAGATCGGTGATTAACTAGAAACCTCTCTACTTATCTGGCGTTAACAATAGAACTATTGTAGTACTCTCGATGGCTGCATTAGTGAAGCAGACAGATCAAAGGCGCAAGGAAGGTTGTGTTATATTCTTTAAGAAATACTATTTCTTAAAGAATATAACACAACCTTCCTTGCGCCTTTGATCTGTCTGCTTCACTAATGCAGCCATCGAGAGTACTACAATAGTTCTATTGTTAACGCCAGATAAGTAGAGAGGTTTCTAGTTAATCACCGATCTTTTTCCGATGCTTTTAACAATAGAACGAAATACCGTTGGAAAAGCGCTTTTAAATCGCTAGAAAAATGCTTTAAAAGCACTGCGAGTTTGGATATGGACCCTTACAAGTAAGTGAACGATCCCTACGTAAAAGAGGTAACCTGTTCATCCGCCTATTCATCATGTTCATACCGTAATCATACGCAATAGGCTTGATCACTGAATGTGCCGGTAATCGATAACATTTTAAGTTAAGAATCGGTCAAGTGCACGGTCGTATACCAATTTCAATAATTTAAAAACGATACATTTACCAATCTTTAGCACCAAACGGGACTGGTATGCATTAAGATTATCACTATGTAAAACATGTCTGATATTAAGAATATGTTTATAGTAATATAGCGGATCAAGTACAGAGCATGGAATATTACACACAAAGTATCACACGAATGTCAATGAATATGTCTGTGTGACTTCGTATGCTAGAAGCTGATGGCATTTTATATAATATGGCTATACAACCCATCTGAGACATTTCCATTGGTAGTTCATGTCGCCACTAAAGCGATTTCTCAAACTATTGATGTGTATGGCGGAGGAGCGGGTTACTACAACGGATCTAAAGTGGTACCTCTAGGCTCTAGGGGTGATTACAAATACAAACATTCGAATTATCGTGGTGTCTCAACACTCTGCAACTACATGTACATGTGATAAACTATCTGCGTGTTTCTACTGGTACTGGTAAGTCCATATAATTGTTACGGGCTGTTTTCAGATTAACCACAATTTGGATTATATCACTTGTCACTACTGGTGCCCAATTAACAGAAAATACGAGGTGTAGCAATCCAATGGACATGCCTTGCGCAAGCCGTTAAGGAACAAACTAACAAACCAATAGAATGGTAATGTATACCCTCAATATGTTTCCCCTTACGTTTCCTTCCACTAAGCCCGTGATTTACGTATTTCAAAAGTGGTTGTTGCACCCACTTTGATGGTTGATAATCGTCAATAACGCTAGTTGCTTACAACTGGCAAGATCACTCGGATGACCCACTATTTTCCGGAGACCCACTAGTAGAAACACGCAGAATGTGAATCGAATCAAAGTATAACTGGAGAAATTTAGTTTACATGATCATCATTAAACCCAGATCTTGCAGAACATAAGTATTTAAAGGGACGAGCAATTAAGCATGATTAGAGGAGTTTTGATGGGATGGTGACTAAGTATACCCCTCCCAAGACCACTTGTAAACTTTGAACTACCAGTTTCTTATATCATCATGAATAGTTACTGAAGCGTTTTCCTCGTTGAAGAGTCCTAATATAACATTGTATAATGCAAACGTCCGTGGCCCAAGCTATGGCACAAACGGCCTCTATATAGATGGATGATATCTGGCGTCAAAAGTTTCTGTACCGTAACCTTGGCAGTTAGTTTGTCAGTGATCAGCTCGCTCTTGAGTTGCTTTTTGTTCAAAAAACATCACTTGTATAACTCAGTGTATGAGCAGAATGTAACGATGATCTATCGTGTCTGCTGGCTTTCTGGTTGATTTCGATTTCTTTTAGTTTCTAAATTTGTGAATTTTGCAGATGCCATTATGTTGACATCAATATTCATGGTAGACGTTTTGAGATACTCGCTCGGCGGGACGGTGATTCCTCCAGCTGTATCTTGGAGGTTGTTGTCATATGGTAATCCGATGTTGCCATACAATAATCTAATGTTGCCATACGGTAATCTGATGACGGTAATCTGATGTTGCCATACGGTAATCTGATGTCGCCATACGGTAATCTGATGTTGCCATAGAATAATCTGATGTTGCCATACGGTGATCTGATGTTGCCATACGGTAATCTGATGTCGCCATACGGTAATCTGATGTTGACATACGGTAATCTGATGTAGTGCCATACGGTAATCTGATGTTGCCATAGGATAATCTGATGTTGCCATACGGTGATCTGATGTTGCCATACGGGTAATCCGATGTTGCGATACGGTCATCAGATGTTGCCATACGGTAATCTGATGGTGCCATACGGTAATCTGATGGTGCCATACGGCAATCTGATGTTGTCATACGGTAATCTTATTGTCAACAGTGATATGATGGACTTAACTACACCATTGATTCACGGTGCTGATCCGGTTCCACATACTTGCACTGATGATTTATCAGGTTGTATGTAGGCCTATACCATCTACTTTCGCTGCTGTTGTAGGATCACCTTAGTGGTCCTAATTTGTTCTCATCCTGGTCCTGCCCTTGGTGACAGTTGTTGAAGTGCCGGAAGTGGTAGCTAAACGAACATTTCTACGAATTATGACACGATTTGCTGTACATTTTCGAATGTCTATGACACTATCAAGCACACGTCTGTAGTGTCAGACATTCGCAGTGTCTATCTTGTTTGAACATCTCGTTTGAGTGAAAAGAAATGGATTTTGGTACCATTTAATATATTGGCTGATTCAATGATGTTATTAAAGTTATCAGTCAAATGTTACAGAAAAACGCACCAAACAAACAAAAGAATAAACATACGGGATTCGAACCATGGACCCATCCGCGTAAAAATCGGGAACGCCAGTGTATTAAAGCCCCAACAAGGACTTTCCTGGTAGGTCAGTGACACACAACATACCAATGCACGACTTTGTGTGTGAAACGCAGCTTCTGGATACAAGGTACATAACCGGGATTTACATTTATTCCTTTCTCTCCCCACCCCAATCCTATCCTATGGGCGTGTCTGTCTAATGTTCAGAATCACCTGGGATCACCGCTGACTGCAAATGTTGTTACGGATGGCCCATAGTTAAAGAACTCACCCAGGATTTTCGGGACAGTTCAAGCCAGGATTCTTCATCAGCACAAAGGCCAAGCGCACCAGGGTATAGAACTTAAGTTCGCTTCTGAATCAGTTTTATGACGCTTAACTCACCTGCACCTCGTAAAAATATCTACCAAATTAGGGGAGATACTTTGCTGTGTCATAAACCCACGACTTTAAACCAGGCCTACGTCGTAAAGAACATTGGCAAAGAATTGGCGAATCATTGTTCAAATCAGTTTTCTTTTTCAATTAGATCTACGCATACATGCTATATGCGGACTCAATTATGCATGGGTGATTTTAAAGCTTACAGCGTGTTTCTACTGGTGCCCCATCTCCTGAAAATGCAGTGTGATCAGAGTAATCATGTCAGTATGAACATGATTGTTTTAAGTACGTAAGCTTACCATAAGGCACCTTTTTTGCTTTAGCGGGATTGTGGCAACCGTCATTCAAGTCATAAAAGAGCTTGAGTAATTTAATCAGGTGCTCCATAATTCTCATTGAAAAAGTGAACACGTTTTTTAATTAAAAGTATGACGGAGCTATTCAATAAGTACACTTCATAGCTCTTTTTTAAACGAGCAACGTATCAGAGAGAATGAGTAACGTGAACCTGACATTTTTGACACCAAACCCATGAAATATATAATATCGAAATAGGTGGATGACCACTTGAAATCGGGAGTCACAGGCTCTGCGTGAACGTGATGGAGAACATCGTGTGTGTTAGTCGTTGATACATGCTTATTGTATAGCGTTGTTTAATCCTCTTCCTCATCGACTTCCTCTGAAACCCAGTGGTTATTCATTAGGCTAGGCCCGCTAGCAGCGCTATAAATTCATGTTAATTGGTGCCCTAAAAACCGTCACCAAATTTAAATATTCGCCTTCCATGAAAGCTGGTTGCTATATGACATAATTCTCGTGTGCAACCAACCGGCTGAATTATAATGGAAACTCACCCATGCAGTTAACAAGTAGTACCGCTCGTACACGCCCCGAATTTAAATGATTGCCTGGTTGTACACGCGCACTGGGCAATCCGCTCGTAGTAATTGATAACAATAGGTTTACCAGACCGAATTAATAGCGCTCCTAAGCGGGCAATTTATGTCATGATTGTCTGTTGACGGGGCACCAGTAGACACGTAATGGGTAATGATTGTCCTGATTCAAACTATTCAATTTAGTTCTATTACCTTTAATTTTTCTTACCAATTTGGTTTAAATCTTTTAGATCATTCTAGGTCCTAAACTTAATATAACGTTATTCATTGTGGCATTTAGTTCTGATTCCATTTATGGAAAGACGAACACATTATGCTTTCCGTTGATTTGCAAAATACTATGAATAGTTAACGAATTATACGAAATATGTGACCTGGCACCACAAAATGAGAGTAAAGTAGCAAAACAAATCATCTGATTTTTTCACATTTTCAGAAAGAAGATGTCCTCAGTTTTAAAATAACACCAAAGTTGTCATAATAGGCCATTCCAAAGTGAAATTATGATAAATTGAAGTTAATCACCGCTGAATTGTTGAATTAGAGAAAAAGGCCTTCAAAGTCAGTGAAGCTTATCGTGACTTGGCTCTCCAAAATATTCTGTCAAAACTTAATCGAAAGATTGTTTATGCCAAAGACCTCTTATTAAACGGCCTGTCATTTGTTTATTTGGAAATTTACAGGGTTCACACTACTATTAATAGCTTTGGAAAACTCTGACCTTTAAGACCATACCAAATTTGCCACAGGGGATACTATTTTAAACCCGTGGAAATGACGATGTAAACAAGGTAAATTCAAGACATTTTTTCCTCTCTTTGCGTTCATTTTTTGAAATGTAGGAATAAAATGCCCTCGCTAAAATTACTTAAAAAACATATTTCGACCCAAAATATTTTCTTCATACTTCGGAATGTGATACATAAATAGTTTATCTTTCCGAAAAAGAAAATATCTCATTTTCGACCTCCCCTTGTCAAATCGACTATTTCAGGCCATAACTCAAAATCAAATCCCAGCGACTTTACGCTCATTTTGTCGTGCCAGGTCACAAATACTCATGATATGTTTTTAAGGAATTATGTTTTGGATGAATATCATGAGTTGTTTCAGAAGAGTTGATACACAAGGAAAAACATATCAGTTAGTTAGGTATAGACCTTCCGGAATATTATCGCTACTCTGAGTTTCATGGACAATCCCATACGGTCATTTTGTCCAATCTTCAGGCGAATAGATATGTATTTCTTTGTATTCTGAGCATAGAAATGCCTTTACTGGTTTTAGAAATGAAACATAATATCATATGACTTGATGTGAATAGAAAAACAAAATTGGGTTTTCAGTACTGATAAATTTGATAGGCTCTTGTTTACAAGGGCCATGAAAATCCTTCACCTATTTACAAGGGCCAGGAAAATCATTCACTGATTCCAAAATTGTTGAATTTCCATTGAAATCATGGTTCGATCACTGTACTAGTCATGACCATAACGAGTACTCCGTTCAGATATTTGAATTCTAATTGGACAGTCATAGGTTGGTTGGGTTTAATTCTTACCTCGACGCCAGGCTCCTCGGGCGTTGTTGAGTCATCAGAGTAGCCATCGGAAGGAGAAACGTTGACCGTGGTGAACGATGTCGTTGACTCTTCAGGACCCTCACCACCCTCAGTTGTAGAGTCAAAAATCTCATCAGTTGGGTGCATGTTGGGCGCGGTGGTTGCTAATGGTTCCGTTGGAAGTTCAGGGGTTACAGTAGTGGGTTTTGTACTTGTTTGCGAGGGTGATTGTGTTGATTGGGCCGTTGGGTTTGGGGGCGTTGTTGTTTGATTAGCAGTTGACGTTGGGTTAGCAGTTGACGTTGGGTTAGCAGTTGACGTTGGGTTAGCAGTTGACGTTGGGTTAGCAGTTGACGCTGGGTTAGCAGTTGACGTTGGGTTAGCAGCTGTTGTGTTTTGGTTCGGGGTAGATGTTGAGTTGGCGACTGTTGGTGATGCGCTGGAGGCTGTTGGGGATGACGTTTCAAGTTCTGTTTGAATAACAATAAAGATAAAAGACGATTACCAGTAAGGCCAAACAACGAAGAATATTTGTCTCGGAAGCCCGCCCGCATTGGTATGTGAAATGAGGCCTTGGGATTTTTTGATTTAAAAAAAAACGTTTAAAAAAAGTTCTCTGTAAGCTTGTATTAGGAAAAAGAAGGAAAAAAGGTGTTTTTTTCAAAAATAAAATAAAATAGATAAAATCGCACAGCACTTAGCCTTTTTGCAAAATGTTTCTGAGACAAACCTTCTTCTTTGTTTGGCCTAAATCTACGTATATTTAAATCATTGGCGTAACACCCTTGAGCGGTGAGAAAACTGCCTCCTGATCCTGATGACATTTTACCGGGAGTAAAATGAAACGCATCTCTAACTCAATTAGCTTTCCATCGATTAATTTGGAACGGCTTTTACATCTGACAAATCAAATAGGATACAGAGTGTACTAAGGGAACAGTTCCATTTATACGCGATAAATTTATCGCGACTGTATCGGGGACTGATATGTTTTGGACCCGATGTTTTTCAAGTTGATCCGCGATAAAATAGTCATCAGGCCCCGATAAAATAGACATCGGGGCCCGATACGAGGCCTCTGCCATACCCTAGGGTATGTTTAGCAAATAGAGCGGGACATTGTTTAGCAAATACACGAGGATAATACAATTTACGTTAAACATCCATAATCAATAACATTATCTCTAAAAACATGAAATGCTGAATTTGTACCTTACAACTAGAATAAATAACCCGAAGCTCTATTTACATACCGACCACTTATCTTTCGTTATATTTAAACAAGCGGTAATAGGCTACTCGATAAATAATCCTTTGCTACTCGCAACTGTTCGCGATACAAATCTCATCGGGGCCTGATAAAAAACTCATCGGGGCCCGGAACATTCTCGCAATTTTTATCGCGTACAAATGGAACTGCTCCCTAAGAGTTGTTATGCATTTTTAAAGCTATAACTGGTAAAACAATATTCGCAGTGTATGTAAACTTAATTCCACATGAGCCGTGAGCTACCGATTCCAGTTCTAGGTACGCCACTGCGCCTACCGTTAAATCTGACTGACACTTACCAAAACAAATTGGAATACCGTTGCTGTACACTCCGTCGATGCACGTGATCTGACTAGCACCAATGAGCAGATAGCCAACATCGCATGCAAAATTGACAACGTCACCATGATTAAACGTGATAGCCGTCACGGTGCCAAAATCTAGGCTACCTGGGTCAACACAGTTGGCTGCAAATAATGATCATGATAAAAGAGAAAGGAAAATTTATAAAATCTGAATACAAGCTGTTTTTACACAAAAAAACCCAATGTAAGTATTAATGCGATAATAATAACACATAATATTACAGGGCAGACACCTACCGATCGGCTGCTCGAATATTTATAAAAGGCACAACATTCTGTCTGCAGAATTGTTATTGACATGATTGAAGTTACTAAATGTCTGCTAGCGAAATATTTACGAAAGGCAAATGGTCTTGCCACAGAATCCTGTTCAAAGACCAAAATATCTGCTAACATATTTCTACTATGTTCATAGCTATTAGACCTTCCACGCGGCGATTGTTCGAATACCATGCAAAATAGTTATTTTCAGAAAATGTTCCCAACATTCAAAGCCTTATTTATATAATCACGGAGACAATACTAGGCACGTTTGTACTTGTGTTAATGTATTTCTCGTGGCGATTCGAAATATCGCAATGAAATTTAATTATTGACATTTTTGAAACATTTTGTGAACTTTTGCAAATGTTGTCTGCAGTCGCCTGTGGCGCGGAAAGTGTTAAGTCGGGTCTTACCGTAACATACGGGTGCATCATTGTCGTATACGCCATCACTGCAAGTTATGAGAGTAGCTCCCACCAAAGTAAAGTCCTCGTTACACGTGTAGGACAATGTCTCTCCGTGTGAGAGGGCTCCGGTTCGCTCACCATTTCCATCAGTGCCAGGATCGGCGCAGTCGGCTAAAATGGCAAAACAAAGTACCAACAGATCGATAGTAATTTATCAGACTAAAAGTTCCGGAAACGTAACCATGGTTACTGAGAGCAATACTTTCAAGTGATGGAAACCAAGATAAGAGGGAAAACCAATAATTCGACAAAATGGCCGCGTCTAATGCTAAGACGTGGTGTCATGTATGAAGGGTAATTTAATTTTTTAAGGGGATACGAGATTTGGGGATACCAGGCTTGGTAATATATTCACTTATTTTAAAATCAGCGAAACACTAGGGAAGAAAACGAATACTAGTATTATAGAAACACTGAATGCAGACAGCCCGAAGACAGGGTGGTTCTTGACGTTCACAGGCTCTTACCGTAACATGTCGGCGTCACGCCGCTCCACGCTCCAATGAGACAAGATATTTCGCTGGTACCAACTAGAGTGTAGCCGTCTTGACACGTGAATGAAACGGTATCGCCGTTACCATAGGTACCAGTTTGCGCGCCAAAATCAGGTGTGCCAGGATCCGTGCAATCAGCTAATGTCATGAAATGATGTGATGAAAATATAACATGGATGAACGGATGCGGCATGCAATGTACAATTACAAGAATGAAATACTAAAAATACTAAAGATGTATGAGTTAAGATATAATTATTGCAAACTATTTTACAATACCACTGTAACAACCTGTTATTTGTACTTGAAGATTTTAATTTTACATCATATAATTGTTACCCATTTGCCAAGAGACTATTAATGTCGTGTCGCTCTTAATTTACTTTCATCGGCTAGGTTTACCGAGCGATGCCTGTTGCCCTTACTTTCGGCGCAATGTACGGGAGCTATATAATTACAGGTCATTACAGGCCAGGTTAGACATATGCTAGCTTCATGGGCTGGATACGGCACGGCAGTTTGCCGACATGGTGGCTTTACCGCAACGCATCGCAACCTGCCGCAGTCGCATTGCGATACCTTCCTATAGTTCCTGATATGAAAGAAACTGAACATGCAATGTGATGTATGAAATACTTCTACGACATGAACCAAGTGCATCTAAAATCTAAATCATGTGAATATAGGCCTAAATGACTTCCGTACTACTTGCACTAGGCTACAAATTAGTTCCTGAATATGACTATCTAACTATATCAACCCATTATCATGAACAGATGAAAGGGGGGAAAAGTGGTACATATATCGAATTTGTCGGCAACCAGACCGTGCACAGATTCTGACAGTCTCTTACCGATTCTTTATCTGCTGTTTTGAATTACAATATCATCACTGTCCGCCTGGATGCGAATAGGTAGCCTAATCTGGCACCTATTCTATTGTCATGATTCTAGGAAAATGTCTGGCATTTGTTTGCAATTATAGTTGAATAACAATACATTCACCTGTATGTCAATATCGCTGTATATAGAATGTTATCCATGTTCAATTAACAGACATTGTACTCTGGGTTGTTGATGACTTGCATTTCTGTACTCGGATACGATTGCTTTGTATGGAATGTAACCTTTGAGCTTGGAGCAACTAGTGTGATTGTATCACTGGATCTATCCATTAAAGAAGAAGATGTGCAAAATCTGAATTGCAATTCAATTGCTTAGGATGGGAATTTCCGTATATGGAATGTTTCCCATCAGCATTTACAAACAGGTGAGGTGATTGAGTGGAAAATGCGGTCTTGCTGTGAAAAAACAGATCTCCTCTTTTAGGGCACGTCGCACTCCCGTTGTTGGGTATCGCGCAAGTCGACGGATATAGGTACGTTCATACTCCTGCTGTTTCGCATCGCCCGAAGTCTAGGGATATCCATGCACGAGTTGAAGCAATGTCAACTTGTATCCACCGACCGACTTCGGCCGATGCGCAACGACGTGAGTATGAACGGACCTTATCGGTACGCAAATTGAAACAAGGCAAAACTTTTATCCTCCGACGTCGACGGACGCCCAAAAAAGACGGGGCCGGTGTAATCGGCCATTACATGAGAACTAATCTCGACAATTACTTACCAGCACATGTTGGCGGAGAATTGGTGTATAGACCGTCATTACAAGTGATCTGATTGGCTCCAACCAGGGTGTAGTCTGAGTCGCAGACATAGGTTACGATATCGCCGTGGTTATAGGTTCCGGACTGTGTTGCGAAGGCTGGGGTTCCAGGATTGGCACAGTTAGCTGTGTGTGGAACATCAAAATGTATTACATATCAACAGGTAAATTTATTTTAGGGAAATAAAAAGCAGTTGTAATGTATAGCGCTTTAGGAAAGTAGTCCTATAGATTCATACGGGTCAGCAGGGTATTTACTCATATAAGATTAAGAAATAGTTCCATTTTATACTCGATAAAATCATCGCGCACCTACCGAGTCTCGATACGCTATTTGTTGAGCAAGAAACTTTCCCTTTGTAAGCATATGATGCCATTCTTGTAATATCACTCATCATTAGTATGACTCAACACACGGTGTGAATATGAACGCTTGTATAATTTTGAGTAATTTGAAAAGTAATTAGGGTTGCTGCTCGATAAAAGGTTTGCTGGGAGCCGATATAATATCGAGTCCCAGCATGCTATGCTCGATGATTTTATATAAATGGAACTGTTGTAACGTAATTGACACTTTTTAACACTTTCCATGAGGCAGTCGTCTGCACACGACAGTTCTAAAATTTTGACAAATGGTCAAAATTAGTAAATGTCACCACCACAGTTGGAGTGTACAAACATGCGTAGTATTGGTTTCAGTAATTCTTAAGAAGACTTTGAAAGTTGGGAAAGGTCTCTGAAAATCTGCCTCGTGGTCGTGGAAATTGTTAAAATATCTTACCATAGCATACTGGTAGACTATTATCATAGCTACCATCACTGCAAGTAAGCGCACTACTTCCCACCAAGGTGAAGCCATCATCACAAGTATATGTTATCGTTTCGCCGTGCTGGTTGAGGCCGCTTTGCGTTGCGTTGGCAGGCGTTCCAGGGTCAACGCAGTCACCTATAAGCAGAAAACAAATTGATTGTCATTTGTAAAATTATTTCAACGTTCCCTGATCTTATTAATCCTATAGTCATTATATATAACTACGTTTCGGTCTAAGCCGGAGAGACATTTGCTTAAGAAAGATACTAGGTATGACCAAGCTGGACAAAATCAGAAGTACGTACCACCATCAGATAAACATCTGAACATTGGAACTCAAACATAGCATCATTGAGAAGATCTCCCACAAAATACTGTGGTATTATGGGCACGTTCAGCGTATGAACCCTCAAATATACCCTAAAGTTGCAATTGTTGGCACCGTAAATGGGGAAAGGCCCAGCGGTAGATCAGCTAAAGAGGTGGATGGATGGTATTTGGTTGGACTGTAACAACCTTCGTCTGACATCCTTATCAGAAGCAAGCAGGAACGCACAAGACAGAAACGAATGGAGCAAAGTCTTGCGGAGGATGGCATCACTCAATCAAGTTGGAGTGGACGCCAAAAGTAAAGTATGTAAGTATTATAAATGTTGTCGGAAACAAGACTAATGGGTGCTTCTCCATTCCATCTATCAAAATAAAGATTTTGTTTAAATGGTAACATACTCGACGTAATATCAGATTTTGGAAAAAGAAAAGAAAGTTTATTCTTTTACTAAATGTGCCTGTTGCCAAGATTTTGCAATAAATTCCATTTTCTGTGGGTTGAATTATGTACGACTATACTAGGACTTTTGATTTTTAAGATATTGTGGATCAGTGGTCAATTGTTTCAGAATATTAGGCAATTAATAGCAATAACGATATTTTAGGCTCTTGGCCACAGGACTTAATCTCGTTACACACTTACTGTAGCAGGTTGGCGCTTCTCCGTCCCAACTGCCTCCCTGACAAGTCAACTCCGTGGCACCCACTAACGTGTACCCCTCATTGCATGCATACGTGACTGAATCACCATTCAGATACGCGGAACTCCCACTCTGACTCCCAAACTCGGGCGTGCCTGGATCCACACAGTTCGCTACACACGAGGGAACATCGCTGGTCCAGCTGCCATCGACGCATGTTACGACACTAGCGCCGACCAGTGAAAAATCGGTATCACAGGTGAACGAAACGATGTCGCCGTCATTGAATGCACCGACACGGCTGCCGTCTACTGGAGCACCTGGGTCACCGCAATCAGCTGTTTAAAGACAATATACAGGGTTTAATTATCTATTTTTTGATGAGAAGGGGCTGAGCAATGATCCTTGTGGAACATCCTTAATATTATATTAATCAATGGTATAAGAACAGTGCTCGTTCAATCAACACAATGTTTTGCTGTATGACAGCAATAAGCTCTTCTTTTAAAAAGGACATGATGGTTATGTTAGGAAAAGATGTACTTTCTAGGTCTCAGATTCTGGACTATAGGCCCTACTAGTATCGTCCGATACTAGAACACCCAGTATCGTTCGATGGTATCACGTGTACCAGTATAGCTCGATACTGTAACACAATTTGGTGTTCCAGTATCGATCGATAGTAAAATCGTACCAGTATCGCGACCGATATTGGTAACTTTTATGTTCCAGTATTGAACGCTACTGGTATACGAGTATTAGGACCTAGAGTACACTTTTCCGATTGTTATTTTCAGAGAGAGACCAGGTTGTGTAAGGACATTTGTGGAATACCCCGTCAACTGCTTGCTTGCTTGATATTTTCAATAAGATGGAGCCCCTCGATGACAATTTTAGAACACCCGTTAAAAACTCTTATTCTAATAGCTGAACCGCTTTAAATTTAACACAAAAGGTGCTTGTCATACAATTACAAATTAATTCTTGATAACAAATCACTATGAAATATCAGGTTTTGTTTTAACAGGTCGTACCAAAATTAATAAAGGGTAGCTTTTGGATTTCTAATCTAAACCTGCTTCATATCCCCTTGTTTCGAGGAAGAAATGCATATAATTCACTTACCGAAACACACTGGCGGCTCATGGCTCCAGGTACCGTTACTGCATGTCAACACGCTTGCACCAGTCAGTGTGAATCCTGAAGCACACTCATAAGAGACTGTGGTTCCCTGGAGAAAAGTTGGCGAGTCCAATTGATCGCCATTGTCTATTGTGCCGGGATCCCCACAGTCAGCTGTACAGGATGGAAAAAGGATTAGAAAGGAGTTACAGTGCATTTAAGATGGCAATGTGAATACAAATAATAGTAGCGAGTTAGTTATCTATCATACACCACGGGAAAAGATCATATGTCTGTTATCTGATTTGAAACAGTTAGAGGTGGTGAAGTCTTTTGATGATGAAGATTGTCTAATGATAGCAAAAATTAGTAATGGCTTTAACTGGCATAATTTCATATTCATGTCTATCATATGCCTAGAGGATTGTTATTCTGTAAGCACATTTGAATGTTGGCGTCATGACTTGGCGCAACTATGAATCGGCCTACTATACTATACTCTATTTCTGTTCCTCCGGACAGTGACGTAACTATAGTCTATTTGGCCATCACGAGACAGTGACGTAACTGCGTATTCTACTAATTGCAGCACATAACACGCACGCCTACTCGAGGCGCTGGCGTATACACACGAGCATTGAAAGACGGAAGATACATACGTGTGCGTAAAAGCTGCACCTGTTAAGTTACGTCACTGTCCAGAGGAAGCCAAATCGAGTATCAGGCGCAACATTTACACACGCGTATGTGCGTTCCACCTTTCTGCGGCTGAGTGTATACGACAGCGCTCGGGAGTAGGTTCGCACGTTTATGTACCGCAATTAGTGAATGATGCAGTTAGGTTACTGTCTCGTGGCAGACAACTACACCACAACCAAATATGAATTATTCCAGGATTGTCCCTGGCATTAACAATTTAATATGACCGTCGCTACGCGGCTTACGCCCGTGTAATCCACTACATATCGGTTGTTACGTACCTTCAAAGCCCGCCCTCTGTAAAAATAAATAAGTACGGGGCTCCGTTGCAAAAGTGACTGATACACCTAACACAGGGACTACTACTCACCTATACACTGAGGTACTGCAAGAGAATACACCCCAATGAGACACGTCGTAATGGAGGCACCGACAAGACTGAACCCGGTATTGCAAGTGAATGATACAGTCGTGTATGCGAGATAGGTTGGTGATCCCTCTTGCATGCCATTGTCAGGAGCACCTGGATCGGTGCAATCCTCTGGGAATGAAGGATAAAGACATTGTTTTAAAAAAATGCGATATGTGAACAATAAATGGTGACGCGAAGGCCTTCTTTTATTCCAAGTCTTATGAGCATATTCAAGAGTTTAGATTGAATGCCGAGACGATAAATGAAACTCTTACAAGTGCTGTCTACTGAAGACAGGAGAAATGTTGCTACAAAAAGTTATGTTGTTATAAATGTATAAATGTATAAATGTCAAATTTAAGTATTTGGTACACAATACGGTAGTCTACCTATAGAATTCGGTAATTAAGGTATAAACATGATTTACTACCCGGCAATACGACGCAATTGAAATATTTTCGGTAACTTTATTCAGGGACAACAACAAATCAATTTTAATAGATTTGAAAATTGTGTTTTAGATTTTATACGTTACTTTTAAATCCATACAACATGTTATCAATCCAAAATGCTATAAATGATTAAAATGTATATGTTTGGATGAAGTCAAACAAACCTATGGCACGTTTGAGTTTGTATATTTGCCGGGTGAAAAATCATGTTATACATTAATTACCGAATTCTATATTTGTGTTGGTTTTAACTTGAAGTGAAGAGTATGCACATTCTAAGTAAAATACGTCAAAAGGAAAAGAGTTTGAAAAGTCGTAGCCACCATTGAAACTTAGAAGCATTGTGTAGATGTGCATTAATGATATTGGGAACGCTATAACATTGGACCGTTTCGCGTTATGTTGATGATTCTAGTCGAAAGATTGGATTTGATAATCCGTCATTGAATGATGTAAAATGGTGTAAAATGCATGCAAGTACTCGCGAAGGGGAAACAACAGCGGCCTGGATTAAAACCATGTAGTTAACTGTAATTATTGAACAATTAATCAAATTCATATAAAAGTATACGTTTTAGGAAAGGAAATGGATCAGAGAATCCAAATTTGGCGTCAATTTTGACCAAAATTGTTGATTTTTTTTGTTGTTGAGAAAATTCACTTTTTTGGACCCATTATTTGTTGTTGAACAAAGCTAACAAAAATAATTTTGAGTAAAATATGCCCAAATCGCTTGATAATGATGTTAAGACACTAATGAAGGGACGATTTTTTTTAAACCTAATCTAATATTTTTTGAAATGTTGACCAAAAAGTGCCAAAAAAACGTGAACAAATGTTTTTTGGGTTTTTTTACACTTTTTTGTCAAAATGTCAAAAGATATTAGATAAGGTTAAAAAACCACTTCCTTAAGCCTCCTTAAGGGGTTTCCCATTGCAATGCAATATCAATGGTTAACAGTAGACACTGAGAACAGAAGACAATAACTTTGGATTTATTATAGGTGTTATATGTTTCGAGAGAAATTAGGAAAATCAATGCACGCGCGCTGATGTTGATGTGTGAACATTGTCACGTCCCCGCAGGGGGGGGGGGGGGGTACTATTGTAAGCATATCAACATTTGCGCAAGTGCATTGATTTGTCTAATTTCTCGAGAAACAAAACATACGCATGAATTGACCTAATTCATACACGACACTATACAAATCAAAATTTGAGCATAATTGTGATATGTAATAACGAATAAAAAAACATGTTAACAAGTTTGCTAACACCCGCAGTGAAAATCGCCGAACCCGCGATGCCTGAATCAAACCAAAGAACGTTGTCTGCGCATTGAACGGCGCACACGCGTAGTGCCGCTCAATGCTCAGCGCCCAGCAATATCTATTCGCTCGAACTCTTTTAGCTCCATCACACACAAAATGACGCAACCAGATAGGAAAACGGGGGTCAACGCTTGCGCTCAGCAGCCGAGCGTTGTGGAGTATGCTGATCGCTTTAGACACTATTGGCAATGCACTTTCGCTTATTTTAGTATCTCGCTTTCTGATTGGTTCGACACTACACTACTATTTTAAGAGAGTGTATGAATTGCTAATAAACTAACATTGTTTCTGAGCATAAGCATAATTACAAAATATCCTCTTTTGAATAGTCAATAAAAATACAACTTCTATAATATTTGACTTCAATTTTGTTTATCAGGGATGCAACTATTCTAACAATTTATCCCTGATTAGTGCAACAAATTACGTATCCACTTTTGTTGTCCAATCGGCTGGTATTTCTCAGAGGGGTTCATATTTGCGGCCGTTTACTCACTAAGACATTCGGAGATTATATTGAAGGATCCATCCACGCATTGAGTAACTGGTGGGCCGATCAAGCTCCACCCGGGGTCGCAGTTCGTTGTTATAAGGTCGCCCTCTTGACACCCTTGACCTGCCAATAAAAAGAGATAATTTTAACTATAAGTGTTTATCTACTCTGACACTACTACAAATTATACAAGTACATTTATGGGAAAGTGTATTTTAGGTCCCATATTCTGGACTGTTTAGCTAGTATCGTCCGATACTAGAACATCCAGAATCGTTCAATACAGGTGCAAAGTCAGTCTTCCAGTATTTATGGTATTGGACGATACTGGCACATATAAAGTGTTCCAGTATTGGGCGATACTGAAACACAATTATGTACCATTATCGTGTAATACTGGGACAAATCACTACTGGTAGCATGTGAACCAGCATCGCCCGATACTGGAACATTAAAGAAAACCACCAATCCAGTATCGTTCGATACTGAAACACAGTGATATGCATATACTGGTATCGCTCAATACTGATATAAAATTGGATGGATTGAGCATGATTCGCGCAAAAATGTCCAGTTTTTTAAACTATAATGGGCCAGAAAACTTTCCTAAAACCATCTTGTTATGCTTGAATAATTAAACATTGACACTATTATGTTTGAAGCGCGCCAAAAAAAAAATCCAGTTTTTTTAAACTAAAATGGTCCTAAAAACGTTCGTGTTGTTATATGTAGGCCTAGGCCTATGCTTGAATAAATAACATTAAAACCAATACGCGCGAAGTGCGCAAACATCTCTATTTTTAAACTATAAATGGTCCAGAAAATGTTCCTAAACCACATTAACTTATTATTGGACTGTCACTATATATTTTTTTCAAAAATCTTAAAATCTTAGGGGGTGCACCCCCTTAAAAAACCCAGAACCCCACTTCCAAGGAGCTTGGCTCGTACCGGTATCGACCCGGGTATCGAGCGATACTGGCAACCTTTATGGGGGGTGGGGGGGGGGGGGGGGGGGAGTGAGGGGCGATCGCCCTCCCCCTGAATTTCATCACTATATTTGGAGACACCATGACAAATGCATTAAAATAAGTATAAACATGCCTAGTATTGGTTCAGTAATTCTTGAGATAGGACTTTGAAAGTTGTGAAAGGTTTCTGAAAAATCTTGTTTTGTATATGGTATTAGACTATAGTAGCCGCGTGGAAAGTGCTAACTTCTGATGTATTGATAGGACCTTTGAATAAGCTACATGCTGGTAGGCCCTACTCCATGAAATACATTGATATTAACCACCCATCATTTTATCGTGCTCGCGTGACTTTCTTCACATGGACAAAAAGTACCCAATCCAAGAAATATTTTTGACCCTATTTGAATACGAGTCAATATCTGAACAGTTATGACAGTGTTTAGTTATCTTTGCATTCTATGTTTGTCCTCTTAACTATATTGACCATTAGACTTAATTGGAATCATTTACATATCTTGACGAGTGAAAGTAGGCTAACGGTTAACAGTTAAGTCAACATTACACATTGCGGGAAGTGCATTACTTGCGTGTTTGCTGTGTGTAGGGGTGCACATACACGCAGACCAAAGACCAATACATGTATATACATGGAATAAAGTTTTGCAATTTCGGGATTGAAAGTCAAAAGACCAAAGAAACAGTGCAAAACATGTGTTAAAGTCTTGTGTTGGAGATCGTCTGACTTCTATAGGCATCTTGGCCACATATATGAAAAGAAGTTGAACATGTTGAATCTTAACTAAAATGTGTTATTCAAAAAATACATGGTCATTAAGAAAAACAAGAGAGGACTGAATTTAAGTAACCCTCGTTTAACAACATTATAAGACTTTCATTGCAATAGTCGATGGGAACCAGTAGACACTGGTGACAGAAATCAGTCGTCATGCATAGTGATGAAAGTGAAGCATGCTGGTGTTGCTCAAGAAATCCTCTTTATACTGTATATATGGTCTTACATGAATCTCTGGTCATTATTTTTAAAAGTTGTCAAGGAATTTATCAATATACAAAATGAACATCGACAATCAGCAGTAATGCGTGTAACAGAAATGTGTGTTTAGTTTTGCATCATCTCGATTTACACATTGAAAGTGATATACATTTTAATAATAGTTTGTGATATCAGACATGCCAGACTTGTATGATATTAAATAGATCCAACATTCAACCGGTTTACTTAAGACTTATTGCAAATATTACCCCTCTAACATTATTCATGAACCTACGTATACTGCGTTATGGCATTACCTTTATAATAACACAGGCCTTGACAAATTGAGGAAACTGTGTACATTTGTACTCCGTCATCATGGTCATATGATAGTCATGATAGTTGTCCCTGGCTTGCTGTTTTGATTTGAAAGGTCCGTTCATTTTTGTCTATTTCTTTTTCTTGAACATTTTTGTGAGTATTTCTTTTTCTTGAACATTTTTGTGAGTATTTCTTTTTCTTGAACATTTTTGTGAGTATTTCTTTTTCTTGAACATTTTTGTGAGTATTTCTTTTTTTAAAAAACCTGTATATTTGCTGTAGGGTTTCCCACAGCTTTTTGATCCCTTTGATTTGAACCTGCGTTAGTTATTCTGATCATTTTGGATCGGAAATTCCGGCCCGGGATCCCGGCTAGGATTGTGTTACAATTAAACGATATCCTCTACTGAATTTGCAGTCTACTGAAGACGAGATATTTGTTAAAGATCCGGTTGTTGTATTGTAGGCCTACATGCCATTCTTGAGTTAGAGACTTAAGGTATTGTTTTAGACCGTACCCGTATTATATTGTCTGACATAAATGCGGGCAGTAGTAAATTTGTAAGGCTAAACAATGATACTGCCGAACGCATTTATGTCAGACAATATAACACGGGTATACGGTCTAAATACAATACCTTTATTCTCATTCTTAAACAGTAATACTATATTACTATAGACATTAATTTAATCAAATTTGTACCTTTACTTGCTCACATTTGTTAACTGTTACCCCCCTGTTAGTATCGAATAACCCACACACATTCCATAATCCCGTGCGATAAGTACGCCATGCGTCGGCGTAATGCGCCGCATAAGCATGCGTGAAAATCGCAGTAGACGCACTGCAGACGCATGCGCGTTATGGAACAAAACTGTAGTGCCACGCACTTCGCGAGGGTGGTCATGCTAATTAATTTACGCCGTGTTAAGTTGTCTCATATAATGTCGTCGATTTCTTTGAGAACCAATGAGAATTGCCTAAACATGCTTATCTTTAAGCTGTTTAAGAATATTGATTAACAGTGCGTTTCTCGATCTATATAAATCAAACTACAAAGTGGATCTTTAAAATGCGGTGATTTTCTGAAAGTATAATACCATCTCACCGGGAAAATTCGGGAAAATTTCACTTATCTTTCTCAAAACCTAGCATGCAGTTAGCATATTTTGAACCTTGATTAAGCAAAGGATGACTCTGATGAAAATTAACGCTCACATGATTAATATGACAGTAATGTCATTTTCAGTCAATGTTCACGTCATCACTTTGAAACATTTCGAAGCATTCAAAACAAATCACTGTTATTAAATGTCGTCAGAAACAGCTCTGAATCAGCTATAAAATGGGAAGCTTTTCACCTAAAGAATGTAAGACTTTGTGTATACATGCATTTAGTATTGGATAGCAGGCTACCAGCTGAGATTAAAGATATCCATACAATACGCTTTATTAAATAAATGAACTATATATTAGGACATGGATTATCCTCGGGATCATCCTTGAAAAATTACATAAGTCACGCGTTCAGTCTCAAATACGTTACTGAGATGCGGCACTGATGTTATTCTAAGTCTGGTGGTCCCTTAATTTGACCAAATAAAAAAACACCAGGATTTCTATAAGTTTTAGATTCGTTAATCTAGTGATTATATAGGCTTTTTATATAGTTGTGTCCAATTCGGTTAAATATTCTCGAAATATCCCGTATTAACACTTTCAACGCGGCAGGCGTCTGCAGACGACATTCCAAAATTTCACAAAATGTTTCAAAATTGTTAAATTTTATTACCATATTTGGAATCACCATGTGAAATGCATTGAAATAAATACAAACATTCCCATTCCTAGTATTGGTTCAGTAATTCTTGAGATAGACTTTGAAAGTTGGGAAAGGCTTCGGACAAACATGACAAATGTTTTGTATCATGGTAAAGCAAAAGTTTTCGAAACGGTCAAAAACGTAACAACAATTGTTAAGTTATTGAGGGTTACGAATAAAAAATAATAGTTGGCAATAATTTTGGACGTTTTCTGGAATCTTGGCCGCGCATTTAACAATTCCAATTCTTATTTTGTATTTCTTTCCCTAAAGGATGTAAAAATAACTCTATATTATCTTTGTGCAGCATGTAGTATCAACGAATGTATTCAATTCGTTCCACATCAGGTCTACGACTCTCAGAGTTGACTTAACTTACCTAAAGCGGAAGATGTAACGGCAGCTAAGATTAAACTTAGTTTAAGAAGATATAAATCCATGGTAAAAACGATCCGATTTCTATATAAATGTTATCAACTTAATATCATAAAACCATGTTGTTCAATTGTGCACACCTTCACGAAACACTTGGAAAATAATGTGACTTGGTGAGGAACGGAATATCTCAAAACCTCTTTTCACCAATCTCCTCATGAAATACGCAAACGAAAAGCTAAGAATGTTTGGGGTTTGGGCTAGTTAGAGCCAGGCGGTGCTAGGCGGTGTCAGAACACGGATCTTACGTCCGGGGTTAGACAAACACGGCTCCGCCCGTCACACCTGCACTTCAAAATCACAGTTATGCAATGTTATTGACATGGAATAGTATTCAAGAAGCCCGCGTTCAAATTTGTCAACTCCGTGCTAGTGAAAGGGTTGAAGGGCGGCTCAAGGAGTCTTAAAACACAATTTTATAGTTTTGGCTATACTACAAACATGGGCTGCTCATGTGATATCGTATGCATTATGAATATTAAATTGATTTGATTTAGTATAGAAGCAGGATTACAGTACTGGTCTACCTGTCTTTCTGTTGTTGCAAATCTAAGGCTCTATAATACAGGATGTCCCAAAAAGAACTGTGCACATGTTTACCCAACTTATTTACCATAAATGTCTACAATTGAGTGCAGTTTGATCTAACATATCAAACGACAAAACGATTGGCTTTCAGATGCCGTTTATTTCATCTGATTTGGTTTAGTCACTCCTGAGATATGACCAATTAACTAAAGCTACCTAAAATCGAAGTTGTGCCACTTTTGCAGAAATAATGCATTCTAAGCGTCCAACCAATATTAACTGGTTCTTCCAATCATGGGCATCAATCCGTAGTGAAACATTGGGGGAGGATGGTGGCATTCGGTCTGATTTTTTTTAATATTCAATTCTGTTTGGCTTCACAGACACTCATTATATTATTTAAACCTATTCAATACCAATACAAAAAAATTATGATTGCATAATATTTGCTATTAGACCACTTAAACAGGTGGAAGATTTGTATCTTCTGAGTAAACTTTTCTATTCATTTGAAACTGGGAAGTGGCACAACGTGGATTTTAGGAAGGTTTAGTTAATTAGTCATATCTCAGGATTGACTAAAATAAATAAGATGAAATAAACGGCGTCTGAAAGCCAATCGTTTTTTCTTTTAAGGTAATGGTCTACCATCCCATGTGATGGCTCGAAATGGGCTATTTGATAAGTATGCCTGTAAGAAGCAGCTAATATTGTTCTTTCCTCTTCTTTTTATTTCACACAAATGGGAGCTGCGGTTCCAAAGTTACGGCAAATCAAAGTCGAAACTCTTAGGCAATTCTCGCAAATAGTAGTGTAACATATATCTTATGTAGGCCTATATTTTTGTTTTTCAAACAGTGATATCTAACGTATTATTCCTTAAAAATCCATAACTTAAAAAATAAAGGAGCTATTGCCATGAAAATACCACCAACAATTGTGATAATTCAAATTGCAAATTTGAGTATGGTATTAAAAATGTGAATGTTGTACCTGATTTGCATAATATTTAAAAACAGTGTTTCTAGACTTCAAACGCCGTTTTCGCAAAATCGTCATATTCATAAATCCCGGGGTCTTTTCTCAAGAACGGAATCATGTAGCAAGCTGTAATTCAGAATAGAGCTAGACTAAACAATTCGTCAGGTGATAGCATAGCCTTTTTTGCAATTTCGTTCTTGTTTGAATTTTTATAGCCATTTTTATTTTGAAATATGCTCATTTTTGGTTAAAAAAAGGATTTGTTAAAACATTTTTCGTCAAAATTAATGCATTTTTTAGAATTTGGGACACAAATTGAAAAAAGGGCTGTATGCTATCCTGACATTTATGTGTGTAAGCGTATTTCTAGTTAACAAAAACTACGACAAATGTTTGCGTTCTTCCAGGAGTACCCCGGGATAAATTAAGCGTTAAAATCCAAGATGGCCGCCATTATTATGCAAATTAGATACATTTTGATTTATTTTCTCTGTCAATCCTCCTGAATGGTCAAGAGTGTTAACATATCCAAAGATGAGCTTTGTAGGACTTAAAATAAAGATTTTTTTTTTTTTTATGGTAGCCCATGACCTTAATATGTTTAATCAAGTTACACTAAATTGTAGAACTTCATGGTCAATAAGTTGGGTAAACACACGCAGTTGTGGCGACGCCAATGTAAGGTAAGCCTGAGCGTAATGCTGATAGCACTGGATTCGTGCCTCCCATAGCCCGAATCTATGACCATGTGAATATACGTAGTAGTTGCCCCGCGCATGCCCCCTTCGCTCGACAGCTGCGCCGGGAGAGGTCCTTCGGCCTGCTTGGTGGTATCTTTACCTAGATCTAAATGCTGATTACATAGTCAGGTCACTAAATGATCCAGGTCATTCCCGATGACGTGTTTGATGTTTGACGGTTGTTGACAAATGTAATTATAGAGAGCGGCGACCGCATGCACGTGACTTGCCAACAAATCGGGACACTGGTGGTCGCTTCAGGCTTCGGGTCGGCGCTGTGCCCAAATCGCTGCAGTTGTCTTCAATCCAACCAGGACACCGCTCGTTCGATCTGACAAGTAGCTATATGATCGATTTGTGTTGCATAGTCCATTCGAGCGACTCCAAATTAGGGATGGCCCCCTCAAGAAGGAACCTTCAGACCGAAGAGCGATGTGACTACGCCCGACGTCACAAGTAAACTACACATCGACCTAAGTTAGTATGGAATCAGCGTAACCCAGTGTTTTCACTTTCCATGAAATTATCCGAAATTTCGGGAAATTATAGTTGTTTTCGGGTACTTGTTCGAGAAATGAAATAATTCCAGTATATCTCTTTTCAAATTCATGTTCGAAGCGACATCGTATGTATACATTTACACCCACGCTATACATAGTGTCTGAACAGTCACAAAATGGTTATGTCAATGGCAAGGTGTTTTTATTTTATAAAATATAAAATCTTTGGTTGACTTACCTAGAACTTCGATTTGAAATGTACAGTAGTTATAATTGTTTGAATCGTCATTCGCTGTATATGTCACGTTTGTGGTCCCCACAGGAAAAGTGCTTCCCGAGTTATAATTCAAAAGGACAAATACGGATCCAGAATTATCTGAAATTGTGGGTTCACTCCATTCGACCACTGTATTTGTCGACTCAATATCCCCAGGACAATTGTCGAAGGTTGGTATTTCCTCATCGTTAACGGTTACATCGAACGATTCCACTACAGAATTATCACTAGAGTCTGTGGCTGTGTAAGAGACGGTGGTCGATCCAATCGGAAACAGAACCCCTGAGCTGTAATCAGACGTGAGTGTGACAATCCCAGAGTTATCGGTGGCCGTGGGTTCGGTCCATGAAACAGTAGCAACAGCTACACCCGAATCTGTCGTAGTTATCTGGTCCGCTGGAAGATCATTTATGACAGGGTTTTCAACGTCTGTAATAGAAACAAATGTATTATTTTACTTTTCTTTTTCTTTTTTTAAATACAAATAACCCTTCTGATATTGTATGAGCTGCTTTTGTTTTTCTGTGATGACACACACAATTGCTACAACGGAAAACTTGTATCATACATTGGTTATCAAGGAACATGTTGATTAACACAGAGAAAGCCGGGAGAAAGAAAAGCGGAAATGTCTACACATTAAGGGGGGGGGTCTAGGTTGGTCAGATATTAAAATTCAGTGCTTCAGACAAAAATGAGATATTAGCACAGTAGAAAACTGCTAAGTCTCTGCTTTAAAATGCTTTTTGTTTGAGGTCAATTGGATTTTTGGTTCTGATGTTATGGTCAATTGAGTTTCGGGTGTCTCAAAATATCGGTGGTATTTTGTATACATTTGTATGCAGAAAACGCTCACCCTGCGATTTTAAGCATTTTCAGTTTTAATTATTTTTTGATCAAATAATTGTAACACTTGATTAAATTTATTTATTAAAATATTAAAATAATTAATTACACATCATAAATCATCGAAATTTCAAAGTCAACGTAATTTCTTATGTATTTCTTTATTTTTCTCACTCGGCTATTTTTAAGCCATTTATCTTTAAAAATCAATAAAAATGCTAATATAATTGCTATTCTAAACTATAAAACACGCAACATTTAGTTTTCTAGTTATCTTTGTCCCAGTGTTTAGCCAATCAGAGGCCTTGTCTGGTTACCATAGCAACCAGATCAAAATAACGCGCAGTTTTTGAAACGTTGTTACCTAAGCTTCAATTTGATATATGACTCTAAGGGGTAAGTAAGCCCACGGTAACATTGAGAAAATCTGTTTCCAAATTCCAAAAATAGACCCCCCCCCCTTAACACTTTCCACGCGGCAGGCGTCTGCTGAAAACATTCCAAAATGTCACAAAATGTTTCGAAAATGTCAACGTTATTGAATTTCATCACCATATTTGGAATCACCATGAGAAATGCATTGAAATAAGTACAAACATGCCTAGTATTGGTTCAGTAATCCTTGAGATGGAATTTGAAAGTTTGGAAAGGTTTCTGATAGGGTAACATAATAGCCGCGTGGAAAGTGTAAAACACTTGCCACGCGGATATGGTTTTACCAAATACAAAACAGAATTTACAGAAATCTTAACATCTTTCAAGGTCTATCTCAAGAATTACGGAACCATTACTAGGCATGTTTGTACTTATTTCAAGGCATTTCTCATGGTGATTCCAAATATGGTAATGAAATTCAACAAATTTGACATTTTTGAAACATTTGGTGACATTTTGGAATGTCATTTGTGCTGCAGACGCCTACCTCGTGAACAGTGTTAAGCGTACTCCACAACGCACAGCTTTATCCCGTGTGCAAAATGATGTCACGCGGTTTACGGAAGTAGATAATTCTTGAAAAGCTTGGGATAGCGAGCTGAAGAATATTAGAAGTTATTTTGGTAACAATAGTTCCCGAGGTTCCCTCACGGGATCACAACAAGGAAATCTGATTGACCAAAAAAGTCACAAAGTTGGTGAGTAAATGCACTAAGTTGGTCTTGATGAACTTAATATTCTAATAGCATAAATAAATCAACATTAATCGTATTTCGTATGATTTACCTTCCGTGACGGGTGGAGGCGTTGCTGCGATCTTGGTTATTTCACAGGCAGCCACGTTGAATGAAAAACTCAGACTGCACGGTACATCGCTGATTTTCCCGTCAAAATTAAGTACCAGACAATTTTCAGAGGTGCCTCCATTAGGCTGGCCTGTTTCCCAATCTGTATGAGGCAAGAATAGTGTTAACATTATCAACAATAATGATTCCATTTAAAATCCCCCCCCCCCCCCGTTATATGGAAGACATGACCCTAATCTTCCACACAGTGTAGATTTCAAATGGAGTCACCCATGCAGGTAACCCCTTATGAAATTCACACTCCCTGTGGGGAAGATTAAGGTTATGTCTTCCATACGGAATGTTATGGATTTCAAGTGGAGTAGCAAAATGGATGTAGTAAAAAGTAATAAAGTAGAAACCGATTAATTTGCCAAAGAGCAACATATTTATACTTAAAATGTGAAAGGATTTATTATATTCATGGTATTGGAGTAACGAGCTATAGGCCTATTCCAGATAAATATTATACTTCATTTTAGAAAGTGCCAATAGTAGCGTGAACTTGTTTTGTTTTTTGTTGTCTAAAAAAAAAGGTCAACGACCTGTTGTTCAAAACTAATTATGAAATGATATAATATGTACAGTACTGTTTGAAAAGATCAGAATAAGACAACTTTATGGCATTTGGTAACGTATTTCTAACTTTTCCCAAGAAATTAGACAGTTGACTTTCTGCGTGATTCATAAAAATTAGGAAATGGCCCTTTCGTTCTCTTTTTAATTCTGAAGTCCCAGGTTGACCTTAATTTTTATTGCAATGTTGATTCCAGACATTTCATTGTATTTATAAGAATAGATTATGAATTAAACCTTGTATGTCACATTAAAAAGGAAATGTAGGTCTACATAATTGGGTCATACTAGGGAGTAGTATCTTATCGTATTACTACATGTAAGTGACATAATTACTGGGTCCCATGCTGATGTTTGCTCGCCAGGTTCGCCCGCTTCACTCCAGCAATTCGCCGGATCGCCAAGTATATTACTTGCTCACGAAGGCAATGGTTTAACCGTGAACTAAGGGCACAGGTCATGAAAGAGCTTTGGTGAATCTAAAATCGCTTCACACACAAAACTGTGAAACTCGAGAACCGCTCTAGTTTATTTCGATTTCATAAACCTACCCCACAATCCCAGTTGATCCTCGTCTGAGTTCCAGTAGTTGGAGGAGTCCTCGCAATACCACTGTCCTTCTACAACATCGTCCAGGCATCTCAACCAATACCCTTCATGACTAGCTGAACTGTGACGACTATTTTGAGAGACGAGATAATCAACATCATTTTGATCGTCGAGAACTACCTACAAAATGATTGAAAGAGAGACACAATTTTTGCATACATTTTAATAAAACGTCGGACAGGTCTGCCGTAGACCTGACCGCTACGTTATGGTTAGGGTAAACAATTATAATCTGTACACATTGTCTATCATTTTACTTGGGGGTGGGGGTGGACATACAGACTCGAGTTGTTCAGCATGACGATGACGTCAGCCAGTTAATAGAGCCAGTATCAATGAGTCTGATGAAGTGCTCTGCTGAGCATGAAACGTGCAAATAAAGTATCACCATGGATTTGTAAGAATACAAATATTGTAGTAGAGTCCCAAAGTTTCTTTGATGCATTATGATCAAAATCTGTTTTTAGGTTTTTAAGCTTTATTTTACCTGAACGCCTCCATTAATATTGCATGTATATTCTGCGAGGCTTGTAGATGTATGGGCGCCCTGATTGAAGTAGCACTTACGACCATACGCTTCCCAGAAAACTGGACATGTAAAATCTGAAATGAAAGGGGTTAATAAAACAAGGCAGCATGTCAATTTATAGGAATAATTCCCTAATTAGGGAACGCACTCAAATTGGGCGTACTTCGTACCTACATGGGGAACATTTAAAAAAAGTTCTATTATAAGATATATTATAATATAGATGTAAGATTGTTGCGTAAATAACAGAATAATAATGTACCCGTTCAAATTTTGTATCCCTAGTTCATTAGGAACGTTTCAAAAAGTTCTATAAGACAAGTAAATGAATAAGTATTTTCATGAAATAAAGAGACCCGTTGACATTTGGTGTCCCTTACAACAGGATAGTCTTTGTCTTTGGAATTAATTAATAGGTTGCTAGTGTTTTATTTCAGATATGTATCTATATAATCTTGTTTATAGCGATAGCCTTTTACCATCTTCAGATTTATTAATACCTGTAGTGCTATCATGGTGAATGTTAGATGTTGAAAAATAGTAGTGATCACCGGGAGTGAAGTTTACTTCTATAGGGATCAATTTATAGAGCTTTACAGCTATGTCAGATGCATGTAAGGAAAAAAAGAAGGTTGGTTTCAAGCCCATTGTTTACGGTCATCATTGATTGCCATAATCTCTCTCCCCCTCCCAATTGTCATATTCCCGCAATTCGGACTAGCCGTGTGTGCCTGCTGATAAATTAAGTTATGGTGTTTGAAATGTTTCAAATAAAATGAAAGACTACAAAATTCCCTTTATTTTGTTACCAAATTTGACATATTTTGATATTCAACGTTGTATTTCTTATTATCGAAAAGTGTGAAATATGACACCAAGAAAGTCCCAGTTATTCACATGCACATGGCCACATGCTAATAAGGTAGCTTTGAATTTGGCGGGAAAGTAAAAAGTTCCTAATCATATGAAATTACTACTGCATGGGGAATATATAGTACAATTGTGACTGAATGAAGTCAACACATTTCCAGGGAACAAAAGATCCACCCAGTTAAGTGCTTTCAAAATTCTAATATGGCCACCAAAATGTATACATGGTGGCCATTTTGTTAAATGTTAACGCATTTGTCTCCTTGATCTAATCATACCCAAATCCAGTAATTATTGGCCGATTAAGATTAGTGTCGTGTGAAGGTACTAACAAGATTCCAGATCTAGATCAAGTACCAACGAAAACGTTTTAATTGTTAATTGTTGTGTTATTTTTATATACAACAAAGTTGAATCCATCCAAAATTACTAGTAAAAATCATTCGTAGGCCTATGTCATTTACTTTCATTAGAACTTTAATATAGGTTTTCCCAGTTAGTTTAACACTTTATTCATTATATTTCATATCTCGTTAAGTTTGAATTCGTCCCAAAATTTTGAAGGTTGCATTTGTTAAAGTAAATTTCGTCTTTGGTCAAGTATATTCATATTTTGCGCAATGAATTTCATTTAATGTTCGTTTTATTTCGTCCTAACACACTTCCATTTCGTCTGATACAGCGGTAACCTACTAATGTATGCATTTATTTCGTCTTTGATCAAATAGTTTCATATTCAGTTCACTTTATTTCGTCCCATGTGGAACGTCCTGCCTAGAAGCATGTAAAATCCAGCTATAGGCCTATACGTTATATATATATATTTATTTTTTCTATCTTTCTTTCTTTCTTGTTCGTTCTTTTTTTCTTTTATTTCATATAATTTATATCACCAACTTTCTTGAATGACTTAATGGGACTTTGTGCAAGTTGTTTGCACTTTGGTGTGGTATCTTTAGATGGTAAAAAACCATGCAAAAACAATATCCACGTTTTCAGTTGTTTCAATATAGACAAGGCAAAAGAACACATGTCGGTGGTTCAAATCTAACCTGCAATAATATGTAGGCCTATTCTTCTAACACCTGACGAATATATGTGATAAAAGTATTAAAAATAATGAACAAAGACGAATTATATTTGTGCATAGGCACGCTACCCACCAGGTGATACGAATTCAATCCTTCCTTGACAAAAAGAAATGACCAATGAATTAAATGAAATGGTCATACTTTGAAATATAATGCTCATTGACGAAATTTATCTAACAAAATGCGTAAGTCAGATTTTGGGGACGAATTCTAACTTAACGAGATATGAAATATAATGAAAAAAGTGTTAAACTAACTGGGAAAACCTATATATAGTATAATTACATCCCCAAAAGAATAAAAACATCATCAACATTATCAAATATTTAACAACAAATACTAAAATCTCATCATTTTCCACATCTGAGACTCATTTTTTTCATTGGTTGTCTGCGTATATGAAAGTCAGGTATACGCCGTGTGGAGACACGTGATATACACTGTTTCAAGACGTCAGTCTGGGAATCGAAATCAAATTATAGGTTTTCCCAGTTAGTTTAACACTTTTTTCATTATATTTCATATCTCGTTAAGTTTGAATTCGTCCTAAAATTTTGAAGGTTGCATTTGTTAAAGTAAATTTCGTCTTTGGTCAAGTATATTCATATTTTGCGCAATGAATTTCATTTAATGTTCATTTTATTTCGTCCTAACACACTTCCATTTCGTCTGATACAGCGGTAACCTACTAATGTATACATTTATTTCGTCTTTGATCAAATAGTTTCATATTCAGTTCACTTTATTTCGTCCCATGTGGAACGTCCTGCATAGAAGCATGTAAAATCCAGCTATAGGCCTATACGTTTTATATTATTTATTTTTCTTCTTTCTTTCTTGTTCGTTCGTTCTTTTTTTCTTTTATTTCATATGATTTATATCACCAACAAGGCAAACGAACACATGTCGGTGGTTCTAATCTAACCTGCAATGATATGTAGGCCTATTCTTCTAACACCTGACGAATATATGTGATAAAAGTATTAAAAATAATGAACAAAGACGAATTATATTTGTGCATAGACCCGCTACCCATCAGGTGATACGAATTCAATCCTTCCTTGACGAAAAGAAATGACCAATAAATTAAATGAAATGGTCATACTTTGAAATATAATGCTCATTGACGAAATTTATCTAACAAAATGCGTAAGTCAGATTTTGGGGACGAATTCTAACTTAACGAGATATGAAATATAATGAAAAAAGTGTTAAACTAACTGGGAAAACCTATAGTATTTAACTAGCATATTTGCGCAATGTATAGGAATCTAAATATGGGAAGGAATAACCGAAACAGTCAAAAATGTAACAGCAATATTTATTGAGGTTCACGAATCAAGTTTGAATTATTTTCTGGAATCATGGCCCCTGTACCGGCCTCTATCAAGACTATAATTATTTGGTACAACTTGAAATTAACCATCTTCAGAAGTTCGCGTATTATCCGATAGATGGTGGATACCCAATAGTGTTCAATAATACCAATTCGTTCTCTAAAAGATGTGAAAATAACTCTATTCTGTATTATATGCAGCAGTGTCAACGAATGTATTCAATTCGCTCCACTTCATGTCTACGACTCAGCCCTTTTATGGCAAAAGAAATGTATCTTATATGTCGTTTTCTAATAGTTTCCTTCCTTTTAACATTATCAAAGTTAGCTTTTTTCTCCATAAATCATGTAGTGGTAAAAGGCAGTTTATTACTTTTATTGTCTTTACAAGTTGCAACCTTTTCCTAAGTTAGGATTATTGAACCAAGTTAACTCAAATCCATGTTCAAAGGAAGTATATCATTAGGAAAGTACATATAAGATACATCCTTTTGCCATAAAAGGGCTGCTTGACTTAACTTACCTTGAGCGGAAGACGTAACGGCAGCAGCTAAGATTAAACTTAGTTTTAGAAGATAATCCATGGTAAAAACGATCCAACTTCTAAATGTTATCAATTAAATGTCATAAAACCATGTTTTTTTCTCAATTGTGCACACCTTCAGGAATCACTGGGAAAATGTGATTTGAGGAGGAATAAGAAGATATTGCTCCAACCTCCTCATATGAGTGACGCTAAGAGAAAGATGTGTGGGTTTGGGCTAGTTAGGGCAAGACGGCGCAAGAACTCGAAGGGGGGGGGGGGGGGGGGGGGTATTCTGATATACTTTGGTAGGGATGCGCCGCCAGCATAATGAAAATTTACCCAAACATTTACCAATTTTCGGGAGAAATGGACGCATATGTTTACCAGAAACCGGCGTAATTTTCCTATATATTTGACAGATTGTGCTAACATTTCGGCGAAAAACAGATCAATTTAGGATTTTGACCCATAAATTTATCTAAAAAGGCTTTGAAAAGGGGTCATTCATTTACCAGAAAGTGAGAAATGGGACCCTATTTGGCTGCACATTACCGTAACCTCATATCCACTAAGTAGCTCCCCGGGCAAGAAACGAATCTACACTCCATGGTTAGATAAACACGGATCCGCCCGTTGTACCTATACCTCAAATCACAGTTATGGTTATGCAATGTTATTGACATGGAATAATTAGTATTCAAAAGCCTGTGTTCACATTTGCCATCTCCGATAGTGAAAGGATTGAAGGGCGGCCCAAGGAGGCTTAAACACAATATAAACATGTAGTTTATACTACAAACATCATTAACATGGGCTGCTCATGTAAATTTAATATCGTAATGCATTATAGATATTAAATATATTTGATTTCGTATTAGAAGCAGGACTACACTGGTCTACCTGTTACAAATGTAAGGCTCTTATCTTATACGAGCTCCCTTAAATTCTCCTATCAGTGGCAACACTTTTTGTAGAGACATTACTAGGGATTCTATTACATTTGGGATAGGAAAGTTCTATACTGATGCACGTATTTGACACGCCTATAGAGTCTTTTTACTCCTATAGAGTCCACACAGCATTCTGTATTTAGATTTATTCCGTTAGCGCCCTCAACGGAATAAATCACAATAACTAGTTTAAGATTGTAGGATATCCAATTTATAGTTTAAGCTTGTGCCATCCTTGTGTTTACCTCCCCGACCATACTTGTTTTTATCAACCCGACCACCAACCCCCTGAGTGTTTTGGCATACAATTATGTATCAATATGATTTCCAAGGTGTCTAATCTAAAATACGTATACTGTAATACGTAATCTTAAATTAGTGTTATTGTGATTTATTCCGTTGAGGGCGCTAACGGAGTGCTGTGTGGACTCTATAGGAGTAAAAAGACTCTATAGGCGTGTCACACACGTAGCTATAAACAGGTCCCATTTGCATGAATTAAAAAAGGCAACAGCGCCATTTTATGATGCTCGCCAGAGTTAAAGGAATGGTTAGACTTGCAAGTCTAAGGCATCTTAGAACACGATTTTGCATTAATTATTGGAGTAATCAAATAAAATATGACATTTTTGACCAGAAATGAGATACTTAAAACAATAGAATACATAAAAATTAAATATATGCGTTAATGAACGAAATTTTCGACTTCGCGACGGACTTGGACGCGCAAAATTTATCATAAGAGGAATATCCGATTTTGTTCATTTTTAAAGCAAAAGAAAGCTAAATCTCTGGGCTATGATTTAAAGCCAAAAAAACCAAAATCTATAATATAAAACCTTTCAACCCCTAATCCCCCCTTAAGTATAGATGGTTTAATAGCACGGAGGTCTTCGCAAGTGGAATTTCTTTCAATTTTTGATCTCATTTGGTGCGATCTGGCGTATACTTTTGACCAAAATTGTACTGAAAAGCCAACTCTTCATTTTCAATCAATATTTTAGTTTATATCAATGAAAGAAAAAAGTTGAGCGTATGCTGATATGTTCTTGATTTATGTAAAGATTCTCTTTCCCTTTTTTTTCTTTCCTTTTTTCCCCCTGGATCCGCCACTGGTGAAGTAGTATATATTTCAGGCTTGAAAAAACTGGGGGAAATTTCCCAACAATTCAGTGTAAACTTCAATTAAGTCTAATACCCCTGAATAACTAAAGCAGACGACACAAACAGCGCCACCAACAATAGGACACCAAAGTTAAACAAAAGTGGCTTCTGATCGGCAAGTTGAGTGGCACACTCCTGAAGATGTTCCGCCAGCAAAATGAAAATTGACCCAAACGTTTATCAATTTTCGGGAGAAAATGGACGGGTTACCAGAAACCCATCATTTTACTATAATATTGGATAGATTTTGCTAAAATTTCGGCTCAATTCCAGTTCAAAATGTTAACAAGACCGTATTGTAGAGGCACTGCATAGTGTTGACTGCTATAATTGCTACGCTTTGATATTATTGCAGTTACAAGATTGGTGATAGTTATGGTTTTAAATTTTGGAGAAAACAAATCTGACTAACAAAGCAGAGGCCAAGGTGCTAAATAAAAAGAAGAACAAATATTTGACAAATTATAAATATTTTAAACAGGTATTTGATTCTTTTTAAAATCCATTAATATGTTCAATAACTTAGAAACGCCAGCCCCATAGACCCACCCGACTGAGAAGCCAGTCCGCCCGTCATCAGAGTGACATTTTACAGTAATATTATATTGGCGGCCATCTTGGATTTAGGTGTGTTAACAAAGCAAAAGTTCTGGATATGAGTGTCTAGTGGTCTTATATACATCCCACTATAAAAACTATACTAACTCTTTCACCACACAATTTGATTGAGATTTGACCAGTTTGGGCTGCCATTTTGGTAACATCCTGAATATGCTTTAGGACCATGAAAGTAAGTCAAAAAGTTAGTTTGAGCATGTGGGTGAATTTTTAACTACCCATTTTAAGTTAACAGTACAAGACAGAAAGATGTGGCCATGAAATGCGTGAACCACGCGTGAGTAAAAACACTCACGCGTGAGTCAATTCCACTCACGCGTGAGCTAATCCTACTCACGCGTGAGCCAATCCCACTCACGCGTGAGCCAATCCCACTCACGCGTGAGCCAATCCCACTCACGCGTGAGCCAATCCCTCTCACGCGTGAGCCAATCCCACTCACGCGTGAGCCAATCCCACTCACGCGTGAGCCAATCCCACTCACGCGTGAGCCAATCCAACTCACGCGTGAGCCAATCCCACTCACGCGTGAGCCAATCCCACTCACGCGTGAGCCAATCCCACTCACGCGTGAGCCAATCCCACTCACGCGTGAGCCAATCCCACTCACGCGTGAGTCAATTCCACTCACGCGTGGTCTATGCGTGAGACAATTAACTGCCTTTTTAACGACAAGCCGTGTGTGCTGGGCATCTTTTGTTTTGAATTAATTCAGCAAAATCGTCTGTTGTCAAAGACGCAGACCGATTCGTAATTGCCGCAATCTTGGATTGGATGTTATTGACATCGTTGTAAGTACCATTCTTACTTGAAGATCCGTGAAATTTAAAGTGCGTGTAACGCTATTACGTAGTGAAACTTGGTCTCTGGGTACGATGATATAGGGAAATAGTCAAAACTACCACACGGGAAATAGCTCAATTTCTTCAATAGCTCAATTTATTATCACTGTGTCCAGCTCAATTGACCAATGAAATGGCAGGATTAATGCCTATTATCTCATGAATATGTATGAGGTGTAATAATCAACACTGCGGCAATGCCTCAATACTACCAGGTATAAAGAGTGGGGATAGTTGTGGTTTTAAATTTTGAAGACAAATCTGACTAACAAATAAAAAGGCCAAGGTGCTATACAAGAAGAAAAACCCGAAAACAAAATAAACCCGAACCATGTGTTTTGAATTGATATTTTCATTTTTATTTTCAAAATTTTGAAAGACTTTCGTCAAAAGAATAATAATAATAATAATACACAAACGAGGGCATCAATGATGCAGAACCGCGATATTTTTGCAGGTATCGTGTAAAAGGGAGCATTAGAATATATCTAGAATAATGATTCGTGATAGATCTGGCCTTGACGAAATTGGAATGTTTGATTTTCAGCATAGTTAAGTTCTAATCTAATTGGACTTCACATTAACCATCCTAGGTTTGGTAGAGGTTAAATAGTGTATTAATTGAAGAGTTGAATTAGTTGTTGCCTTATAGAGTTATAGCGGATTCAACATTTTGATTAAAATATGCAAATGAGATAGTTATCATATTTACACAAATGCAAATGAGGTACAGCTTGGACCAATGGTGCAGCCATTCATATCCTACCATAATACTGTAGCTAGCTATCTTGAAAGTGTATTACACATTGTTTTCAAGATTAAGAGCCAAATCAAAGATTTGACCAAAATATGCAAATTAGCACATTAGTACATTGGTATAATAACAACCATTCAATTAAGACTAACATTAAGCCCTACCATACTAGCCAACTTGGAAATTTATCACTCAATTTTAAAATTCTGAGCCAAATCAAAGATTTGATCAAAATATGTAAATAAGCTTATAAGCATAATTACAACCATAAACATAAGCCCTAGCATTGAGCGCTGATAGGCCTGGTCATGTCTAAGCGTCGTAGTTTTGGTACAGGTTAAATCAATTTAATTGTTAAAAGTTAAAGTTAATTTAATAAGTCATTGCATTAAGGAGTTACACCCAATTCAAGTCTTTAACCAAAATATGCAAATTAAACAATTATCATATTTACACAAATGCAAATGGCATCTAGCTTGGAATAACGGTGCAGCCGATCATGTCCTACCATAATACTAGCCAACTTGAAAGTTTATCAACCATCGTTTTCAAGATTAAGGGCCAACTTCAATGATTTGACCGAAATATGCAATTTAGCCCATTAGCATAATTACAAACATACGAATTAGCCCTAATGTTGATCAACGATAGACCATCTCCAGTCTGTTTTCTTCCTCTCGAGATAATCCCCTGCCCCTCCCACTCGAGGCAATATCCCTGCCCCTACCTCTAGAAACAATGTCCACCCTTCCCCTCATTTCGAGACGATCTCGATCCCTCTCCAGACAATCTCGCTGCCCTTTTGCTCTCAAGACAATCTTGTTCCTCAACAAAGTAAGTTCAATCCTAATTAGTGTTTTTAAATATCAATTTTAATATACAATTATTACATTTTAGTGTGTACCTGGTACCATTCCCTGTTCCAAGAATCCCCCACCCCCACACTCCGCAGTTACGATACGAGTCTAGTGATGTGCAGGAACGCATAAACGTGATGTGCAGGAACGCATAACCCCGATATTTATACATGTATCGCGGTAAAAATGAAGATACGTTATTACTGTCCCTAATTAACATTCATTGTAGTATATATCTGCAATCAGTTTATTTTTAGCCTTGTATCCCCTGATATTACGCCAAATCTTTCCCACCATGGTAATGCGACTGTTACCATCAGGTCCTGGCCGGGCTCTGTTAGATGATCCTGGTACTATTGTGACAGCTGTTCCCGTACGGCCTCCATCGGAAGTAGTGGGTTTTCTATTTTGCACATGTGCATCACATCCTTCAATCTATAAATCGGAAAAATGATTTAGAAAAAGGAAGAACCAATGATTAAAGGTGCATGTTCCGATCACTTTAGATTTTTTTTCTCCACATCAACATAATGTGATGCCCTTATATCAAAAGAAAGACCATATTTGTCTCATTATTTCTGTAAAATCTTAGGCACTAGATATGTTTCATTTAGATTTTATAGGCCAAAATGCAGTGAATTACCGCCAAAGGTGGTTAACCATCCGGCTAGTTTTTGTACTACTCAATGGGCAAATTTCATGCCAACTTGTGCTTTTAAAATGAGAATCATTGTTATTATGCAACTCAACCTTTGGAATATGACTATTTTAAGGAGGGCTCTTTATGTAGAATAGAAAATATAAAGTTGAAAATCGCGCCAGAAATCGGAACACCTACCTTTAAAACATTAATGCAAAGAACGTTAGTCATTATCGTGATTATAGTGTGACCCAACAGAGGTAAACGAGGCACGATGAATATTGAGTTATTGATATCATGATAAAATATAGAAGGTAAGGGACATTTTGGTACCATAGTCAATGTTATATCACATTCCTAACCAAAGTTATGGAGTTACTTTGTCTTAAAACATCAAATACAAATTGTCAAGTTATGTTCCACAGATCATAGTAATACTTAGTATGAATTTGACTTATTTTGACCTAGTCCCAGATTTGTGCTCGACTTATTTTGACCTAGTCCCAGATCTGTGTTCCTAAATAAAATTAGCTACTGCCGCATTGTGCCACATTTGCTCATGCTGGGTCACAATAATTAAAAGGTTTGAAATGTGCCAGTGCAAAAGAACATTAACTTCTGTGAACCAGGGTCCAAATACTATTTTCTCATTTTCTGTAGTTTAACGTAGCCAGCTACTATCAGGTTTGATATGCTAGGGTTTCCAACGCATAAGTGTTGGTATCTCTTGTATATTAGTCACAATTATGATAACATAACATAATTGTAAATATTTGCACGCCTTCACTCTTGGTTGTGACAACAATATAAATACTCGTCTAATGCTCGTAATTTGGTGGGAAAAATGATTCACATTATATCAGGTATTGTTATCCTCTGTTTCATGACATAGTGATGTGTGTTATCAAAATAATGCTGTATAATAAAAGTGGTTCCTTTTCCCAAAAGCAATTCATTTGTAAGCCAAAAAGCAATTCATTTGTGAAGCTTACATGGCAAGCTTAATGTATAATAATTCGATAAACACGGTTTGAACTGAGTTTATCGATAAACACTGTTTTTCGCTTGAAAACACAGTTTTTCAATTTGATAAACTGAGTTTATCGATAAACACAGTTTTTCAATTTGATAAACCGAGTGTAGGGGAAGGTGGGGTAATGGCGGACACATTTTGTCAGAGAGGTATAACACACATATAATACGTCATATAACAATAAAAATCATGTAAACACAAAGCACTGTGATGGTTCTACCTTTTATCAAGTTTTTATCAACTCATCATTTTGAAATTCGAAGCTACGACGCAATAAAAAAAATGGCGTCGTCCGGCATTACCCCACACTCTGGGGGTAATCCCGGACCGTATTTTTCAATGGCAGCCCTCTTTTTATTGGAATAAAGTATTTCAATGGGAGTTAAAAAATACCCTTTTTAAAAGTGTAGCAGAAATCAAAGAACAATGTCACATATTTATATGGTCAACAACTATTACCGATTTATGATGTTAAATTGACCACGCCCATATTGGTTACCATGGAAACGGTACATGTCCGGGATTACCCCAATCCATGTACAATGTATGGGCACATCCTCTCTTATTATTATGCTCATCATTGTGACTCCGAATTCATTTCTTTTTTATCAGAAGGTATCATACATTAAATAAAAAAATAATAAGACTTTGTTTTCCTTGATGTAGAAATACCAGTTTCAAAGAGAAAGTAATGCACCAAAATATCAACTTGCCCAAAAAGTGATTTTTGTAATTCTCGCGAGAATTTGCGAGACAACCATCCCATTTAGGTTTTGTGTGATTTCAATGGAGAGGCACCTAACATCATAGGGTGGCAAAATACCACCTTCTTTCACCTGCCTTTAGATACAGCCCTGTCCGCGATTACCCCGCGTCCGCCATTACCCCACCTTCCCCACGATAAACTATGTTTTTTGAGCGTGAGTTTATCGGTCGAAAAACTATGTTTTTCAACTGATAAACCGTGTTTATCGAATTATTATACATTAGACTTGCTAATCCAAGCTTGGCAAGCTTAATGTATAATAATTTGATAAACACGGTTTATCAGTTGATAAATCGTGTTAACAAACCGTGTTTATCGACCGATAATCTGAGTTTAAAGAGATAAACACTATTTTTTCTCTCAAAAACACAGTTTTTCAATTTGATAAACTCTGTTTTCGAGCTAAAAAACATTGTTTAACGATAAACGCTGTTTTTCAATATGATAAACTGAGTTTATCGATAAACTATGTTTTTCGAACAAAAAACAGTGTTTATCGATAAACTCGGTTTTTCGAACAAAAAACAGTGCTTATCGATTAACACGGTTTATCGATGAACTGAGTTTATCGATAAACCCAGTTTTTCAATTTGATAAACTGAGTTTATCGATAAACTATGTTTTTTGAGCGAAATTTATGCAGCAGTTCAACGCCGTTCCGTGGACAGCTAAAAAGGGTTTTTATTATTAAAACAGGCATAGCTCCTGATATAATTGATCGATGTCAATGATTCCTTTTGTCAATGAGCGGAATAAGTTGCTCTTTGAATACGTGCCTCACTGATTTGTCAAATTTGTTTGGTCTATTTATTTATTTATTTTTTTTGGGGGGGGGGGTGAGGTCAACAAATTTTGCACGGTCGCAAAGGCCCTATTCAAAAAAATATTAAATCAAAAAGTTGTTGATACATTTGTCTTCGTTAATATGAGATATTGCACGCTAGGATCAGGTGATTATTGAGGAAGTGGTACTCAAAAATGTAAGGAGAAGTCCGATTTTCATTTTCACATTTTTATTTTCTACACGCGGACCAATCGACCTTATCGATTACCGGTAGTGCAATTGGGGAGGCATGCGCAGGTAGGTTGGACAGTCGGCCGCATTGTTCCGATGGATCAATACGCCACACACATGCTACCTGTCATTCTCTCCCCCGTGTTGAAATGTAAAATGTGAATTTGAAATTGTGACTTTACCTTACATTTTGGATTGTCGTTTCTTAAATATTCAACTGATCCTAGCGTGCAATATCTCATATTAAAGAAGATAAATTTCTCAGCATCTTTATGATTTAATATTTTTAGGTAGGATGTATATTTTTAGAGTTAAAAGTACATTTATTACCTGTAAAGTTACTTTTTTTGATGACTGTAAAGGGTTCAACAAAAGAAAGTATACCACTTTGTTTATGTCATTTTTAGTAACATTCAATTTTTGTTGTTGACCAAACAGGCTAAATAGACATTTAGATGAACCTTTTAGGCATAATTTGATACCAAATTTGCCCCCTATAACAACAAAGATAAACCATGATTAGCACCATTTTTAAAGAAAATTGGTTACTTTTCAAAAGTCACATTTTCAACGCACGCAGGCCGCGAGAAAATGCTGTGCGTGGCACTTTGAATGGCCAGGATTGAAATGGATATTGATCACACAGTGCAACTGCGTTGGGTTGTGCCTGAGCGAGCGGGCTATTTGATTATGAACAGGTAACATGTGGTCTTTTCTTCCCGCGTATGTGTATTGAAAATGTGACTTCTTTAAATGGTGCTAATCATGGTTTATCTTTGTTGTTAGGGGGCAAATTTGGCATCTAGCCTGTTTGGTCAAACAAAAACTGAATGTTACTCAAAATGACATAAACAAAGTGGTATACTTTCTTTTGTTGAAGCCTTTATTTGCCCTCTGTTGTTGTAGATGCGCTTATAAAACGATCAAACAGCCGTAAATATGGTTTATGTGAAAACATGGTTTTTGTTAATACCCGACCTCTCATGTACCAAAGTAACAATAATAATAATCTTTCTTATACGAGTAAAAAATAAACAGTCGTTACAAGAAAGATTATTATAGCCGTATTTATGCACTAGTCCTTTTTGTTTTCATTAGTTGGTCTTTGGTCAAAAAACGGACAAAGAATGCAAAATTGTGTTGAGAATGATAAGAATGAATTACTTGAATGAGATGAACACCACTTGATCTTCAAGTTATCATTGTCAAAACCATCTGTACAATTATTCAGATTTCATTTTGGTCAAATATGTTTAATAATTATTTCTGTAGAATCGGCAAAATTTTGAACTTTATGCACTAAGCCAGGTTTTTCATGAAACTTTTTGATTTGCCGTCGAGTAAGAACATGACAAGCAGGAAAAAAGGGGGCTGTTAAAGGCGTTGCTACCCGATACAGACGTGAAAAACTGCAATTTTCCACCTAATTTGCCTGTTGTCACGGTAAATAAGGCCTTGTATCAATACTAGTGATACATTGCACAGTGGGAGGTGTACTTTACTATGATAATATGTGTAGACTGTAAGTCCAGTCTTCATCCTTTGTGTTTTACATTGATTTTTGTTAAAAACATAATCTGGGTTTTACCCTATTTACTTATGCGTAACCTTATGAATAGGGAGTGTGGCATGATTGGTACCTAGCACCTGTTTGGCTATGTGATTCAATGTAGGGAATAGCTGAGTGGGGCGGGTTTAGATTGTGGTGAAGAGGATAGGGTTATTATGTTTTATGATTTGGAGTAGAACAGACCTGTTTTATGATTTCCTGAGAGCTCGTATTTGAAAGTCATCACAGCAAAAACCACCACTTTTTATATTATATTCATGTGATTCTCAACTACATCGTAGGCAGTTTATAGCATTACTGTATGGTGTATTTTGAGTTGAATTTAATTTTGCAATTGGTTGCGTCGCCATGTTTGATACCAACTGATACCTGACGTACACAGTATGGATGGCGACTATGGATACTTTGCAAGGTTGGAGGCTGTTATCTGTGACGGGACTCGAGCATAACTTTCACCTGGTGTTTTCCAGTTCTTAAAATGTAAGTTACTATTTACAAGTCAAATGTTTTACTCCATGTTATTATATGAAATTAATTATTGTAGAATATTTGGACTTTGTTTTGAAGTGTTGATACAGTTATGGCATAAATTATGGGATGATAATTAAAGGGGTATTTCTTTCGGCCAATGTTTTAATATTTGAATTTGCAAATTTTGTTGTTTCGGTCAATGTGACAAGAGGAACGCAGACTGGGTATTGGATACTTGTCAGGCTTTTAAAATATAAGCATGGGGGGTAATTTATAAACAAAACGTGGTAATAACTGTTTGTATTAGAATGTAATGACAAAAAAGAAATTGTCCTTTAATATGATATAGTTATTATTGAATATCCAGTTGACATTTAGTTTTCATACAAATTTATCTGAGTTCATTAAAACTCATAGTCCGTATTCCTTTTGGTTTGGAATATGACTCGTCAGAAATTTGTGTGTATAATTATTACAATTAAGTTCTGGAACTTAGGGCATTCTCACGATTTGTTTAAACCTACAGTCCACCGCTTTTAATCTGAACATTTGGACGTATCAAGGGACGGACTGTCCGAAGAATTCCTTTTCCGTTTACCTGTTATATGAACTTTCCATTGGGGACCAACGACGAGTTTCGACATCTTTCTGCGGGGGTATTTTCATCAACAACGGAATGTATGTACTTTTTGTTAGCCAATTACATGAACATTTGGACGGCCAACGTTAGCATCATCTCTGCGAAATAAAAGCGAATGCAACAACATATTGACTATCCATTGCAACAGCAACAGCAACGATAACGAACTGTCCTAAAGGATCCAATATATCGGAGTGTGCACATTTTTTTTCGCGAATTAGGCTATTATCCATATTGGAAGACATTGTAATTTTATAGTTTGCTAATATCCTTGTTGAGAGGATTTTCCTTATGAATAAATGTGTGATACAAAATTATATGATTCGTTTACATTTTAAATCTTAGCGTCACAACTGAGTACTCTAAACTAGGCGACAATTTTATGGTGGAGAATCCGGGCAGAGATTATGATGTGTTAAAGAAATGTATACTCAATAGATATGAAATGAATGAGGAGGGTTTCCGTAAGAAATTGAAAAATTCTAAGCCAGAAGTCGGAGAGTCAGCTCCACAATATGCTATTAGAATAACAAACTACTTTAATAGATGGGTAGAACTAGCAACCAGAAAAACTGATAGGAAAGGTCTCGTTGATTTACTCATTCGTGATCAGTTTATGCACAGTATACCAAAAGAGATGGCTACTTTCATTCGTGAAAGAAAACCGCAAAATATTGATGAGATGACTCGCTTAGCTGATCAGTATATTGAAGCTCATAATGGTTGGTACTATTCATCGGGTCAGAGTAAAGGGAAAACGAACAATAGGCCTAACACGAATTATCGTGGAAATGGGATGTCCAAATCAGGTGAAGCGTCAAATAGGTCTACAAATCCAAATAGGCCTACAAATCCAAATAGGCCTAATCAACAGAGTAATACAGGTTATTCTAAGCCATTCAGAGGTACATGTTTCATTTGTGATAGGTATGGTCACCATGCCAGAGATTGTAGAAGTAGGCCTAAACTGAATGCATTACTGAGTACCACAGATGGTGAAGATAAACTTCTTTCCTTCTTAGATAATGTAGATACCAATGATGAAGAGGATGATAGGCTTAGTTGTACACATACATGTAATGAAACACAGAATGATGTTAAATCATGTAATGATAAAGCAGCATTCATGATGGTACAAACTAACCGACCTGAGGTTATCCCAAATAAAGGCGTATACAAGTTAGATTGTGGACATGAATTAACTGTAATTACAGCAGCATGTCCTGCTACATGTTCACGTCATTCTAGAAATACAGAGATGGTTGTTGTTGATGGCTTTGTAGGCAGCCATAAAGTCAAATCACTCAGAGACACGGGTTGTGATGGTGTTGTTGTTAAAGAAACTCTTGTAAGACCTGAACAAAAAACAGGCAAATACGTTACATGTGTTTTATTAGACGGCACTGTTCGCAAATTTCAAACCGCGATAATACAAATCAGTACTCCATTTTTTGTTGGAGAAGTAATGGCGAAAATGTGTGCAACACCAGTGTATGACCTTATCCTGGGTCAGTGTCCTACGATGCGTGACGTCAATGATCCAGATCCAAAGTGGGATGACGCTACACACATCGATCAACCAAACGTGAGGGAAAGTGTAAGAAAGACGACAAGTGTCAGTGAAATCAACAAAGAGGTGAAACAAGGTACTTCAGCTATCAGACCTACTACCAGTAAAGAAGTAAAGACTGATATTATAAGCGCTGTTAAGACACGAGCACAAATCAGAAGACAAACCAAACCATTTAAACCACTGATAGTGCCAACAGCTGACGATGAGGTAGTAACACCAGAGTTGTTGAAACAGAAACAGAACGAAGATCCAACATTACATAAGATACGCGAGGCGACCGAATCCAATGCAGTGAAACAATGCAGGGGTGGTGGTACATGCGTTTTTGTAAGAGATAAAGGAATCATATATAGACATTTTAAAGCTCCAAATATTGAATATGGAAATGAGTTCAAACAAATCGTCGTACCAAAAGAGTATCGTAAACAGGTGATGAAGATGGCTCATGAAGCAATATTAGGAGGTCATCAAGGCTCGAAGAGAACACAAGATAGAATCAGTGTGAATTTCTATTGGCCAGGGATGGGCGCCGACATTCGTCGCTATTGCCAGTCCTGCGATATTTGCCAACGGACAATTCCCAAGGGCAGGGTAACTAAAGTGCCATTAGGACAAATGCCACTCATCGATACCCCATTTGAGCGTGTCGCCGTTGATTTAGTTGGGCCAATACATCCAACAACTGAGCGAGGACATCGATACATACTTGTGCTGATCGATTACGCAACACGTTTTCCAGAAGCAGTTCCGTTAAAGTCCATAGAAACAGAAGTGATAGCAGAAGAACTTCTTGTGATGTTCACACGACTTGGTGTGCCAAAACAGATATTAACAGACAGAGGGTCACAGTTTACATCAAGCGTATGGAAAGAATTGAATCGCTTACTGTCGATCAAACATCTAGTAACGACGCCTTACCATGCAATGTGCAACGGGTTGGTAGAAAGACAAAACGGGGTCTTGAAATCAGGATTGAAGAAGATGTGCGAGGAAAGACCGAAAGATTGGGATCGCTACATCTGTCCTCTTTTGTTCGCCTATCGCGACACACCACAAGCAACAACTGGATTTGCTCCATTTGAGTTGTTATATGGTCGAAATGTACGTGGGCCAATGGCTATACTCAGTGAGCTCTGGACAGGAATCAGCGAAGATGGCGAGACTAAAAACACATATCAATATGTAATTGATCTCCAAGACCGTCTCGAAGTCACATGTCAACTAGCCAAAGAAGAGATAAAGAAAGCTACACAGAAGTACTCAAAACAGTACAACAAGAAAGCCAGAGCAAGAGAGTATGAAGAGGGTGATGAAGTGTTACTACTACTACCAACAGACCGAAATAAACTGTTAATGCATTGGAAAGGTCCGTTCAAGATCATCAAAAAGAACAACAGAATGAATTACCAGATTGATCTTGGCCACAGAAAACAAACCTTTCACATCAACCTACTAAAGAAATACTACAGACGAGAAGATATAGTAGCACCACTAGAGGAAAGAAGGGCAGAGAATGCATTTGAGATGGCAGCAGTAGCTATTATTCAGGAATATTCAGACGACGAAACAGATGACATCAAATTAACTGAACCATTGTGTCTTCCTTCATCATTAGCCAATGAAACAGTCAAGGATGTACATATTTCTCCAGAATTAGACGAAGGACAAACAAATCAAGTCAAACGCATTCTTGGGCATTTTAGAGCTACACTTACAGATATTCCAGGCACAACAAATCTTGGGGAACATACAATCGAACTCTCAGATGAGGAACCAGTCAGATGCAAACCTTATCCCATTCCGCATGCAGTAAGAAGTGAAGTACGTAAGGAATTGGACAAAATGTTGGAGATGGGAATTATCAGACCAAGTGATAGTCCATACGCATGTCCCTTAACTGCTGTGGCAAAAGCTGATGGGTCTACAAGAATCTGCTGCGACACGAGGTTGTTGAACGCCAAGACTGTATTCAATCCTGAACCTATTTCAGATCAGGAAGAGATCTTTGCTCAAATATCGCGAGACAACTTCTTTACCAAAATAGATTTGAGTAAAGGATATTACCAGGTACCCATGGCTGAAGATTCAAAGAAATACACAGGCTTTGTCGTACCAGGTGTTCATGGCGGCCATTTTGAATTCAACGTCATGCCATTCGGGTTAGTTAACTCTGCACAAACCTTCAGCAAAATCATGCGCATACTCTTACGAGGAATGACGCAAGTACACAACTATATTGACGATATACTTATTCATAGTGTTACATGGGAGGAGCATTTGGACTTGTTAAAAGAAGTGTTACGAAGACTTCGTAGCGCAGGATTGACAGCAAGGCCATCAAAGTGTTACGTGGGACACAGTGAAGTGGAATTTCTTGGTCACGTGGTGGGGAAAGGTATTTTGAAACCTCGAACACAGAAGGTAGAGGCTGTGAAGGAAGCGAAACGACCAGAGACCAAAACTCAGTTAAGGTCATTTCTAGGGCTCGTGAATTACTATAGGAAGTTTATACCCAACTTCGCCTCTATTGCGTGTCCACTAACCGACAAGACCAGAAAAGGAGAATCAAACAAAGTGAAATGGGAAGCAAGTCAGGAACAAGCTTTCCAAACACTGAAGAATCGGTTGACCAGTGCACCAATTCTACATCTACCAGATCTTGACAATACTTTTATTCTACGAAGCGATGCTTCAGAGTATGGACTGGGAGCGGTATTGCTACAAGAGAAACTTGGACAGAAGTTTCCCATTGCTTTTGCTAGCAAGAAGATGTCAGCATGTCAAAGACGGTATTCCGTAATAGAGAAGGAGTGTCTAGCCATCGTGTGGGCAGTCGCGAAGTTTCAGGCCTTCTTATTCGGAGCCGAGTTTATCATTGAAACTGATCATCAACCACTAGCGTGTTTGAAGAAGTCAAAAGTTAGCAATAGTAGAATTATGAGATGGGCATTGTCATTGCAACCATATCGCTATCGCATAGAAGTCATTAAAGGTAGCGAGAACATTGGAGCCGACTATATGAGCCGTGTTTAAGACTCCGGCAGAGTCTAATTGTGATATAGGTCTAATAACTTTGATAGATAGGTCTAATAAACCTTGATAAGATAGGCCTAATGATATTCCTAGATAAGTCTAATAATATTAATTGATAGGCCTACTGATAGGTTGGATGATGTTGACACATAGAATTATATTGACTTAAGAACACTGAGGTACATGGTTGTTAGGTTTAATAAAGCGGTGGAAAATAGATATAAGAATAGATGTGGAATTATAGGTGAAAAATCGGCTTAGTATAATGAGGTCGGATATTTGTAAGATAGGCCTACAGAATAGGTGCAACTAACCTTTAATAGTTAAAGTAGTGGTATATTTGAGAGATTTAGGTCTTAGGGGTTAAAATAGGCTTAGTTTGTTTGGTGAAGGGATTTACTTATTAACCGTATATTGTGAGTAAATACATATAGAAATATGCATTTCTCTTAAGGGGGGAGTTAATTGTCACGGTAAATAAGGCCTTGTATCAATACTAGTGATACATTGCACAGTGGGAGGTGTACTTTACTATGATAATATGTGTAGACTGTAAGTCCAGTCTTCATCCTTTGTGTTTTACATTGATTTTTGTTAAAAACATAATCTGGGTTTTACCCTATTTACTTATGCGTAACCTTATGAATAGGGAGTGTGGCATGATTGGTACCTAGCACCTGTTTGGCTATGTGATTCAATGTAGGGAATAGCTGAGTGGGGCGGGTTTAGATTGTGGTGAAGAGGATAGGGTTATTATGTTTTATGATTTGGAGTAGAACAGACCTGTTTTATGATTTCCTGAGAGCTCGTATTTGAAAGTCATCACAGCAAAAACCACCACTTTTTATATTATATTCATGTGATTCTCAACTACATCGTAGGCAGTTTATAGCATTACTGTATGGTGTATTTTGAGTTGAATTTAATTTTGCAATTGGTTGCGTCGCCATGTTTGATACCAACTGATACCTGACGTACACAGTATGGATGGCGACTATGGATACTTTGCAAGGTTGGAGGCTGTTATCTGTGACGGGACTCGAGCATAACTTTCACCTGGTGTTTTCCAGTTCTTAAAATGTAAGTTACTATTTACAAGTCAAATGTTTTACTCCATGTTATTATATGAAATTAATTATTGTAGAATATTTGGACTTTGTTTTGAAGTGTTGATACAGTTATGGCATAAATTATGGGATGATAATTAAAGGGGTATTTCTTTCGGCCAATGTTTTAATATTTGAATTTGCAAATTTTGTTGTTTCGGTCAATGTGACAAGAGGAACGCAGACTGGGTATTGGATACTTGTCAGGCTTTTAAAATATAAGCATGGGGGGTAATTTATAAACAAAACGTGGTAATAACTGTTTGTATTAGAATGTAATGACAAAAAAGAAATTGTCCTTTAATATGATATAGTTATTATTGAATATCCAGTTGACATTTAGTTTTCATACAAATTTATCTGAGTTCATTAAAACTCATAGTCCGTATTCCTTTTGGTTTGGAATATGACTCGTCAGAAATTTGTGTGTATAATTATTACAATTAAGTTCTGGAACTTAGGGCATTCTCACGATTTGTTTAAACCTACAGTCCACCGCTTTTAATCTGAACATTTGGACGTATCAAGGGACGGACTGTCCGAAGAATTCCTTTTCCGTTTACCTGTTATATGAACTTTCCATTGGGGACCAACGACGAGTTTCGACATCTTTCTGCGGGGGTATTTTCATCAACAACGGAATGTATGTACTTTTTGTTAGCCAATTACATGAACATTTGGACGGCCAACGTTAGCATCATCTCTGCGAAATAAAAGCGAATGCAACAACATATTGACTATCCATTGCAACATAGGCGGGTCATTTTGTGATAAAAAACACCTCAACCCCAAAAAAATTGCTACAAAAGGTTTTTCAACTGATTCTGCTTCCAGGTGATATCAGGAATGGCCACAAGAAAGTCCCAAAAAATCTAACTTCCGGAAAGGGGTTATTTTCAAGATGGCGTCCAAGATGGCCGCCAACATCATAAAATGGCTATAACTCTGGTATTAATCACCCTAGATATATAAATTTGGTATTTATTCCTAGGTTTTGGGGTGTGATAAACTCAATCAGACTGGTTTAAAGTTTTCTAGACACTCAGGTGCACTCTACAACAAAGATGGTGTCCAAGATGGCCGCCAATATCATAAAATGGCTATAATTCTGGTATTAATCACCCTAGAGGTGTAAATTTGGTATATATTCCTAGGTTTTAGGGTGTGATAAACTCAATCAGACTGGTTTAAAGTTTACTAGACACTCAGGTGCACTCTACAACAAAGATGGCGTCCAAGATGGCCGCCAATATCATAAAATGGCTATAACTCTGAAAAGTATTAATCACCCTAGAGATGTAAATTTGGTATCTATTCCTAGGTTTTAGGGTGTGATAAACTTAATCAGACTGGTTTAAGTTTCCTAGACACTAGGACAAGAAGAAAGCACTCATGCTTTCTACTGGATTGGGAAATCCAATGGAAGAAGGGATGCAGTATTTGCCATCTTTAATAAAAGTGCTAAGGAAATACCAACACTTCCCACAGGAATATCCGAACGTCTCATACAATTACGTGTTCCCGTTGGTAAGGACCGTTTCTTAATTAAGTATTATCAATGTATATGCACCAACCATGTTATATGCGGATGAAGAATAGGAGTCATTTTACCAAGAACTGGCTAAAGTAGTTGATGATGTACCCAGGGCGGACAAACTGCTTATTCTGGGGGCTTTAATGCGAGGATTGGCAAGGATCATATTACCTATGAAAGTGTAATTGGTAAATTTGGCAAAGGAAAAAACCCACAGGTGACCTTCTGTTGAATGTCTGCATGGAAAGAAACTTGTGTGTTGCCAATACTTTTCTTTCAACCAGAGAAGAATTTCTTCACTTGGATGCACCCTCGGTCAAAGCATTTTTATTTACTGACTACATTGGGACTCGCAAGACAGATCTTGCCGATGTCTTATTAACAAAAGCAATGAGGGGAGCAGAATGCTCAACTGACCACTACATGGTACGTTCCCAAATCAGACTCCGTCTCCTAGCAATGCACCCAAGAAATTAGATGTCAACAAGTTGAAAGATGAAGAACACAAAAGGAAACTTGAAACAGCAATGACAAAATCTCTTCAAGGCAACAAAATCATCTCAGATCCAAATAATGTTGAAGAACAGTGGAAACTCCTTAGAGAATCCATCTTCTCAACCGCTATCGAAATACTTGGTCATCCTAAACGAATAAAATCCTGACTGGTTCCAAGAACAAGATGACAGAATTCAAGCATTGTTGGATCATTTAAGTAACGGAAGAACATCAAATCCAAAGTTCAAAAGGAGATCGGAGCTTTGAAGGACAAATGGTGGAATAAAAAACAGCTGAGCTTGAACTTGAAGCAATGTCGAGCAGAAATGACACTCATGGGCTCTTCTCAGTTCTAAAAACTATCTATGGACCATGCAAGAAGTAATACAGTGGCCCCAGTGAAAACTGCAAATGGGAGCAAGCTGTGCACCAATTTGAATGATATCACTGAGTGTTGGAGGGAACCCTTCTGTAATCTACTAAACCAACAAGGTGCTGCTGACCACAAAGCTTGTCACAGCTCACTACTATAGCAACAAAAGAGGAGCTATGTGAACATATCACTATGGATGATAAGGCTTGATAAGGCTATGAATGACACCAGAAGTGGTAAAACACCAGGGCAAGATGGCATAGCATCAGATGTACTAAAGACTAAATTATTAGACCTATTCAATGCTTGCTGGCAAAGCGAATGTTTCCCTCAGGACTTTAAAGACGCAATGATTGTTACCATTTACAAGAACAAGGGTGACAAAAGTGACTGTCCATAACTGGCAAAATCATGGCAGAATAATCCTCAACCGGCTTAAGATTATCGCAGAAGAGGTACTTCCTGAGAGGCAGTGTGGCTTTAGGGCTGATAGAGCAACCGATGACATGATTTTCTCTTTGAGGCAACTTCAGAAGAAGGCTGTAGAACAGCAGCAACCATTGTATAGTAGTCTTTGTTGATTTCTCCAAGGCGTTTGATACGGTGGACCGAGAAACTCTGTGGAAGGTGCTCAAAGTATACGAATGCCCAGATAGACAATGATCGAGTTGTTCCATGAGGACATGTTTGGAAAGGTGTCCATTGGAGGAAATGTTAGTGAAGCCTTGCTCCAACTTTGTTTGCTCTGTATCTTGCTGCAGTTTTGAAAACAATGGCTACAAACCTAGACAAGGTAGTGCGCATCAGGACTCGTTCAGATGAAAAGCTGTTCAATCTGTCAAGACTCAAAGCCTTAACCAAAGTGAGAGAAATAAATATCAGGGAGCTGTACTCAGATGATTCTGCCCTGGTTGCAACTAATGCTGGCGGTATACAAGACATTGTTGACCGCTTTTCTTCTTCTTCTTTTCACTTTGTTTAGCCTAAAAACCAATGTGTCTAAGACTGAACCCCTGCTAGTTATGAGTGATTGTTTACTTAATCCCATAGGGTAAGGGTGGGAGGGGACAGTGAACTTTGAGTGTGTGATGTTGGAATGGGATGAGGGATATAAAATGAATTCACATACTCTACTGCTAGTCTATTTATTTTAATTGTTTATTTATTGGATTTTAAACAAGGAAACAATCAACATTTTGCCATAAACGGCGGCCATTTTGGACGCCATCTTTGTTGTATGGTACACCCGAGTGTCTGGAGTTATTTAAACTAGTCGGATTGAGTTTATTACCCCTCAAAATCTAAGGATAGACACCAAATGTACATACCCAGGATGATTAATAAGGGAGTTATAGCCACATTATGATATTGGTGGCCATCTTTGTTGTAGAGTGTACCTGAGTGTCTAGGAAACTTTAAACTAGTCTGATTGAGTTTATCACACCCCAAAACCTAGTAATAAATACCAAATTTACATCTCTAGGGTGATTAATACCAGAGTTATAGCCATTTTATGATGTTGGCGGCCATCTTGGACGCCATCTTTGTTGTAGAGTGCACCTGAGTGTCTAGGAAACCTTAAACCAGTCTGATTGAGTTTATCACACCCTAAAACCTAGGAATAAATACGAAATTAACATCTCTAGGGTGATTAATACCAGAGTTATAGCCATTTTATGATGTTGGCGGCCATCTTGGACGCCATCTTGAAAATAACCACTTTCCGGAAGTTAGATTTTTTGGGACTTTCTTTTGGCCATTCTTGATATCACCTGGAAGCCGAATCAGTTGAAAAACCTTTTGTAGCAATTTTTTTGGGGTCAAATCACAAAATTACCCGACTAACAGCAACAGCAACGATAACGAACTGTCCTAAAGGATCCAATATATCGGAGTGTGCACATTTTTTTTCGCGAATTAGGCTATTATCCATATTGGAAGACATTGTAATTTTATAGTTTGCTAATATCCTTGTTGAGAGGATTTTCCTTATGAATAAATGTGTGATACAAAATTATATGATTCGTTTACATTTTAAATCTTAGCGTCACAACTGAGTACTCTAAACTAGGCGACACCTGTCTTCCCCTTTCCTTTCCCTTTTTGTCTCCTCTTCTCCCTTTCTTTGCCTTCCCCATTTTCTAGGTCAAATTTCTTTTCAGCCCCCTCCCCTTGCACCCCCTGGCTACGATGTTTAGTACAGAAAGTATTTGTGTGTGAATCTATGCATGAAGCTACCAGTATGGTCTGTGGGAGAGGGGAACGAGGACTGTCAGTAGGTGGAGGGGGGGGGGGGGGGGGGGGGCGGGCTGGTCGTCAAATGTCTTACATGAGTTTAAAAGATGAATTAATACTTCACAAACCTCTAGCTTGAACACTCTCCTCGGGAACATGACTTCTATACGACTCCATTCGCACATTCCAATGTTGAAATCCAAATCGGCGATGAAGCCTCCACGCCAAACCTGCCGTTGTTTTAATGCAACTTGTTCAATTAACGTAAGAGCTGTTGGATAAAAATGGAATATTTTTCTTGGGTGACGGAAGAATTCTAATTGTGAGATAGGCTTTTACGACGGGTATTACGACGGGTATTCATAATTATAAGTCAAAGAGTTTAACGGGTTCGCCGTCGGACGAGTTTAAAACTGCCAAGTGTTCGTCAGGATTAGCTCTGACATCTTTAGGACCAAATTATTATTATTAAACTAAACATAAGAGATTGTCACTTCTGTATTATCATCAATTTATCATCATTTGATGGGCTACCCCTTGCCCGATGATTTGAGCAGGTGCCCCATTCCGACTTGTGAAAGATTGGTGGCTCTGAAAAGAAGCGTTCAGATGGATTGCCCCTTTTCCACGGTGGCTCTGAAAAGAGCTCTGAACTTAGGTTGCCATTGGCCTACTATACATTTGGCTCTAATAGAACCTACCCCAAACGTAGACCGCCCCTTGACTATTAGAAAAAGTATATTGAACAGTAGTGTAGGAAGTATGCCTCGTCGAGAGGTGATTATTTCTCCTCTGATTAGCCAAACTAATCGAAGAGCGTCTAACCGCACCAGTGAACACCCTCTGTCTGATCAACAAGTTGATCTTTCTCAATCGATTGAGGATGAGGGCGATGAGCTTGACGATGAAGATAGGTCACGCGTTATATTTTACGGAATGAAAAACTTTGTCTGGAAATTTTGCTGCCGGAACCAAAAAGTAAGTCCGTAAAATGGCAGCAAAATTTCCGGACAAAATGTTTCATTCCGTAAAATAAATAGAACATTAACATGAGTGTTGACATCTTTACATGGTTGTTGGTGGAATAACAGTGTGTTTGGGCCAATGTGGCTGATTGTAATCACGCTAATTAGCATAATTAGTATTTGCATTAAGGGAAGTGTCAACCCTATTATTTTGATATCAACTTTTGCTTCTAAGTTTGAGAATATTGAATAAAAGTACATAAAAGTATACATTTTTAGAAAGACAATTTGATAAGGAAGCCGATGGTGATATCAATGTGATACCAAATAAACTAAATTTTGAGAAAAGAACCAAAAAGCCATTTTTTTACCCCAAATTTTTCAGACAGCATAACTATAAAATAAAAAATGGTACTTTGTTCTAATATACGTTTTTGTAAACAAAACAATTTTGTCTAGGAGGCAATTTTTTCTTTTTCCAAAATAAAGCTTGGTTTTGGAAATATTGCTAAAAACATCGGAAAAGTGTAAAAGTCGTGTTTTTTTGCGTACATTTCGCTAGAAATGGATGCATATCTCGAGTTTAAAATCCATAATCGAAAAAATAAAAAATTGCCTCCTAGCGCTGAAAGTCCTCTACACAATGGTAGTAAAAGCTTACCTGATAGTTTGATATATTTTTAGTTATGTTGTCAGAAAATTCGTAAAATTCCTTCAAATTTGAACTTCTAGAAAACATCGATTTAGTAAAAATATTGACACTTTCCACCATTTAAAGCTAAATGTTCACGGAACACACGGGCGTGTGACCTAAAAAGCGAGTATACTATTATGAACAATCATAATAAACTATCAGATTCAATTTATATTGTCACAATGTGAAGAAATTGGAAGAAAACTGAAATTTAAATGATCGTAAGATTGGCCTTTGTTTACATTTTAGACATTGTTTTGCGCTCTTTTGTTTTTCGCGTCTACGTCGCGGATATTAAGCGGCGCGTCTAGTATTACGCGCGGGAAGTTTCAGCGCGCGACGCAATGATCGAACAGCTGTCGCAGCATTTGAAAAGCGCGGAACTCCGCTTAAATTCCCGCCAAATAACTATGCGCCTTTTCCTGACTCAAACTTACCAAAACAACAATTTAAAATCCCCCAAAAGAACGGGAAATAATAGCTTCCGATTAGTAACTTATGATGGTAATGATAGAATACATATAAAAGTATAAAATAATAGAGAAATATGAAATTCAATTTTTGAAACAAGTGCCGGGTTGACACTGCCCTTAATGGGAAAATCCGTATAATTACGCAGAAAATACGGCATATTTCACTTTACGGAGTGCGTAAATTTACGGATATTTTTAACAGTGTAGTTTGAATTTATTTAGGGCCCAAGGAATTAAACACAGGGTGTCTCGAAAACTTTCTTTTTGTGTTGTGTTTATACCATGTTGAAATAAGTCTTTATAAACTTCAAATTGCGTCACATCTATCACATCAGTGAATGTTTGGGTTAGTTAATTTAATATGCAATTTGGTTTATATCCTGGTTTAGATAGTAGATAAATAAAGCTTACTGCTTACTGTTTTCACAATTTACTCCGGTATATCCTGTTAGCTGAGTGTAAGTGTACTATACCATGGCGAAATAAGTATTTATAATAAACTTCACAAATTGCGTCACATCTATCTTATCAGTGAATGTTTGGGTTAATTTAATATGTAATTTTTGGTTTATATTCCGGTTAAGATAGTAGATAAATAAACTTACTGGTTTCACAATTTGCTCCAGTATATCCTGTCACACAGTTACAAGTATAGCTGTCAAACCCGTCGACACAAGTACCTCCATTTTGGCATATACCTGAGCTACAATCATCTGGAATGTACGCACACAAAATACAATCAGTACTAATGTATTTAGGAAAGTAAATTTAAATATAAGTGTACGTCACGGTATAGATGAAACAAATGGGTAGTTTATATTGAAGCCATGTGTGTTTCTGCCAAAGAACGTTAAAGACAAAGAGCTTGTGTAATATTTCGCACTGTCATGAAACAACCAACAATGTCTAGTGTAGACTGAGTTGACCACACTCTTAATTTAATGAGTAAAACGTACTGAGTCGATCATGTTGAGTAAGAAATTGAGTAAATGGTTGATCTGATCAACTCGGAGCAAAACATTACTTTTAACGGTTCTCGTCCCACGAGTAACTCATAAATCAACTAAAATGAGTAAATCAATTTGCGAATTTGACTCAACTGCTTGTGAAAAACAATGTTTGTGTCAATATTGAGTAAATATAATAGTGGTGCTGCTCGCAGATTATACCTCTATCAAAGAATAAATTATACTGAGTCAAAAATGTTGAGTAAATTTTTTTTTACTAGATGATGATTCAACGTTGAAGGAATCACATATAATGAGTCAATTTTCAGGTGACTCGGTATTACGAGTCAAATACGAAATGAAAGCGAGGCTGTAATTCTGCCATTTTGTTTTGCACATGGACTGGTGATTAGCGTATGTTAGTGATTGATGACACAAAATTTGACATTTCTTTAGGCATTCGTTTGCTGTGTGGAACTTCTGGAGTTAACAATCGACAATAAATGTGCGTATTTGGAGGAGATTTTTTTAGCTTCAGTCAACTTACAGTGTTTCTACCTGCATGTATCGTTACACTGCACTAAGTTTAATGGATATATTTTAACTTTCTAACTTGAAAGTTGAACTTCTGCTGCGCCTGTTTGAAATGGCATCATACTGTCTATACTCACTCAGTAACGTATCTCCCGGGGGGTCAAAGTGCCCCTGACGGCTTTGACCGGGAAGGCCAGCTCAAACTACCGGGCTAAACAAATCGAAGGGAAGGGAAGAAGAAAGGGAAGAGAGGAAACTAAAAAGGGAAAGGAAAGGGGAAGGAAAGGGAAAGAAAGGAAGGGGAGGAAGAGAAAGAGAGAAATAAATATAGGTCTATAGTGATAAAATGGTTATGTTTAAATGGTAGTATGTTATTACTCCCTACAAACTTAAATTGACTTACCTTGAACTTCGATTTGAAATGTACAGTAGTTATAATTGTTAGAATCGTCATTCGCTGTATATGTCACGTTTGTGGTCCCCACAGGAAAAGTGTTTCCCGAGTTATAGTTCAAAAGGATAAATACGGATCCAGAATTATCTGAAATTGTGGGTTCACTCCATTCGACCACTGTATTTATCGAAACAATATCCTCAGGACAATTGTCAATGGTTGGTATTTCCTCATCGTTAACGGTTACATCGAACGATTCCACTACAGAATTGTCACTAGAGTCTGTGGCTGTGTAAGAGACGGTGGTCGATCCAATCGGGAACAAAACCCCTGAGCTGTAATCGGACGTGAGTGTGACGATCCCAGAGTTATCGGTGGCCGTGGGTTCGGTCCAGGAAACAGTGGCAATGGCTACACCCGAATCTGTCGTAGTTATCTGGTCCGCTGGTAGATCATTTATGACAGGGTTTTCAACGTCTGTAATAGAAACAAAATATGTATTATTTTACTTTTCTTTTTCTTTTTCTTAATAAAAATAACCCTTCTGATCGATATTGTATGCGCTGCTTTTGTTTTTTTGTGACACACACAATACCTACAACGGAAATCATGTTGAATATCACAAGTGCCCATTCTATTAACGTTGTGTCAATTTTCAAAAAGTGCTGCATACTTTTATTGCATGCATTGCAGGGTTTGACAAAAGGGCGCAATCGTGACATAAATAAATATAGGTCTATAGTGATAAAATGGTTATGTATAAATGGTAGTATGTTATTAATCCCTACAAATTTAAATTGACTTACCTTGAACTTCGATTTGAAATGTACAGTAGTTATAATTGTTGGAATCGTCATTCGCTGTATATGTCACGTTTGTGGTCCCCACTGGAAAAGTGCTTCCCGAGTTATAGTTCAAAAGGATAAATACGGATCCAGAATTATCTGAAATTGTGGGTTCACTCCATTCGACCACTGTATTTGTCGATACAATATCCCCAGTACAATTGTCAATGGTTGGTATTTCCTCATCGTTAACGGTTACATCGAACGATTCCACTACAGAATTATCACTAGAGTCTGTGGCTGTGTAAGAGACGGTGGTCGATCCAATCGGGAACAAAACCCCTGAGCTGTAATCGGACGTGAGTGTGACGATCCCAGAGTTATCGGTGGCCGTGGGTTCGGTCCAGGAAACAGTGGCAATGGCTACACCCGAATCTGTCGTAGTTATCTGGTCCGCTGGTAGATCATTTATGACAGGGTTTTCAACGTCTGTAATAGAAACAAAATATGTATTATTTTACTTTTCTTTTTCTTTTTCTTAATAAAAATAACCCTTCTGATCGATATTGTATGCGCTGCTTTTGTTTTTCTGTGACACACACAATACCTACAACGGAAATCATGTTGAATATCACAAGTGTCCGTTCTATTAACGTTGTGTCAATTTTCAAAAAGTGCTGCATACTTTTATTGCATGCATTGCAGGGTTTGACAAAAGGGCGCAATCGTGACATAAATAAATATAGGTCTATATAGTGATAAAATGGTTATGTATAAATGGTAGTATGTTATTAATCCCTACAAATTTAAATTGACTTACCTTGAACTTCGATTTGAAATGTACAGTAGTTATAATTGTTGGAATCGTCATTCGCTGTATATGTCACGTTTGTGGTCCCCACAGGAAAAGTGCTTCCCGAGTTATAATTCAAAAGGATAAATACGGATCCAGAATTATCTGAAATTGTGGGTTCACTCCATTCGACCACTGTATTTGTCGATACAATATCGCCAGTACAATTGTCAATGGTTGGTATTTCCTCATCGTTAACGGTTACATCGAACGATTTCACTACAGAATTATCACTAGAGTCTGTGGCTGTGTAAGAGACGGTGGTCGATCCAATCGGGAACAAAACCCCTGAGCTGTAATCGGACGTGAGTGTGACGATCCCAGAGTTATCGGTGGCCGTGGGTTCGGTCCATGAAACAGTGGCAATGGCTACACCCGAATCTGTCGTAGTTATCTGGTCCGCTGGTAGATCATTTATGACAGGGTTTTCAACGTCTGTAATAGAAACAAAATATGTGTTATTTTACATTTCTCTTTCTTTTTCTTTATAAGACAACCCTTCTGATATTGTATGCGCTGCTTTTGTTTTTCTGTGACACACACAATACCTACAACGGAATTCATTTTGAAGATCACAAGTGTCCGTTCTATTAACTTTGTGTCAATTTAAAAAAAAGTGCTGCATACTTATATTGCATGCATTGCAGGGTTTGACAAAAGGGCGCAATCGTGACTCGGTTCACCGCCAAATTCAATATATTTAAAAACGGCACGCAGCAGAGACATTGCAGTACCATTCACAGGTCTACAGCTAAAAGGGAACTTCTCAGATCGATGATGAATAGCAGGGAAATGTAGTGAGTTTTAATAGGTCCCTAATCCAGTTATGTATTAAGTATTTTACAGAAAACTTGTATCATACATGGACATGGTTATTAATTAAAGAACATGTTGATTAAAAACGGCCATGTCTAATAGACACGCCTGCCGCGTGGAAAGTACTAATGTGTGGAACAGTTCAGCCAGCGACGGCGCCAAAATGCAGCTGTTCAAGTCTACCGTGGAATCTGTCCTCTTGTACAGTTGCGAAGCTTTGGCAATTACAGAAACATTGGGCAGTCGCATTGATGCATCTCATCGTGCCCTGATGCGCTACTGTCTTGGCGTGCACTACCCGGAGCGGCTCTCAAATGACAACCTGTATGCCCGCGCACTGATTGAGCCCGCGACTCTGACACTGACCCGTAATAGACTTCGTCTGGTAGGCCATGCCCTCCGGAGACCAGAACTGCCACTCGCCATGTTCCTGCACCCCAAAAACCAGGCAACTGAACCGTACCGCCTCGGTGGCGCACTACGCCGTACATATCAAGCGCAGCTCCAAGAGGACTTGAGCGCCATAGGCTTACAACCTAATGCCGCCGTTGATGCCGCCCAAAACCGAACTGAGTGGCAGCGGCGTGTGAAGGCACTGAAATAACAATAGACACAACGCCTCGTGTCCCTAAAGAATGAAAGACACGAGTAGCGTCAAATTGATGATGAATGTATAGACATTGTCTATACATTAGTACTTTCCACGCGGCAGGCGTCTGAACAGACGATATTCCAAAATGTCACAAAATGTTTCAAAAATATTAACATTATTGAATTTCATTACCATATTTGGAATCACCGTGAGAAATGCATTGAAATAAGTACAAACATCCTAGTATTGGTTCAGTAATCCTTGAGATAGACTTTGAAAATTGGGAACGGTTTCAGAAAAATCTGTTTTGAGTATGGTAAAACCAATAGAGGCGTGGACAGTGTTAATGCCCTGAACGGAATAAATGTCACAAAATGTTTCAAAAATGTTAACATTATTGAATGTCATTACCATATTTGGAATCACCGTGAGAAATGCATTGAAATAAGTACAAACATGCCTAGTATTGGTTCAGTACTCCACAGTGTAACGTATCTCCCGGGGGGGTCAAAGTGCCCCTGACGGCTTTGACCGGGAAGGCCAGCTCAAACTACCGGGCTAACAAATCGAAGGGAAGGGAAGAAGAAAGGGAAGAGAGAAAAATAAAAAGGGAAAGGAAAGGGGAAGGAAAGGGAAAGAAAGGAAGGGGAGGAAGAGAAAGAGAGAAATAAATATAGGTCTATAGTGATAAAATGGTTATGTATAAATGGTAGTATGTTATTAATCCCTACAAATTTAAATTGACTTACCTTGAACTTCGATTTGAAATGTACAGTAGTTATAATTGTTGGAATCGTCATTCGCTGTATATGTCACGTTTGTGGTCCCCACAGGAAAAGTGCTTCCCGAGTTATAATTCAAAAGGATAAATACGGATCCAGAATTATCTGAAATTGTGGGTTCACTCCATTCGACCACTGTATTTATCGAAACAATATCCTCAGGACAATTGTCAATGGTTGGTATTTCCTCATCGTTAACGGTTACATCGAACGATTCCACTACAGAATTGTCACTAGAGTCTGTGGCTGTGTAAGAGACGGTGGTCGATCCAATCGGGAACAAAACCCCTGAGCTGTAATCGGACGTGAGTGTGACGATCCCAGAGTTATCGGTGGCCGTGGGTTCGGTCCAGGAAACAGTGGCAATGGCTACACCCGAATCTGTCGTAGCTATCTGGTCCGCTGGTAGATCATTTATGACAGGGTTTTCAACGTCTGTAATATATAGAAACAAAATATGTATTATTTTACATTTCTTTTTCTTAATAAGACAACCCTTCTGATATTGTATGCGCTGCTTTTGTTTTTCTGTGACACACACAATACCTACAACGGAATTCATTTTGAAGATCACAAGTGTCCGTTCTATTAACTTTGTGTCAATTTAAAAAAAGTGCTGCATACTTTTATTGCATGCATTGCAGGGTTTGACAAAAGGGCGCAATCGTGACTCGGTTCACCGCCAAATTCAATATTTTTAAAAACGGCACGCAGCAGAGACATTGCAGTACCATTCACAGGTCTACAGCTAAAAGGGAACTTCTCAGATCGATGAAGAATAGCAGGGAAATGTAGTGAGTTTTAATAGGTCCCTAATCCAGTTATGTATTAAGTATTTTACAGAAAACTTGTATCATACATGGACATGGTTATTAATTAAAGAACATGTTGATTAAAAACGGCCATGTCTAATAGACACGCCTGCCGCGTGGAAAGTACTAATGTATAGACATTGTCTATACATTAGTACTTTCCACGCGGCAGGCGTCTGAACAGACGATATTCCAAAATGTCACAAAATGTTTCAAAAATATTAACATTATTGAATTTCATTACCATATTTGGAATCACCGTGAGAAATGCATTGAAATAAGTACAAACATCCTAGTATTGGTTCAGTAATCCTTGAGATAGACTTTGAAAATTGGGAACGGTTTCAGAAAAATCTGTTTTGAGTATGGTAAAACCAATAGAGGCGTGGACAGTGTTAATGCCCTGAACGGAATAAATGTCACAAAATGTTTCAAAAATGTTAACATTATTGAATGTCATTACCATATTTGGAATCACCGTGAGAAATGCATTGAAATAAGTACAAACATGCCTAGTATTGGTTCAGTACTCCACAGTGTAACGTATCTCCCGGGGGGGGGGGTGGGTGGTCAAAGTGCCCATGACGCCTTTGACCGGGAAGGCCAGCTCAAACTACCGGGCTAAACAAATCGAAGGGAAGGGAAGAAGAAAGGGAAGAGAGGAAAATAAAAAGGGAAAGGAAAGGGAAAGAAAGGAAGGGGAGGAAGAGAAAGAGAGAAATAAATATAGGTCTATAGTGATAAAATGGTTATGTTTAAATGGTAGTATGTTATTAATCCCTACAAATTTAAATTGACTTACCTTGAACTTCGATTTGAAATGTACAGTAGTTATAATTGTTGGAATCGTCATTCGCTGTATATGTCACGTTTGTGGTCCCCACAGGAAAAGTGTTTCCCGAGTTATAATTCAAAAGGATAAATACGGATCCAGAATTATCTGAAATTGTGGGTTCACTCCATTCGACCACTGTATTTGTCGAAACAATATCCTCAGGACAATTTTCAGTGGTTGGTATTTCCTCATCGTTAACGGTTACATCGAACGATTTCACTACAGAATTATCACTAGAGTCTGTGGCTGTGTAAGAGACGGTGGTCGATCCAATCGGGAACAAAACCCCTGAGCTGTAATCGGACGTGAGTGTGACGATCCCAGAGTTATCGGTGGCCGTGGGTTCGGTCCATGAAACAGTGGCAATGGCTACACCCGAATCTGTCGTAGTTATCTGGTCCGCTGGTAGATCATTTATGACAGGGTTTTCAACGTCTGTAATAGAAACAAAATATGTATTATTTTACATTTCTTTTTCTTTTTCTTAATAAGACAACCCTTCTGATATTGTATGCGCTGCTTTTGTTTTTCTGTGACACACACAATACCTACAACGGAATTCATTTTGAAGATCATAAGTGTCCGTTCTATTAACTTTGTGTCAATTTAAAAAAGTGCTGCATACTTTTATTGCATGCATTGCAGGGTTTGACAAAAGGGCGCAATCGTGACTCGGTTCACCGCCAAATTCAATATATTTAAAAACGGCACGCAGCAGAGACATTGCAGTACCATTCACAGGTCTACAGCTAAAAGGGAACTTCTCAGATCGATGATGAATAGCAGGGAAATGTAGTGAGTTTTAATAGGTCCCTAATCCAGTTATGTATTAAGTATTTTACAGAAAACTTGTATCATACATGGACATGGTTATTAATTAAAGAACATGTTGATTAAAAACGGCCATGTCTAATAGACACGCCTGCCGCGTGGAAAGTACTAATGTGTGGAACAGTTCAGCCAGCGACGGCGCCAAAATGCAGCTGTTCAAGTCTACCGTGGAATCTGTCCTCTTGTACAGTTGCGAAGCTTTGGCAATTACAGAAACATTGGGCAGTCGCATTGATGCATCTCATCGTGCCCTGATGCGCTACTGTCTTGGCGTGCACTACCCGGAGCGGCTCTCAAATGACAACCTGTATGCCCGCGCACTGATTGAGCCCGCGACTCTGACACTGACCCGTAATAGACTTCGTCTGGTAGGCCATGCCCTCCGGAGACCAGAACTGCCACTCGCCATGTTCCTGCACCCCAAAAACCAGGCAACTGAACCGTACCGCCTCGGTGGCGCACTACGCCGTACATATCAAGCGCAGCTCCAAGAGGACTTGAGCGCCATAGGCTTACAACCTAATGCCGCCGTTGATGCCGCCCAAAACCGAACTGAGTGGCAGCGGCGTGTGAAGGCACTGAAATAACAATAGACACAACGCCTCGTGTCCCTAAAGAATGAAAGACACGAGTAGCGTCAAATTGATGATGAATGTATAGACATTGTCTATACATTAGTACTTTCCACGCGGCAGGCGTCTGAACAGACGATATTCCAAAATGTCACAAAATGTTTCAAAAATATTAACATTATTGAATTTCATTACCATATTTGGAATCACCGTGAGAAATGCATTGAAATAAGTACAAACATCCTAGTATTGGTTCAGTAATCCTTGAGATAGACTTTGAAAATTGGGAACGGTTTCAGAAAAATCTGTTTTGAGTATGGTAAAACCAATAGAGGCGTGGACAGTGTTAATGCCCTGAACGGAATAAATGTCACAAAATGTTTCAAAAATGTTAACATTATTGAATGTCATTACCATATTTGGAATCACCGTGAGAAATGCATTGAAATAAGTACAAACATGCCTAGTATTGGTTCAGTACTCCACAGTGTAACGTATCTCCCGGGGGGGTCAAAGTGCCCCTGACGGCTTTGACCGGGAAGGCCAGCTCAAACTACCGGGCTAACAAATCGAAGGGAAGGGAAGAAGAAAGGGAAGAGAGAAAAATAAAAAGGGCTATTGCCGTTGCGTGATTCGGGTCTCCAGAACGGCCATATCCGACGGGTTATTTGTCTCTCGCCGTATACCTACAACGTAAACATTCGATTTCGAGCCTTAGTTGGGCTTTTCGCAAGCTGTGATTTAGGTCTCTCGCGGGATTATGTCTATCACTCAGTAATAGGACTTAGGCTACTGAATATTCATTGACTGAGATGACGTGGTTTCACAATGGCGGCCCACATGAACTGGCGGCCGTTGCGATATTTTCACTATAAAATCACTTCAAATGCAGTTTCTCCAAATTCGATACATTAGAACACAACAATATTCGACTGCAGGTAAGTAGTCTCTTAAAGCTGAACATCAAAATGCAATGTCTGTGTGTGTGAATTTCGTAATATAGTCGTTTTACTGCGTGTAAACCGGGCGATTTTTGATGATAACATACCATTCAATTCATTCATGCATTTACCAATACATGTATCGTATACACACGATCGCAATCGCATTATTTCCTTTGTTTCACCACCGATACATTGAATGAAAAGGCACATATTTCTATCTCGTATGCCGCAAATTTTGCAGAACTAAAATGTTAATAAAATGCGACGACTCTGAACCGAGTGTTGATGAGAATAAAATTATAAATAAGCTTATTTTTAGGCCTACTTCAAAGACCTTCTTGACGAAAACAATCACACATTTACTCTGTCTGTTACTGTAGTACGGTACGTGCATTACTTTTGTTACAGGATAGGGCAGGGCAATCCATATTCGAGTCAGTTTTTTTAGGATTAACATTTAGGTAGTGCTACAAAAGTCTAAACTGAGAGATACGTCACTGTACATAGGATTGTTGAACATTAAATGTGATATCTGATGCAAAAGTTTGACTTAATTTATAATTTATTCAGAAAAGTTTAAAACATACCTATAATATTAGGCTATTGATGATTAAAAAAAGACCATGCCAGGTATAATCAAAACAAAAAATTGTCAATCACAGTTGATTGATTCCCCAGCGCCCCATGCTTATCGTGCGTAACCGCGTCATTCACGATGGCAAGGGCGCAGTAAAACCGCAAGATGTGACATACTTGTAGGTACATGTAGACCAATCGCAGACCCCACGCCGCGTTGCGACTGTTTGGGAACGCACTGCATGCAAGGACACGCTCAACCTTTGTAATGATCGCGAGCGCTCGGATCATGACGATGTGATCGACAAATTTTTGTTTTGATTAAACTAGGTCAGACGCTTTCATTTCGTCATCATAGCTCCCCGGCTCAGACAGAGCTATGATACAGAGATAACCTTTATAAATGGGCCTAGTTTATTATGGTCCGGGTTGACGCAGGCTGACTTTAATTTAAGCCATGCAAATGTAGGCCTACATGATCATAGAGACAACAAGCATACAATCATGCATTGATTTGACTATACGTGTATGTAGGTTGGCCTAGTCATACGGATACTTTTTACAAACCAGACGTGTTAACATGTATTAGTTTAGTTTGAGGCTACTCAAGTGTAGATCGCGTCATATCGTGTAAGACTAGAGACCTTTATCTAGCTTGTTGGTTTATTGTCAACGGCACGGCATGACGTCACTCCGGGTAGACCTATGCCTAGGCCTATACTATAGTCGGATTTATAATTGAATGAACACTTTGAAGCAGCTTATTGTGTACATTGCATTTATAAAGCATGATTATTTCGGGCGCGATCATCTTTGTGCTGCGTGCGTGGTGTTTGTTCAATTATTAATTTGACTATAATTGTTGATAGAGTACTTCAGCATTTTTTCAATCCATGCTACGCACGCGCGTCAAGTAAATGAGCGTGTGTGGGCGGGGAGTGGGACATCAATCAGATCATAGACACTGTGGCGTGCGTGTTGATTGCCGTGCGTGTTGATCCGTTCTACAACGCAGTTCCGTGTTTACGCTTTGAACGCAGTTGGCAATAACAAAAAGTGCCAAAGTACTCTACTCCCTGTCAATATATAATTCCTTGGATACAAATTTGTGTTATTTCATGTGAGCTTATTTTGTTGTTGTTTGCAGGGCACGGCGTCAAAATGCTTGACAGGCGACAGCAACTATTCGTCGCGACATGCATTATGCATGAATAGCGTGACTAAGGTCACACGTGCCGTCAATCACGGCGTATGACGATTTCACGATTGACCATTTAGTATGCGCAATTATTTTTTTAAATGGACATGTACACACTTGCGGGTTTACGCACATTCGCACCTACGCATTGCAATGCGCACCTACACACATACGAACGCAACTCACACGTAAGCATAATTTGATGGAATTATGTCCACGACATTATGATAGGGAATATAGCTACCAAAACTAGTATTAAAATCATCCGACGTCCTTTTTTTCCTGTAGCAGGAATAGAACAATCCAAATTTAAGTACCGTAAGTTTTCTTGGTATTTAAAATTGTTTGAGCAATTTTACACAGCCATACATATTCTTTGTACAGTTACAGTAATCATGATATCTGATGAAGCAAAAGTTTTAAGTTCTATTATTTTATGCTGAAAAAAAGTGCAAAATATTGATGAGAAGAAACGACATACACTGCAAATTATGAACTTTTGGACAAACTAAAAGTAAACTCAAAATTAAATGCAATTCTAAACACAAAACTAAACGTAAAAGTAAACGCAAAACTAAACGTTTCTTGCATTTTGCACCCAATTGACCTCAAAGCACGCTCCTAGTGAGTGAATATAATTACACCATCTGTGATACAATGGGACAGTTACTGATAAGAGGCTGGGTGGAAAACATCTTAGTTGTTTGGCACACATAAGTGTTTATTGCGTTTACTTTTGAGTTTAATTTTAGTTTGTCCAAAAGTAAACGCTCATTTGCAGCGATAGGGTCATACATGCTTTCTTTTCTAGCTGTCATACAGAGAGCTATGATTCAGAGCTATGACTGTTGATACTGTCAATGGACTGAACATTCTTATTATCAATGGTCAAATTCAGCAAGAAATACATTAATTTCACTATACATTGTTGTGTTTATTGGTCATGAAAAAAATGTAAATTTCTTTTCATACAAAGACCTATTATATTTTGTGGTGTTCAAAAAAGGTTTAAAATATTGGGCTCGACCGTCTAGCCCAATATTTTGCAAAACTCATAGCTCGACCAATATATATGATAAAACGTGCAATAAACGAACCTTCATATGTCAATGAGGTCAAAGGTCATCTGAGGTCAAGTTGTAAAATAAGCCGAAGACATGAATAAGAAAAAAATCCCATTTATTTTTCATAAAAAGACAGATTGCAACAAAACTTGGATCATACATGCAAATGGGGACCTGCATGCCAATTAGGTCAACAGTCACATATGAAGGTCAAACGTTATCTCTGAGATCAAGCTGAAAATATGAAAAATGCCCATTGCCCATGAAGAAAAAAGTTGTCGATTTCATACAAAGACCGATTGCACCCATACTTGAATCATACATGCAACATGGGAACCTTTATATGTAAAGGTCAAAGGTCACATATCAAGGTCAAATGTCATCTGAGGTCAAGTTGTAAATTAAGTTGAAAACATGGACAAATTCCCTTTTTTCATACAAAGACAGATTGCAACCAAAGTTGGATCATACATGCAACATGGGGACCTTCATATGTCAAAGGTCACATATCAAAGTCAGAGGTCATCTCAGGTCAAGTTGTAAAATAAGCTGAAAACATGAAAAAAAATCACATTTTTTCATACAAGACCGATTGCAACCAAACTTGTATCAAACTATTATACATGCAACATGGGGACCGTCATATGTCAATGAGGTCAAAGGTCACATCATATCAAGGTCAAAGGTAATCTGAGATCAGCTGAAAATTAGCTGAAAACATGAAGTGTGTTAGCGCAGCGGTAGTTCCCTCGCCTGGCACCAATAAAGTCCGGGTTCAATTCCATGCACGACCGGGCTTTATGTGCATTTATTCGGTTTATCATGATCCATGCACTCTCTCGCAGGTTTTGTCTGGGATCTCTGGTTTACTCCTGCTTTCACAATCGTTGATCAGCTGTTTCGGTTATCAAAAACTTCCTTCACCCAATGGAATTTGGGGAGCTGCACTAAAAAATGGTGGAATGTTACAATCTAAGTGAGGAATAATGCAGCACCCTAGTTGATGCCATCTGATTCTGATGATTCGCCAGTGACAGCGAAATAACAGCGCTTAGATCAATCTTAGAAACCCTTATGAAAATCGCAACCTTTATCGCAATCAATTCTGCAACCTTGCGCAACTTTGCGCAACCTTAAATGTGGAAAAATACAACCTTGCGCAACCTTGCGCAAGGTTAAATTTGGAACATTACAACCTTGCGCAACCTTGCGCACGGTTAAATTTGGAAAAATACAACCTTGCGCAACCTTGCGCAAGGTTAAATTTGGAACATTACAACCTTGCGCAACCTTGCGCAAGGTTAAATTTGGAACATTACAACCTTGCGCAACCTTGCGCAAGGTTAAATTTGGAACATTACAACCTTGCGCAACCTTGCGCAAGGTTAAATTTGGAAAAATACAACCTTGCGCAACCTTGCGTAACCTTGCAATGTCAGTTGGCGGTGTAACCTTAAGTTTGTATCTCAACCAAGCACAAGGTTGCGCAAGCAACTGGTTAAATTTGGAACATTACAACCTTGCGCAACCTTGCAGAAACATCTAAAGCTTGCGCAACCTGCTGCAACCAGCTAGTGGTGCAAGGTTGCGCAAACAACTGGTTAAATTTGGAACATTACAACCTTGCGCAACCTTGCAGAAACATCTAAAGCTTGCGCAACCTGCTGCAACCAGCTAGTGGTGCAAGGTTGCGCAAGCAACTGGTTAAATTTGGAACATTACAACCTTGCGCAACCTTGCAGAAACATCTAAAGCTTGCGCAACCTGCCGCAGCCAGCTAGTGGTGCAAGGTTGCGCAAGCAACTGGTTAAATTTGGAACATTATAACCTTGCGCAACCTTGCAGAAACATCTAAAGCTTGCGCAACCTGCCGCAACCAGCTAGTGGTGCAAGGTTGCGCAAGGTTGCGCAAGCAACTGGTTAAATTTGGAAAAATATAACCTTGCGCAACCTGTTTGCAACCAGCTAGCAACCACCAAAAACGTGTGTCAAAATTCGGAACCAATACCAAAATAAGCTTATATGTTTTAAACTTACTATTCTTCAGCATTTTTATCTGCAACATCAGTTTCCTTCAAAGATTAGAATATGATTCACAACTTGTTTTTCTAGCATACCTCATTTTCATTATGAAATTGATTACAAAGTATGGGTACAATTAATCATCAAAGTCACTACAATTTTAGTAAAGGTTACAATGACAGCAATGTTTATTTCACATGTTTGACCTTTTGACCTGACCTTTGAACATAAGAAGAAACCTTGCGCAACCAGTTTGGTGTTTCTGAAGAGGTTGCGGGAGCTTGCGCAACCAGTTTGGTACTTCTGAGAAGGTTGCGCAACCATCCGCAACCAGTTTGGTTCTTCTGAACTGGTTGCAGGAGGTTGCGCAACCAGTTTGGTAATTCTGAGAAGGTTGCGCAACCATCTGCAACCAGTTTGGTTCTTCTGAACTGGTTGCAGGAGCTTGCGCAACCAGTTTGGTTCTTCTGAACTGGTTGCAGGAGCTTGCGCAACCAGTTTGGGAATTCTGAGAAGGTTGCGCAACCTTGCGCAACCAGTTTGGTTCTTCTGAACTGGTTGCAGCACCTTGCACAACCAGTTTGGTTTTTCTGAGAAGGTTGCGCAACCTTGCAGCAATCATCCACAACCTTGCGCAACCTTGCAACAACCTTGCGCAACCTGGTACCACCTTGCTGCAACCAAATTTTGGTGATTGCATTTTCGTAAGGGAAGGCGCATAAAATCCAGATGTTTTTATTATTATTATTATTATTAAAATAATGCCCATTTAGTTTTTCATGCAAAGACCGATTGCAACCAAACTCGGATCACATGCACCAAAAGGAACCTTATGTCAATCCACTTGATCCTAAAATTGTGTACATCATACAGGGTATACACCAGACTTCTACAAGATACTTGTGCATTCACCGATTTAAAATGGTCTTTTGGACAACTCCCATTTTGTGAACCACACAGCCAGAGGATTTGTAAGTTTCAACTTCTTGGGTTTTTTTTGGCCAAGGAGTATCACTGAATTTGTTTACATTGGAATCACATAAAAGTTTAAATATTCTGAAAGCAATACTATACTTAATATGCTGGTTCCCTGCACCCCGGATCCCCGGCCCATTAACTTATCCATAGGTGCAGGTACAGGGTTCTCAATTGCCGTCCGTAAGGCGCATGAAAGTCAATTACTTCAAATTGATAAAGCTGGCAACAATTGTGTTTAAAAATAAATAATGATTTTTTTTGGGAAATCTTGAAATTTTGATGCGGGTGAAATAAAGTGATGCGGGCGGGTAACAGGAAACTCGATATTGACTTTCATGCACCTAACAGTAAGTTCAGCACATTGCATTGTCGCTCTGTTATGGCATAATTAGGTTAATAACTATTCATACACTCTATGTGGTGGTAAACCAATCAGAAAGCAGGAATTACAAATACGCGGAGTGCATTGAAAGTGTCAAGTGCACTCCGCGTGTGCGCTGTTCAATGCGCGAACCGCGCGCTTTGTTTTGATTCGTTGTTCAGATCGCGGGTTCGCCAATTTTTACTGCGGGTGTTAATAGCAAACTTGTTAACATGGTTTTATTGTCAATTATAAGATAAAAATCATGCCTTAATTGTAATTTTGAATTGTATAGTGTCGTATATGAATTAGGTCAATACATGCGCGTGTCTTGTTTCTCGAGAAATGAGAAAATTCAATGCACTTGCGCTGGTGTTGATTTGTTCACAATGCCACTCCCCTGCGGGGGTCGTGGCATTATTCGCATCAACACCCCATTGATTTTTCTAATTTCTCTCAAAACAAGACGTACGCATTAATTGACCTATAATCAACACAGGAGTGGCTGAGATACCGCATCAACCTGAATGCATTGTCGCGCTGCCATAGCTATACGGCGCAATGGGCCACCGGCTATGGGGGTGCATGTGTGTGTGAAGTCCGGTGCTGTGTTTAGCGCAGATACACGTGTAAAGTGCCAATGAGCAAATTTGTTATCATTCTAAGCGTGACGTACGCTAGCTTGATCGAATTTATTTGTGGATCTAATTTTTGCCAATCATGAATATATATGCATGACTTTTATGCCAGAAATCAGCTTTGAGTTGAAATTGGCGCGTACCTGCATCTATGGATAAGTTGTATGGATCCCATTGATGCAGGCGGGAACCAGCATATACTATGGAAAAATTGAAAAAAGGAAAGAAAAAACACGTACAGGATGGATGACATGTATACAGGGTGTATCAAACAAGTACAACTATGTAAGAAAACATTAATGCTCTAATAAATAACAGGTATTAGTTGTGAATGTTATATTGCACTTGTCAGGGAACACTGCAATGAAGCTGTTTTTTTGGCAATTGTGTACTTTTGGGTGTTAGTTGGGGGCTGGGGCTTATGGGTTACAATGTATGTACTTTTCTCATTCATCCTCTCGGTAGCACACACAACAGTAAACGTAAAACTACGCACAATATAGTACACGCTGTCCAAAAATACACCTTCATAATTTGCAGTGTATAAAAGTTAAGTAACTTGTCGACCCATAACTACTGTATTAGTCTAGGGTTTTCAAAATATATTGTATTTCAAAGATACCAATATGCCAATATTTACTCTCATTTCTTTTTCATACACAGACCGATTGCAACCAAACTTGGATCATGCATGCAACCTGGCAACCTTAATATTTCGATGCAGTCACAGGTCACAGAGCAAGGTAAAAGGTCATTTGAGGTAAAGTAATAAAATATAAGCTGAAAACATCCAAACAATTCCAATTTTTTCCATCTGATTTCAACAAAACTCAGAGTACACATGCAACGTGGACATTTCATGTCGATGAGGTCAAAGTTCACATATCATGGTCAAAGGCTATCAGATGTTAAGTTGCAAAAAAAGCTTGATTCAAGTGCCCATTTCTTATCCATTCTAAGAATTAATGACTGCAACCAAACTTTGATCATACATGCAGCACGGCAAACTTCATATGTCAATGAGGTCACAGGTCAGATAACAAGGTCAATGTTTGTCTGATGTTAATTAAGTTGCAAGATAAACTGGAAACATCAAAAGTGCCCATTTCTTTATCATACAAAGGCTGAGCAACCAAATTTGATTTATGCACGCAACATGTCAACCCTCATATCAATAAGTTCAAAGGTCATCTGAAGTTATAAGTTTTGTGAAATAAGCTGGATTTACGTCAAAAGAATCTCATTTCTTACTTCATACAAATACTGATTGCAATCAAACTTTGTTAATTCATATGTAAAAATGAGGTCAAAGGTCACACATCAAGGAAAAAGGTCATCTGAGGGATAGTTTAACAATAAACTGGAATCATCGAAAAGTACTCTTTTCATACACGGACCGATTGCAACCATTATAATGTTATTATTCAAGTGTGAATATTGGATCCAAAACATAATATTAATGATAAAATTGGATGATTTAACCCAATTGGTCTCGCTATAAGTTTTAATAGCTCAACCAATACATCTATCAATCTATCCAATTTTATATCAAACTTGGATCGTGCATGCAACCTGACATCTGAGGTTTAAAAGCAATAAATTAAGCTGAACACAGCCAAAAATGCCTCTTTTTTATTATCAAAGACTGATTGCAACCAACCTCCTATCGCTACAACAACATGGAACCTTCATGTCGATGAGGTCAATGATCACATATCAAGGTCAAAGGCGATCTGATGTTAAAATTCAGAAATAACAATTTTATTCTGGTGACTGGTGCTGTGAACTGGTTGTAATTACAATTAATAATAATAAAACCGCATTTATATAGCGCTTTACGAAACACCTCAAAGCGCTAATAACAAACATAAAAAGAACAATACACACATGAATTAAAGAACCTAATAAAACTAAGACAAGGAAAAAACAAAACAATGATGAGGAACTACATGTAAGAATGTTCTGACAGATTGAAAAGATGAATCTTCAGTGCAGTCTTGAAGCATCTGATGGATTTGATTATGCGGATGGTCGATGGTAGTTGATTCCACAACTTTGGTGCCGCGGAGGAAAACGAACAATTGCCGTATATGGCAGTAAATATCTTGCTATACTGATTTCTTTATTATACAGGTTCATTACCAATCACAAAGAATTGCAAGGATCGGAAGGCATGCAGCAACCCAATGTGAGTATTAAACAAAGAAAACCATATAGTTCACTCCCATACTCTTTGTAAGTCGAAACTGTTATGAAGTTAATTATGAATGATGTGCTTTTGGACACACTATCACAAAACAACACATCTGTTTTTCCACACAGCTTTTAATCAATAAACATCCCATATTCATCAGTCACTATAAAATATAGACTACATGTAGCATGTGACAAGTCGGGTGCACATAATTGGTCGATTGGGTGCAGAATGCCCAGAAACTGTACTATTGTGTGTATAGTGTTATGTTTACTTTTGTGTGTTCTATTAATTAATAAGAGGATGAAGTGAGAAAAGTACACACTGTCCAAAATTTTATATTTTGCAGTGTAAGTGATACAATGATTCGATTATCCCATTGAAACTCTTAGCTTAGGTTGGAAAAGCAATAAAATCAACTGAAAACATCTAAATATGCCCCCATTTCTTTTTTATACTGATTTCAACTATGTTTGATTGAAATCAAAGTGTGGGAAAATATTGGATCCCAAGTGTGCTTTACACCTAATATGTATTGGTCTCACTGCGCGTCTCGCACAATTGTTAGAAGTCATATCTCTACCATTAATGCACAAGGGCTCAATCGATCCAATTTTATACCAAACTTGGATCATGCAGTCAGCATGGTATTTTTATATGTCAATGAGGCAAAGGCCACATGTCAAGGTCAAAGTCCTGCCAGGTGGCAAGATGCTTCATTGGTATCTTATGTTTTTACCCCTACAGCACTGAATCTTACCACAGCAGTCATGGTCCTTTATAGTCATATATACATTTTCGCCTGGTCCAGATTACGTAACCTCGTTAGTTTCAGATTTCCCCCAACTTAACCCTAACCCCTGAGTGCTAAAAAATGCTAATCCAAAGTTCCTCTCCAAACGCATGCGCTGTCGGTTTTCGATGACGTAGTCAACCGAGCCTATATATATAATGAGTGCAGTATACTGCACGAATGTGTAGCTGAGGGCCTTGGCTTATAGTGGTTGGAAGGTGGGGCTTGAGAACGGAGGGTCCCCGGATCGAATCCCGGCAGGTTCCCGGAGATTTAGTTGGTGTTTTTTCCTCGAAAATTGTGATCCCGATCAAAAATCCTAAACCGGGGTTAGGGTTATGGTAACTTTACAGTCCTTGCTGCTTTGTTAAAAAAACAGCAATGATCACACAGGTAAGTGTGAAGTTAAAAATTATTCTGACTCTGCTATCATTGCAAAAGAGTTTTCTACAAAAACACAGATTTTCTCAAGTTCAGGCCAAAGGTCATCGAGGAGTGCAATTTCCATTTACAAGTTTAATATTGTCTTAAACCAGGGAACATTTGCCACAGCAAATTAATTCCCATAGGATTTAACTTGTGAAACCTTATTTTAAACAATCATACTTTGGACATTAAGTTTAAAACATTTCTTTAGACTGATAACGGCAGGCCTACTCACTGAGCTGAGCTCCCAAGATATTCATTTAATTATAAGCTTGAACGATGAGGCCATAGAATCAATGCAACTGCATCACTAGCTGTTTAGGATGGTTCCGGTACATGTGGTCTGACCTATGACAGTATCCAAAGTGATCCTAATTATTGATATACACTGTTTTTATAATTTAACATTTTCAGTTGCTCAATTTCACTGACGGTTAATTTAACCTTATTCAGTTCTTTTTATGTTATTTATAACATCTTTGACACATTGTTTTTCTTGAGATATCAAATCGTTCCAAACTAATTGACCATGTGCATGCATATTCTGTTCTGCTTGATTTCATTATTTTCTTTACTAACAAAGATGTTTAAAGATAATTCCAAGAGTTGAGACAAACATTTTGTGCCATCCAGCTGATGAAAGCTACTTGCTTTTCTGTAATATTTCAGATTTTACAGAAGATCCCGGGCAACAAATGGTCTCATTAATAACCAACGAAGCATTGGCGTAAACCTGGAAAGAAGGCAGATATGGGTTATCATGATGAAGGGGATGGTCCATTCAATCATCCCTTGTTTCGTTCATGTCAACATGTGTGTTTTGACCAAATTAACAATTTGCACACATTTCTCCCCCTTGCCCAATATTTGACAATTTTAGCTTCAACATTTAGATGATATATATTTGGACTATTAAAATTCAATGTAACCAAATTTGCTGGATTTACTACATTTGAAAGAATTTGGCTAACACAATTCCAAAAAAACAAACAGAAATTTACGCCACTGCAACAAAGGGATCGAAACTGGAAAGTGGAGTAGAAATAATAGTTGATAGTGAGTTTTACATCAAATGCGTAACACAGCATAAAAAAAGCACCAGATCAATCTTTTTGCCTAGTCTTAGATTGCTGTTTATTCTCTCCTCCATTTTCCAGTCCTGGGGATTTGTCATTATAAATCCTTTGCTTTCCACTTGTTAATTGACTGTACTATTATTTGATACAGGTAAATATGAGTAAAAAGAAGCAGATCATACAACCGTAATGAGCAAACTATCAGGGTATAATGTAGGGTATAATTGAATGTTGCTTTACATACAATTTATACAATTTATACCAACAAGATTATGTGCTGCAATATATAAATTTTTGTAATCCCTGGACTCAGGTAAACTTATTGGTGTAACTTGAGGTTTTTGAGGCAATTAAAAACAATCACATAAATGCACCTCTTAACACGAACTTCCTGGGCTATGGGGAGGGGGAATTATTATGATTTTTTTATATCCAACAAACAGCCGATCAACAAACAGCCGAGCACACCAGGATTCGACCCATGAACCATCCGCACAAAAAGAGGATGCACTACCAACTGAACTGACCTAAGCTCCCAGTGCATATGCGGGCAATGATTCCCTGCCCACATATCACACTAGAAGGTGACGTAATCGAATCAATGCAGCAGCACGCTCGTGGAGATGGAAATTTGCTGTTGTGAATCGTGGTGCTCAAAGAGGCTTAGGGGTTAACAAGGTACAAAAATGACCTAATTAAACCTAACTTCCTGGGCTATGTTTTTGTGTGTATCGGGGGAAGGTGAAAAGGTATGATATCTTTTACCCAACAAACCGCCAATCATCCACCACCGGGATACAACCCACGGACCATCCGCACACAAAGAGACACCCTAATAAATGAGCTAAGCGAGCAGTGATTCCCTACCCACATATCACACCGGAAGGTGACATAATCGAATCAATGGTGCAGCATGCATGTGGAGATAGAAATTTGTATTGGGAATCAAGCGCTCAGGAGGGTTAGGCTTTTAATATCCACTAATTTGTTAATTGTTTTCTCTTACTTTTACATCTTAAAATACAGGCGAGTCTTGATCTTACCAGGGAGGGGGCAACAGTAAACTTGCTGTCTTACTTGGGGTCGACAGTAGACAAAGCAGTGGCAGTATTAACAGGCAGAGGTGATAGTGACAAATGTGGCAAAGAGCAAGAGAATGTTTGGCTATGAAGAGACAAGATGCTCCCGATAGATCCTGTCCAAGATCTTTAAAAACAGGTGAGTCTTAATCTTACACAGGAGGGGGCAACAGTAAACTTGCTTGCTGTCTTACTTTGGATCAGCAGTAGACAGGGCAGTGGCAGCAGTTGACTGGCAGAGTTGATAGTGAAAATGTGGCAAAGAGCAATAGAATGTGTGGCTATAAGAAGATGCTCCTGATAGGCCATGTCTCACATCTTGAAACACAGGTGAGTCTTGATCTTACAAGGGAGGGGGCAACAGTAAACTTGCTGTCTTACTTAGGATCTGCAATAGACAGGGCAGTGGCACAGTAGTATAACTGGCAGAGGTGATAGTGAGAAATGTGGCAAAAGGCAAGAGCATACACGAAGATGCTCCCGATAGATCCTGTCCTAGATCTTTTAAAACAGGTGAATCTTGATCTTACAAGGGAGGGGTAACAGTAAGCTTGCTGTCTTACTTAGGATCTGCAGTAGACAGGGCAGTGGCAGTAACTGTTGACTGGCTGAGTTGAAAGTTAGAAATGCGACACAGAGCAAGGGAATTCTCAGCTTAGAAGAGACAAGATCTTCCCAAAGAGCAAGAGAATATATGTGGCTATGATGAGACAAGATGCTCCTGATAGATCCTGTCTCAGATCTTTAAAAACAGGTGAGTCTTGATCTTAAGAGAGGGGGTAACAGTAAATTTGCTGTCTTACTTAGGATCTGCAGTAGACAGGGCAGTGGCAGTAGTTAACTGGCAGAGTTGATAGTGAAAATGCGATAAAGAGCAAGAGAATGTGTGGCTATAATGAGACAAGATGCTCCTGATAGATCCTGTCCCAGATTTTTTTTTAAAAGGTGAGTCTTGATCTTACAAGGGAGGGGTAACAGTACGCTTGCTGTCTTACTTAGGAGCTGCAGTAGACAACGCAGTGGCTGTAACTGTTGACTGGTTGAGTTGAAAGTTAGAAATGCAGTAAAGAGCAAGAGAATGCATGGCTTAGAAGACACAATATGCTCCAGATAGATCCTGTCCCAGATCTTAGAGAGAAGAGGGGCAACAGTAAACTTACTGTCTTACTTGGAATCTGCAGTAGACAGGATGGTAGCAACTGTTGACTGTCTGCGTAGAAAAATTAGAAATGCGGCACATAGCAAGGGAATTCTCAGCTTAGAAGAGACAAGATCTTCCCGATAGATCCTGTCCCAGATCTTTAAAAACAGGTGAGTCTTGATCTTACAAGGGAGGTAACAGTAAGCTTGCTGTCTTACTTTAGGATCTGCAGTAGACAACGCAGTGGCTGTAACTGTTGACTGGCCTAGTTGAAAGTAAGAAATGCGGTAAAGAGCAAGAGAATACGCGGCTTAGAAGAGACAAGATGCTCCTGATAGATCCTGTCTCAGATCTTTAAAAACAGGGGAGTCTTGATCTTAGAGGGAAGGGGGCAGCAGTAAACTTGCTCTCTTCATTGGGATCTGCAGTAGACAGGGCAGTGGCAGCAGTTGACTGGCAGAATTGATAGTGAGGAATGTAACAAAGAGCAAGAGAATGCGCAGCTTAGAAGAGGCAAGATGCTCCTGATGGGTCATGTCTCACATCTTTACAAACAGGTGAGCCTTGATCTTAGAGAGGAGGGGCAACAGTAAATATGCTGTCTTACTTAGGATCTGCAGTAGACTGGGCAGTGGCAGCTCTTGACTGGCAGAGTAGATAGTGAAAATGTGGTGTATCCTTCGTGTCATTGTGCACTAAATTATTTTTCCAAGGTACTTTACTTAACTATGGGATCCTGTCAGCTGTCAGTAAGTGGCCTTCAACTCTTTCTGTATGTTCCAATTCAGTTCTAGAGTGCTAGAAGGCGTTTCATCACCTTCTATTTGTTTCAACTTCTTAATGTTGTTTCTGTCTGGCGCTGTGACATTGTGCTAGGCAAAGCAATCATACAAAGTATTTCTTTGTGACAGTGTGACACTGTGCCAGGTGAAGAAACTATTTTAAGCACTGTGACACTTTGCCAGGAAAGCCTAACATTTAGTTCCTCTTGTGTTGCAGTTGAATGGCAGAGCTGATAGTGAGAAATGTAGCAAAGAGCAAGAGAATGCGCAGCTTAAAAGAGACAACATAATCCTGATAGATCCTGTCTCAGATATTTAAAAACAGGTGAGCCTTGATCTTAGAGGGGATGGGGCAACAGTAAACATGCTGTCTTACTTAGGATCTGCAGTAGACAGGGCAGTGGCAGCAGTTGACTGGCAGAGTTGATAGTGAAAATGTGGCAGAAAACAAGAGAATTCTCAGATGAGAAGAGACAAGATCTTCCTGATAGATCATGTCTCGCATCTTTAAAAACAGGTGAGTCTTGATCTTAGAGAGAGGGGGCGACAGTAAATTTGCTGTCTTACTTGGGATCTACAGTGGACAACGCAGTGGCAGTAACCGTAGATTGGCCGAGTTGAAAGTTAGAAATGCGGTAAAAAGCAAGAGAATGCGCTGCTTAGATGAGACATGATGCTCCTGATAAATCACGCCCCACATCTTTAAAAACAGGTGAGTGTGATCTTAGAGAGGAGGGGCCAACAGTAAACTGTCTTACTTAGGATCTACAGTCGACAGGATGGTAGCAGCTGTTGACTGTCCTAGTTGAAATTAAAAATGTGACAAAGAGCAAGGGAATTCTCAGCTTAGAAGAAACAAGATCTTCCTGATAGATCCTGTCCAAGATCTTTATAAACAGGTGAGTTTTGATTTTACAAGGGAGGGGGCAACAGTAAACTTGCTGTCTTACTTAGGATCTGCAGTAGACAACGCAGTGGCAGTAATTGACTGGCAGAGTTGATAGTGAGAAATGTGGCAAAGAGCAAGAGAATGTGTGGCTATAATGAGACAAGATGCTCCTGATAAATCCTGTCCAAGATCTTTAAAAACAGGTACATTTTGATCTCACAAGGGAGGAGGCAACAGTAAACTTGCTGTCTTACTTAGGATATGCAGTAGCCAACGCAGTGGCAGTAACCGGTGACTGGCCGTGTTGAAAGTTAGAAATGCGGTAAAGAGCAAGAGAATATGTGGCTATTAGGAGACAAGATGCTCCTGATAAATCCTGTCTCAGATCTTTAAAAACAGGGGAGTCTTGATCTTAGAGGGAAGGGGCAACAGTAAACTTGCTCTCTTCATTGGGATCTGCAGTAGACAGGGCAGTGGCAGCAGTTGACTGGCAGAATTTATAGTGAGGAATGTAGCAAAGAGCAAGAGAATGCGCTGCTTAGATGAGACATGATGCTCCTGATAGATCCTGTCTCAGATCTTTAAAAACAGGTGAGTCTTGATCTTAGAGGGGAGGGGGCAACAGTAAATTTGCTCTCTTCATGGGATCTGCAGTAGACAGGGCAGTGGCAGCAGTTGACTGGCAGAATTGATAGTGAGGAATGTAGCAAAGAGCAAGAGAATGCGCTGCTTAGATGAGACATGATGCTCCTGATAGATCACGCCCCACATCTTTAAACAGGCGAGTGTGATCTTAGAGAGGAGGGGCCAACAGTAAACTATCTTACTTAGGATCTGCAGTCGACAGGATGGTAGCAGCTGTTGACTGTCCTAGTTGAAGTTAAAAATGTGACACAGAGCAAGGGAATTCTCAGCTTAGAAGAAACAAGATCTTCCTGATAGATCCTGTCCAAGATCTTTATAAACAGGTGAGTCTTGATTTTACAAGGGAGGGGGCAACAGTAAACTTGCTGTCTTACTTAGGATCTGCAGTAGACAGGGCAGTGGCAGTAATTGACTGGCAGAGTTGATAGTGAGAAATGTGGCAAAGAGCAAGAGAATGTGTGGCTATAATGAGACAAGATGCTCCTGATAAATCCTGTCCAAGATCTTTAAAAACAGGTACATTTTGATCTTACAAGGGAGGGGGCAACAGTAAACTTGCTGTCTTGCTTAGGATATGCAGTAGCCAACGCAGTGGCAGACCGTTGACTGGCCGTGTTGAAAGTTAGAAATGCGGTAAAGAGCAAGAGAATATGTGGCTATTAAGAGACAAGATGCTCCTGATAAATCCTGTCTCAGATCTTTAAAAACAGGTGAGTCTTAATCTTAGAGGGAAGGGGGCAACAGTAAACTTGCTCTCTTCATTGGGATCTGCAGCAGACAGGGCAGTGGCAGCAGTTGACTGGCAGAATTGATTGTGAGGCAGTAACCGTAGACTGGCCGTGTTGAAAGTTAGAAATGCGGTAAAGAGCAAGAGAATGTGTGGCTATGAAGAGACAAGATGCTCCTGATAAATCCTGTCCAAGATCTTTGAAAAAGTTGAGTTTTGATCTTACAAGGGAGAGAGCAACAGTAAACTTGCTGTCTTACTTAGGATCTGCAGTAGATAACGCAGTGGCTGTAACTGTTGACAGGTCGAGTTAAAAGTTAGAAATGCGGTAGTAAAGATGATGAGAATGCGCGGCTTCGAAGATACAAGATGCTCCTGATAGTTCCTGTCCCAGATCTTTAAAAAAGGCGAGTCTTGATCTTACAAGGGAGGGGGAAACAGTAAACTTGCTGTCTTACTTAGGATCTGGAGTAGACAGGCCAGTGGCAACAGTTTACTGGCAGAGGTGATAGTGAGAAATGTGGCAAAGAGCAAGAGAATGTGCAGCTTAAAAGAGACGAGATGCCCCCAATAGATCCTGTATCTACTTTCTTTCAAAACAACGCATACCCATTTATTGACCTATAAATGATGCAATCTGATTTCAATTAGCATGGTTAGGAGACACTCCTCGCAAATGGCAGATTCCATGCAAATAGTGTATAACAGTGTCTCCTGTATGCTCAGTCATGTTTTTGTGGCTTGACCTGCCTATTGGATCAGTTTGATATTTGAATGAATGGCTATACAGTAGTGGCATTGTAGCTGTGCAACCACAATATATTTAGTTGATACAAACCACAGTAGACCCCGGCAGTAGACTTCCTAAAAAGGATGAATTTGTCATTGATGTTATGTTTCAGGCTCGGTCATCTTTGTTGCATTCATGCCTCTCCTTGGTTTTCTATAAATATTAGGCTCTTTCGCACACCATGCAATATCTCGTGCATCACAAGAATGAATACAACTTTACACAAAAAGCAGAAAATATATTATTTATTAGCAAAATTTTCAATCAAATCAGTTCATCAATGTACTAGGTTTTGCATTTCATTATTTAAACAGAGTATACCTTCTCTTCCTGTATCTGTTTACAGTTAATTTTGCTGTTCTCTTGAATTCTCTGACATTCACAATATTCACCTAATTCAACACAATCAACCTTCATGAAGAAAATAAAACTATTTTACTCTCTTTTACCTTTCAGGGCCTGTGGACACTGTTGAACATCGTTCTGTTCTGGACGCTATATTCATTCACCCCCACTGAAATATCATTTATCGTGTCCGCTCAACATAATATAAAGTCAACAATCTGAGCAGTGGCGACAGAAGCATCAGAATTTAGGGGGTTGTGGACATAATTTAATCAGAAACGGTGATAAGAAGTGATGATTGTCTCTATTGGAATTGTGTTGAGACCGTGTGTCTGGCTCGCTCTCACCTGTATGACCCGCAAATTCTACACGCTTGTATGGCAGCTAGTCTGTTATGGCAACAAATTGTCTCTTATTGAACTTATCTTTAGAAAAGATAGGTCAGTGGAAATTCAAATCCGTCAAACATGTTTAACAATTGAAATTATTGCATGAATTCACTGGCTCTATTTACATAACAATATTTGATACCAAGTAGTTTGTACATTTGTTTCACTCGATGTTTTATTACACCTACACTCGGAACCGATAACAAGCACTCAGGACAATGACTGTATCTTTTCAGATCGGTAATAGTTTCTGGGAATGAGCGTGGTGTCAGGTTATTTGTTACTGTTAAGAAGTTATTTTATGGCAGCGCGCTACGGAACCTTTTATGATGCTTCCTTATGATCCATTTTAATCTGAGACACAAAATAATAGTTTCAACAGAAAAAACCGGTTTAGCTGTCCACATAATTTAAAAGTCACTGATTAAAGGAAAATGACTGCGTTTAGTGGGTATTGTTTAAAGATAACGGAACAAAACATTTTCACTTTGGAACCGAGGAATTGCACGAGGGGTGTAGCCTCAAGGTCCCAAAGTAAAATGTTTGATTCTACACAGTTACCAGCAAAGTCATTATCCTGATTCAAAACCTTCAATTAAAATTGTCATTTAACGATACGGACGTTACTTTTGTACTATTAATTAATTATTAATTTAAAAAGTAACACTTGCGGCAATTTAACCATGCTTGAACCAAATTCATACACTCTTATTAATGTGCGTTCACACTAGGGCGATGTTTGCCGTGCAATGCGATGGCCATACTGCATGCGATGGAAGTCAGCGTCACTGCAATGCGCCGCAGACTGCCGCAATGGCAGTTAAACATTTTAAACTCCATTGCACAGTAAATAACGTCTACTGTGAACGAACCTTTAGAAGTGTCATACCAGTCAAGACTAAAGTATGCGGTCGCATGTGCGCCATTCAATTCGCGCACCACATAGATTATAATTATGCTTTAATTGTGAATTTTGATTAATTGTCCAGTGTCATGTACAGGGTGTCCCAAAAGTCTATGCATGACTTTGAAGCTTTGTATTTCACAAAATATAAGAATATGAATACATATTTAGAAAGAGGAGATGTGGGAAATGTTGATACCAAACATTGGAGTAACATCTTTTGTAATGCCACCTAGAAGTAAAATATGTATTACTGCAAAAATGTAATTTTATACTTCGGAGGAATAAAGTTCATAAATCCATACCTATTGAGATTAACAAAAAGATGGGTAGAGTTGGTTACACGGAAAGTGATCCGTCAATTGTAATATTTATAATTTTACATTACAGTGATCCTATCATAATAACAAACTATATCTGTCCACTGCTTTAATGTTTTGTTTGATCTGAATCTTGTATGAAAACTTCTTCAAGTCCTTCCGCAAAATTCTGTGAACAGTTGATCTTTTAATCTTGTTTTCTGCGGAAGGTCGGCAAATAGATCTCTGAGGACTTTTGGCTACTGCATGTCTTATGACATCAAGGTGACTTGTTGATCACCAGTCTTTCTACCACATCGATACAAATCATGCACAGTTCCTGTGTTCAAAAATGTATCCACCAACTTCAGAATGGATATTCTTCCTGGTGCGCGTTTCACTTTGAAATGTTTTCTGAATTTGTGTTGAGTAAGTTGAACTAAATTTGATGTAGCGTAGAACCATACAATTTGTATTCGCTTATCTATGCTGTTAACCATCTTGAATGAAGACATTTGCTGTGCAATGTTGTCTACTACGCCTATTTATGTTATGAGTGACCGAGTTTGGTAATAACATTGATGTTGCAAGGTAAGCAGTGAACTGTGACTAATGCGCAACGTTGCTTTCATACTGTTAATTTATGCGCACCTGATTTTAGCAACAATGTGTGGTACTTGGTATGGGTTGGTCTGGCACATGGCCAAAAACTTTCACCCAGTTTCATAATGTTATGGGTTCACCAATAGGGTTATGTTTGGTATCAAAATAATTTCTTTAGTCTCGTCTATCAAAATATGGTTAAATTTATACCTCATGATTTATATTTTATGAGATATGACTCAAAAACGTGCATAGACTTTTGGGACACCCTAAATTAGGTTAATACATGCGTATGTTTTGTTTCTTGAAAAATCAATGCAAATGTTGATTTGCTCACAATAGCACTCCCCCTGCAGGGTCTTGCCATTATTCACATGCACACTTCAACATCAGCGCGTGTGTAGCAGTGAAGGACGGCATTTGATTGGGACACACGTGTCGCATATATTTATAAAGTTTGGAATTTACACATGTTCTATCAGAGACTGCACATTTTTATCAGTTGTGTATAATGTACTTTTAGCAACCAAAAGTATTAGGACACCTTGCAAGCTGCAAAATGAGAGAAAATACTGGGAATCTATTGAAGTACTGTGTTAGCTTTTTGGTATTCCAGGGTTATAACATTAATGGAAAGTTCTCAAAAGTTTGGTACAATAAATTTGGAATGATATTCCTACTTAAGACATTATTATTTAAAAGGAAAACATTTGTAACAATATTTAAGCGATAACGTTTTTTTGCATTGATACATGTATATTTAGTTAAAATTCATCATGACTTAAAAGTCATGATGACTGATAGCCTTGTGTATGGGCTCAGGTTATGTGGGTGCTATGAACAAGGACAGAGAATTTGGTTGGTTTCCAAACTTTCCATTTAAAATATGAAAGTAAAGGTGTCAAACTGAAACTAAATTTCCCTCCCAAATATCTCATTTTTGAAGATGAATGAAGAGATCAGATGTCAATATGTCAACATGAAGGACTCGGACACTAAGGACTCGGACTCGAGAGGTAAAGACTCGGACTCGGACTTGGGACTCGGGTAGGGTGGACTCGACTACAACACTGCTACCCACCATAGGATTACATTGGCTATAATGAGGTTGTTGAATTATTCATGAGCTATTTGTATAATTCCATGGAATTAAATTAGCAGATGTTGTAGGAAACATGAATTTATTAATGAGAAGAGATTAAACAACACATTTGTTCAACTTGTAGTGAAATATTACACTCCAAATTGAATATATTGAATATATGGGATGATTTTGACACCATAACCAAGTGTCTTAATACTTTTGGTTGCTAGTGTCAGGCATGAGCATTTTCAGTTTTTAAACTGAATTCAGGTTTTTTTTGGTCCAAATGTCCGCACTTTCTTTTCATTTCAGCCAGTTTTGGGCCTTTTTAGCCCGATTTCACGCACATTTTCAGGTTTTTTTCATGGGTTTTCATTCCCTTGCCTGTAGTGTACTATATAAGAATATGGGCATTTTTTCATTAATATAATGTTTGAAATAAAATAAACCATAATTTCAATATAACTCTAATGCAATTTTGTGTATGTCTTCATTTACTATGAGGGTCAATCAATAAGTTCTATCTCCTCCCTCATAACATTGTAAATATGAATGTTCAGGTTCGTTCACGCCAGGCGATAATTGTTGTGCGTAGCTTTACTTCTGCAGCAATGTACGGCAGTTCATCGCAGAAATTGTGCCATTTATCAATTTTTATACAGAAAAAAGTAGCCCTAAATCTCACTGGCTATGGCTGGTTAGTAATCAATAAGCAGATCATAATCTTGTGCACCAATACACGGTAGCATAATGACACAAAATACACAAAGAAATATCAATTTCATGGACAAAACCAGCCATAGCCAGAGTGCCACTTTTTTTTCTTCTGTATACAAATTGATAAATGGCACAATTTCTTATCGTTGCATTGTCTCCACTAGCCAACAAATTTGGTATCAAAATGTGCCTAACAATTGGGTGCATCTTTCTAGCTGAAGGTTATTTAAATCCAAATATTTTTGGAAATATTCTAATATATGCTAGGGGGAACTTACATATTTGGTTGGGTGTATGAGCAAAAACGCAGCAAATCCAGAGCTTTTCAGACTGATTCTACAGGCCAGTGTTTGTTTATCTTCATGCGTACTGCAACCATGAAGTCGGCGCGCGTAACTCATAACACGTCGTAGTGCAGTGTGAAAATAGACACGCTTTTGGGGTTGAGATAAGCCGTAGGGACGGGGGTGGGGCCCGGGGGGGGGCACTGACATTTGAAAAGGGTATAGGTATGTGCCGCGCTGAAGACCCCCTTTTTCACCCTCTGCTGCTAGTTCTTATGACCCCCCTTTTGAGCCTGCATCAGTTCTTAAGAACCCATTTTTATTGAAAATTCAAAAATCGCGAAATTTTGCATTCCAAAGCACCAATTTTTTGTTCCAAAGCCCTAATTTTTCGAAAATGTTGCGTTAAACCAAAATAAATCGAAAATTGAACTATAGGCTAGTTCTCAAGACCTATTTTTTGGGAAAAAATCAGTTCCTAAGACCCTATTTTTCGTCATAAAATCCACTCAGTTCAGTTCTTTAGCCCCCCTTTTTGAGACCCTGGGCGGCACACCCCTATCAAAAAAAAGGTTGAGTGCCCCCCCCCCCCCCCCCCCCCCCCCCCCGGGGGTGGGGGTTAATGAAGAAATATGGAATAAGCGAGCGTCATGAGATAATGAAATGATGTGTGGAACAATACATGGTATGGTGAATCTAAATTGCGTAAGATGGTGTCAGATGTGGGATTTGACACTGTACATGGTAGTCCTGATTATTTACGAGATTTAAAGGTAGATGACCCGATCACATTTTCAACTTGAAGTTTTCTATTCTACATGAAAGGTCATCCTTAAAAAAGTTGTGTTCCAAAGTTTGAGTTGCATAGCTCTAATGGTTCTTATTTTAGACGCACAAGATGCTGTGAACTGTACCCATTGAGTAGTACACAAACTATATCGGTGGTTACCACCATTCGCGGTAATTCGACGTTATTTCATCGATTTCTCCGTAATTATACCGATTTAGGCCGTCAAATTTCAGTATGATGATGAGAAAAATACGAGCTTTCATATGATATGAAAATCTCTGTATGTTTGAAATAATTCTGTGTTACGAAAATGTGATCGGGTCATCTACCTTTAAATGATACGTAAAACAAGGTGTAATAAAATAGTGTGGTTTCAATGGACATTTCATGCCTCATAGGCATGGCATTGAGGCATTAATTGAGTGTATAAACCCTAGGGGGGGGGGGGGTACTCAGATTTGGTTTGGTCATGGGGGTGCCGCTTGAGATTCAAAACCCCTACCCATTTCTAAGGGTGATTTTGGAAAACATGGTACCTATTTCTAAGGATTTTGCTTCATTATAAACCCAATTTTCGCAAAATATCGGGAAAATATACCATATTTTCGCGAAAGTAGACCCATTTGTAAAAAGTGACCCCATTATAAGGGATTTTCCAGCACAAATCATACCCCATGTTTAGGAATATTTTGCCAAAAAAGCCACCCATTAGAGCGGCACATCCCCTTATACCGTATTAGGCTAGTATAAACCATCCCTTACCAAAGCTTCAGGCTTATTTAGCCTGAACTTAGCCACGACTTAACCTGAAACTATTTTGTGGCTAAGGAATAAGCCTGAAATTCTATTTGAGGCCTATTTTTTGGCCTATAGTTATTTTTCAGGCTTGAAAGTATAAATTTAAAACCTGCTAGCCTAAAATTGATAACATTTACCTATCTTTTTTTCGTGGCTAAGAAAATAAGCCTGAAATTGATAGCTCACAAAAAATGTACCTTTCTCTGTTTCGTGGCTAAGGAAATAGGCCTAAAAAACTGATCTGTTATCAGCTAGCCTGAAACTTGTCCTTGAAGGGTTATTTATAGATACCAGTGGACAAAGGTCAATTTTCAAATTACAACTGACTTCAAAACTGTAGACATCAGCACAACAGATTTTAGCTCCAATTTTGCAATTTTATCAATACTGGAGGGACTAAATGATCTCAAACTTTGGCAAATGGAACAGTGGAGGATGTAGAACAACATGGACATAGCTATTATGTGAAATACTTCCATAAGTTAGGTAAAAATACATGTAATATATGGTTGATTACTTAGGGATGTGAATTCAACATACTTGTGATGTTTGTGTGGTATATGGTAAGCTTTAAGTGTTTGATTGCATGAATGAGACAAGATCTTTTCAAGCAGGATGTAAGGTAGGTGTAAACCATAGACATCAGAGCAGGGTAGTATTACACACTTTTCTTGTGATGCGTGTACCTGTATTTGTCTTTTATTAGGGTGTCCCAGAAAAATGTTAACACTCGGGGCACAACAAATTGTTGAACAAAAATATATGCACTATGCCCTGAGAGAATGATTTCAGGCTAATGATTTCAGGCTAATGATTTCAGGCTAATGATTTCAGGCTAATAATTTCAGGCTAATATTCCAGGCTAATATTCCAGGCCTAAAATGGCTAGGGTATTATTTTCTAGGCCTAAAATGGCTTAGCTAATTTAAATAATTCGGCTGTTTTCGTGGCTATCGCCAGCTAAGGATTTCAGGCCTATTATCTGAGATTGTTCGTGGCTAAGTTCAGGCTAAGTTCAGGCCTTGGAGTTCGGTAAGGGATGGGATATATCTTGGGGCAATGACGGGAAGCATTCAATTTCAGATCAGAATATAGACATGTATTATACCAGGGACAATATTGTCCCTGATTATACTCAATGGGCCGTATTCTTGAGCTAAATGTGACGCGTACTAACTTAAACGTGAGTTCATCCTTTAAACGATGTTTTTAACAAAACACAATTTTAAACTCAGCAAATCTTGTTCCCAGAGTGGTTCCTGTGTTGATTTTTTACAGGTATTTAATTGTGGCCTTAATGGGTTACAATACAATGTAGATCTCGACCGAATGCCTTAAATACACAGTACTTTTAAAGACCACACGATCCGCACTTCAGCTAGCACCGGACACGGTTGAGTGATTTTTCAAGGCATACAGTTGGTGCGCGAGTTTAGTTAGACATGCATTAAACTACCCCATACCCATGTCATGTTTCAAGTTCGACACATATTTCTGCGAGTTAGACCCGTGTTTAAGTAAAACAAATGTACGAGAATTGCGTTTAGTTAAACGATGGGTCTATAAAAGCCAAAGTTAGACAGACACCCTACTCATGTTTAGCTAGTATGTATAATTGTTAAAACAAAACTCACACGTCCAACTCACTAAAACTTCAAACATGGGCGTATGGGTAGTTTAAAGCGTGTTTAAGGGGTCGTCCAAAATTATTGCCATTTTCACATGCGTACAGAGCATACATAAATTCTTAGCCCCTAACTAAACTAGCTAGTGCACCAAATTAACGCCTTGAATTATGCCCGGTGCAAGCTGATGTGCAGATGGATCGTGCAGTCTTAAAAATACCCATGCATTTGGTTGATGGCCGAAACTAAATACAAGACGTGTAGCTTAATTGTGTAGACTATATACACAATAGTCGTTATTAACACATGCGCAGATGCGAATTTACTATATCAGACTGTCGTGTAGTGAAACGGAACAGACAGTGTACATGACGGGCGTCAACCTGACGCATGGCCATCATACATGACGATAGTCGTGCAGCGATATCGAAGCTCAAGTATCGTGCGTGGGTCTATGGTGGGTCAGATTAGGCACTGCAAAAATATTAGGACATGTTTAGCGTCGACTTTTAGTAGGGTTAAGGATAAGAAAGAATACAATTGAAGCAGACCCCCAAAAGGAAGATGTGGAGACGCTATAACAGTCAATAGTTAGGTCACCCAAGCCCTATATGAAAGCTATGAAGATTGTTAAACGGGGTAGTTTAACGCAGGTTTAATCACAACTCCTACACCAACTGTATGCCTTGAATGATTTACTCAACTGTGCACGGTTGTGCCAGCTGCTTGCATAGCTGCTTGCATGTAACCCATTTGGGCCATAATAAATAAGGGCTAATATAAGCGATAAACCACATATTTCTTACCAATTTGGAACTAATTAAACTAAACTATAACACATTTCCATTAACTATATTCCGGGGGGGGGGGGGGGGGGAGCATTCATGTATAAAAGTTGTAATCATCCGTTTGAATCTACTCTCAAAAACTACGGATTCTCAAAGACGGAAAAAGTTACCCTTAACAAGGATTATAGGTCCTTAAAAGAGAGTTTAGACAGATTTCACAGAAATCACCCATTGCAATTTTTGTAGGTACATGTATTATTTGTCTTATTATAGACATAACCCTTTGGGCTATTTTTTTCAATGACACATGACTATCGACCCAAGCAACCTTTAGCGCGGAATGAGGTTGAAAAGGACACCCTTATTCTCTGAAATTGGTGATTTTGATACCCTTAGCACAGGCCCCCGTTGTGGTCGGAAAAAAAGCACCTTTATTCCGTGTTTTCGTTCATGCGGATGATTACAACATTATAACTGACTGCCCCCCAGGACTATATTCTGAAACTGTTTTATATACAAGATCACTATACCACCATTCAAGAAATCGTATCTACTACAAATGTTTAATCTTCCATCTAGCTTTGTTAAACATGAACATAACAAAATATTTTCCTTAAGAGTCGGCTATTTCAGGAAATGAAGATGACCCCAGAGTACTATGAGTTCAAGAATTGATTTTAAACACTTTTTTTTATTTTATGAGTAAGTATGAAAAGATTCAGAATTTCCAAAATGGTCAAAATATACAATCCGCATGCATAGCTTAATTAGACTTGCAACCCTAATATAGCTTACATGTCATACGCATACTGTAACACCTTTTGACAAGTATCGTAAACCATACAATTTTGTCTCATATTTACTGCTAATTTCAAAAGAAAAGTAGATTCACAAAATTGAAATTTTCTTTTACACAAAAAACTTTATTAATTACAAAAAAATCAATGCTGCCAGTATTTCAAGCTTTACATTCTGTGGTTGTTTTAATATTGAAGTTTGGTCTATTTCTGAAATTTAGAATGGTTTTAATTGATCGATAGATATGTTTTGTCTCTTATTAGAATTGACCAAATGAACAGCACTTGGGGGAGATATTTGCATGTTTTTCATCAGTTTCCATCACACTAAATGGATGTTTGGTTTTCACTGCATCTTCATTAAAGTACAAACATTGTTCAAACCAATTTACTATAAATTTGTAGCTGAGATTCTAGCTAGGCTACGATTGTGTATTTTTTTCATAAAACTGGCTTATATAATAGCAGTCATGAGGTAGGAGGTAGAACTTATTGAATGACCCTCGTAGCTGCAAAGCTTCATAGAACATAATATAATTAATCATTCATCATATTGTGAAGCCTGAGTCATTTTTATCCATTTTGAAGCAGTACTACTGGTTCCCTGGCTGATGAATAATGCTTCATTCCTACATGATTGTGTTAATTTTCATCATGATCCTGTCCAGTAGCAGCTTCTACTTTGTACTATTAAATATCAGATATAGAATACTTGTAAATTGTGTATCATTGTGCGACAAAATGGAATCATGGTACATATGAGAGAAATGTTTAAAAAAGTCAACACAATTCCTGGTGTATCCAAGAATTCTCATGCCTAAACAAGATTATGGACCGAAACAGCGTTGACATTAGCTTTTATTTCACCCGAAGGTGTTGCCTATGTCAACATGGTCAAAGCTCTACTGGGGAACACACCCTAGTTTACAGTTACTGTTTAAAGTGTTTTTAAGTCTTGGTCAAATCGAATCTGGCAGAAAACAGATATTGGCAGAACACAGATGATGTCACTTAGTGGGTGGCTATGTAGAATGCTTCATCACCTTCAGGCCAATTGTAGCAATTGTTGGTGGTTCAGTTTCATGTAATGTACATCATTTTCATTGATCGATGTTACCTGTGTTTCAAAATATACAAACATAACAATATTTATAAGTATCTGATTAACAGTCCCTGCCTGTAACATTGGGATTTGGGTGTTGATACATGGGTCGTCAGATATAAAACAACAACACACACACCAAGTACAGGGCGAGTCAGAAAGAACAGCAGGCACTGTTTTTTACAAAAGCGTCACAAAAGATGTAGGCTTGCATATTCCTATGGTAGCACTTTCAAGACCTACAGAGTGGCGGCTTTCATTCAAAAGAAGAATTTTAAAATCTGTCATTTCGTTATCATGTTACACTCATTTCAGTAAAGCCCCAAAATCTGAAGCAAATCCAAGCCATTCCTAAAAGTATTCTAATGGAGTTTACCTCCTGAATCAGTAGATATGCATACTTTTGCTTTTCCTTCTTGATTTCAGGCTTTTTATTACTCATAATTACACAGATCTATTTATTTCTAGTCATTTTAAGATATTGTATCCAACATTCATGTGCCTTTTCAGTTATTTCATTGATCAGCATCTCTGAATCAGGCAACCAAAAATACTATGTGTTGCCATTACGTGGATTAGCGAAAATACCAGGTTCTACTCAAATGGTTGCAACTTTATGACGCAATGTTCTAATTCAAAAATTCTTTTTTGTATAAAATAAGCCATGCACTTATCGTCAGCCTGCTTCGATAATTGCCTAACTCACTTTTCAGCAAAATTTAGTTTTTTGCATAAATCATGACTTCATAACATTATGCACATGCTGTTATAATACCTAAGTCATTGACCAATCAAAAGTGTTGATAAATGCACAATTGCAATTCTGCCTATAAGTCAGCATTGTGAGTTGGGCAGATTTGTACTACTGATGAAAATTGTTTAAAATGGGTCATATATTAGCTCGTATAGGCATATAACAAGCCACACTTCACTTAAAGGTATATCCCAAACCTAATTATATCCAACAGTTACTGCTCCTGTTGGAATTCACCCGCACTATTCATGTTGCTATTCAACATATTGTCAGCCTGCTTCGATAATTGCCTAACTCAATTTTCATACTTGTTTTCTAAGAACTAGAAAAAATTAGTTAGGCAATTATTGAAGCAGGCTGACGATATGTGTTCTTTGTAACATTTTATTTGGTTTTGAATACGCATGTCTAATATTTCTGTGGCTCTTTCGCCAAAAAAGTGCCCGTTCTTTCTGACTCGCCCTGTAATACATACCACACAATTATACTATAGTTAAATTTTAAAATTGGATTCGATCTTACAAAATCATTGGAATTTCCCCATGCATGTGATATTGTTTAATAAAGTGTACCTTGGCAACATGTATCTCGGCTTTTCCATTTCGTCCTGTGTTTTTCAGTTGGACAGCAACAAAATTATGGACTTGAATTGCAGGAGACGACTGAAGAACCTAATAATGAAATAAAAATCAATAGACAATGTCAAATACTAAAATGGATGATTGAAGAAAACCGAATGTTTCTGTTACTTCATTTGTCATTCAAATAGTCACATCAAAACTGTTACTTAATTTAGTATTATTCACTCTTGTAAATAACCAGGCGTGTCTGGTGGCGGCATCTACCACATATAGTGTCGAATCCCACATCTGACACCATGTGTCCATGTTACAAAAACTATGGGCTGTATTCTCGTACTATAAACACTAGTTTTAGCTTAAAACCGTGTTTAACTAAACGTGTGTCTAACTTAAACGTGAGTTAATCCTTTAAACGATGTGTTTAACAAAACACGATTTTAAACTGAGCAAATCTCGTTCCCAGAGTGGTCCTGCATTGATTGTATACAGGTATTTAATTCATTGTGGCCTAATGGATTTCAATAGATATCGACCGAATGCCTTAAATACACGGTATTTTTAAAGACTGCACGATTCTCACGCCAGCTTGCACCGGGCACGGTTGTTGTGGCCCTAATACACATACATGTATCAGTTGTAAGACGCACTATACTCCCTCTTTAGGTCTAGCCGGGCCCGAGGAAGGTCAGCAATTGAGTCGGTTCGAGCCTAGATTTCTTTTATTATTGACTATAAAGCCGAGCCTCGAGATGACCTGAATGACCAGCTGAATGTGACCCAGAGTCTCTTCTCGAGACCTCGCCTAAATCAGCCAGTCGTCCAGGTACTGACACATGTCTTGACCCATTTCATTCTATGATGGTGTGCAGCGGTGTATAACAATACGTCTGACATCCACATTTTGTATAATAATGAAAGTCGTAAAAATAATGAATAATGAAATGGTTGCCTCCCCTGTTTTGAAAAAAAAAATGTTACGGGAAACTAAAGATCAAGTTGGCGAGGCCTTATGATTGAAATATAAATCTGCACGAAAAGCTGCTTCCCCAAAAAAATTGTGGGTTGAGGAAAGATGAGATTCTCACCTTTCCTGGTTGAGGGAGTCTCCTTGAAAAGATTGCATAATTTACCTTTCAACTTAATGAAAAGGAAAAATAAAAAATAACCTGTTTAGTGTCCCGCCCGCTTCCTTTTTTGGGGTCCACTTCAATTTTATTGTTTTTCTTTTCATTCGACAATAGTCCTTGTCCAGCCAAATTCATTGTGATGCCCCCCCCCCCCCCCCCCCCCCCCCCCCCCCTCCCAAAAAAAGTCTTGCCACCAAGTTGCATGTGAAGGAATTGAATTTACCAATAAGGACCCCTTTGGAAGTGTTTAGCTGAAAGGGTTATCCTTAGCATGCTATCATTTTTAATGTTTTGCTGTAAATGGTAAATGTATGCTTATCTGTATTTTAATGTAATATATTGTTTCATGTGCAATACTTCTTAGAAGGTAATACAATGCTGAATAAAATAAAATAAAATAAAATGTGCAAAAAGTGTATTTTCTATAGGGCAATTTTGCAGAGAAATAATAATAATTAGGTAAAAAAAAATAATAACCTGTTTAGCATCCCTCCCGCTTCCATTTTTGGGTCCACTTCAATTTTCTTTTTTTCATTTCAGTCATAACTATCCACCTTATTTATTTTTGGAACTGTTTTGCAATCAAATGATGTTTCTACAGGGTAAAGAACATTGCAAAGTTTTTTATTTCACTTTTTAAAAATAAAGTGCTTTGGATAATTACACTGAAATGTGGATCACCAGAGTACCAGACCATATGTAAGGCCTGGTGCATGGCATATAGGATCCAGTGGGCTTTCAAACAGCTAAACATGAGGAACATGGCCTAATAATAAATTAATTTTGAAAAGTAGCCTAAATCTTCTCTGCCATTGATGTAAATGGTACAAGTGTGCAGTTTTATATTTACTGCTAAATTCTTTATCTTCAAAGTAGCCCAATAGCTTACTAAACCCAGCAAAAACATTTTCTGGCTAGAAACTTTACTGACACAATCAATATTTACCAATAGGCTTGGAGTAGTCATGCAACAAAAGAAGTTCCACCATCCCAGACAGGGTACTTACTTAGTGTCTGCTACTAATTGGTCAAACTATTGTTGTACTCTCTATGTGGATCTTTGTGGACTGGGTGTGGTGGGTTGTTGACCGTTTGTTGATGGGTGTTGAGGTTTGTGGAGGGTTGTTGATTTTGTAAAAGCCACGAATCCACTAGGTGGATTGATTTTCATGTTTTGTGGAGGCTTGTGGGCCATGTGTGGATGGTTGTTGACTGTTGTAGACCGAAAGGGGTACTTTGTGGATTTTGGCTTTTCCTAGTGGTAGGTACGATCTTCCTGACTGGAGGCCTCTCGTTGAACATCCCCTTCAGTAGAAGACTAATCTCCCCGCCGTCATTGACAGTGAATCCGTCTTCAAAGCCTACGTGGACTGACATAATTGCATACTTATAATTCCTGACAGTAGCTGCCTGGAGTCCAGAATCGAATTTCTCGGTTAGAAATAGCTAAATGCTATTCACATCTGCTCGAGTGGGAGAGATATCTCTCTCAGCACACCACTCGAAGTAGGGAGCCAAACGCTTAAGAGTATGTTGTAAGCGTTGATTGTCGTCGACCTGAAGCGACCAAACATGCCGTTCTTCGAAAAAAGCCTTTCTCCTGGCAACGATGCCGGATAATGGCCATACAGCCAACTTTTAGGTGCTCGTTTGGTAGGAAGTTTCCCTGAACTCCCTGCCTGAGCAAGTCCTGAAGTGGAGGTAGCAACATGAAGATCTACCATCGGTCGAAACCAAACGTGTTTCGGCCAGATGTAACAGTCCTCTCTTGCCACCTTTTCTACCACTTTTGGAAGCACCGAGATTGGAGGGAAGGCGTAAGCCGTCAGTCCATTCCAATCCACTGACAGAGCATCTACGGCGTACCCTCACTAACCGGGTAAACTCCATGGGTGCAGTGGAGAGGCTGAAGGGCAGACATGTGAACATGAACGTCTGATCCTGCACTTGAAAACACAGCCATTTCTGGTCTGCGGGCGCAATTGGAACGTGAAGGTAGGCATCCTTGAGGTCCAAGGATGCTGCCCATAGATCTGTGAAACGCTGAGGTTTGATAAACCAATTCAGTGGTTTCAGGTTGAGAATCGGTCTCCAGTCGCCTATCTTCTTTGGTGCTAGAAAGAACGTAGACCAATAACCCTGTGAAACAGGGGGAAGACTGGGACAATAGCCCTCTCACCGCTGTTCGCCTGAGGAAAATTAGTTGTAGCGCGCACACGCAAAGCGCCGCTGTTTTCCTGCCGCACGCAGGCGGGGTGCGTCGGGAAAAGCCCGACATAAATTTTACACGGGTGACTGTCTTTGAGGCTAGCGTAATGGTCTCGCGACTGATCTTTCTGATTTTTTTATATTATGTGTTTAAGAAATCGAGATCATAATACAGAAATTTCATAGTGGGAACAAATTATTTATAGAAATATCTTGATTGAATTGAATTTGGCAATTTTACGCGTAAGCTCCTTAATTTGTACCCGAACACTTGTTTTCTTTGGTTTATTTCCCTATTTTTGTGAGTTTTTTGTAATCAAACATTAAATAAGGGCAGTGGTTACGTAGCTGTATACGGCTACGTAAACCGGGCGCTGCATAGCCGTATACGGTTACGGAACCGATACTCTGCGCGTTAGTTAATACGGCTACGTAACCGATGCTCAGTGCGCTGGTTACGTAGCCGTATACTATCGGGTGGATATAATAATTAGACTTCAGCCTCCAGTCGTACACTGAGTCGTACACATGTTCAACTATCCGCGTTATACCCGCTCGTCTTGAATTCGGGTGGATATATAGTGATATTTTTTTGGTAAAAATATGCCCGCAAAATGGAAATTGACCTACCTAAACAATACCAATTTACGGTGGAGGGGGGGGGGGGGGGCTTCGTTTACCGCAGACATGAGACAGTGAAAATTCAGAGGTTTTATCCTGGTCCAAACTTCCGCACTTACTTTTAATTTCAGCCTGTTTTTGACCGTTTTTAATAGCTCGATTTCACGCACATTTGCATTTGGGCCATCCTGGGGATGGGGGTGTACAATAAGAGGTTTTTCCCTGGTCGACCAGTCTATGAAACTATGACTTTTTCATTGCTTCATTCTAATACATTTGGTAATGTTATCGTTAATAGTTCCAAATAGTAAGAAGAAAAAAACTTATTTTTTTCTCTATGATTATTTTTGCAAAAATATAGTCGAACGGAAATTGTTGGACAAAGAATGGGGCGAAGCCAGGGAGGGCAAGGACACTTGAACAAAATATAAATCATGCTCGGGCAATGAATAAAACGCCTAAAAAAGATGGACGGCTAACATTGTATACGCGTGACAAATTTGGGGAAATCGAGAGAAGAAATCTATCAAAATACATTGGTTGAGTAACAAAATGTACGTGTTTAGGAACCATGTTGAAAGTTCATGCCAGTGAGAGTTGGGGGGGGGGGGGGGGGGGTGGGGGTAATGCCTTACACGATGACCTTTGTAGACTACCGTATATATAGGTCCATGACAGGGTCTTAGTTGGATTATAGTCTTGAAAGCATCTATAACATTCCTCATGATGTTTCTGCCACATTTAAATGAAAAAAACAATAGACGTTCATATCATAATGTGCGCAATTTAATATCAGTAGGCCTAGTCAGTAAACTATATGACTCTGCTCATCATGTTAACAACTCCATTAAGTTTACAGTTTTTGGAGAAATAGGGATATAAGAACAAGGTTGTCACGAAAATTGATATATCGATGGGGGTAATCAGAAAGGTTTGTGGTAAATTAATGCCCCTAAATTATTTATGGTATATATAGACGGGTGTACTTTGTCAGATAGTTGTATTGATCCCACCATAAATGAAGAGCTATGTTCTAAACAGAATCAACTCCATGTGAAATAGGAGAGGAGAAAAGCAACGTTTTTTAAATGAAGGATGTTGCACTTTGATAAATGCTAATTTTCTGCCATATGAAAGCTACCATACGTGTAAGCTTAAAAACAGGTTTGATTTCATTTTTTTATTTTCACTGTATTTCCTATACATGTCATGCTTTATTTTTGGAAACTAGTGGAGTTAATCCCTTTTGGAACATAAATGTTTCGACCAATTTTTAAAAACCACTTTACTAAACAATCGTTATTTTCAATTAAGGTACACCAAATGTGTTTGCCTGCGACGCGAGTGCGGTGGCGGGGTGAGAGTAAACTCGATCTTGTAACCCCGCGTGACCGTCTCCAATAGCCAGTTGGTCGGCGAAATGATGTGCCATTCCTTGCCGAACTGTAACAAGGTGACACCACCCTTTGCAGAAGAGCTCACCGAACGAGTGGATGGCAGGCGCCGTACCCTTAGGAAGAAGACTTCTTACCAGCGGTCCTCGGGCGTTTAATTATTGCCCTTGGACGCTGGCTTCCAAGACTTCCCCGACCACCACGGCGTCTCTTCCCAGCGGAAGGAGCCGCAGTGGCTGAGGGCTTGGCTACCGAAAGAACCGCACCCGAAGTCCCTGAGGTGGAATGCTTCGTCAAAGATTTCCGTGAACAGGATTTTTTCGACTTCTTCCTCTTCTGGGACTTCAGTGCCGCCTCTGTATCCACGAGTGATTTCTCATCGACCACCTCTCTTGCCCCCCCCCCCCCCCCCTTTGGAGTTCAAAAACTTGTTTGACCCCTCCCCCCTCTATGATTCCCCCCCCCCCCCCCCCCTCCCTCTCTACCAAAGTATTTATGAACGCTCTTTAAGTCCCATGCAACACAGGACATAACCGAACGAGCATCCATGGGAAACCCACTGTCTCTCTCCTCCGCTGGCAGTGATGGGAGAGGAACGGACTCGTCAGCGCTAGACTCCTCATCCGACCCCTGTCGCTCTCTGAGTCTGAGGATCCTGAAAAGGATCCACTCTCGGAATGGGCACCAGAAATACAGGACCATGTCACCCACGCCAGATACTACCGGCACGAGGACATAGGCTTGTCCCGTTGAAGAGGGGTACTATCACTGAACGCCGGGCGTAGGGTTGTATGCCCCATGCCATGCCGGGACCCAATCGCAAAGGGTAATGCCTGGCTAAACCACTAGACATAATACCGCCATTCATTATGGATGATTGAACATTCGATCTGGCTTGAATAGGCAATTATATCTAATCCCCGGATTCGGGGTCACACCCAGCGTGTCTGCTATAGGTGCAGGGGCAACCCCTGCGCTTTCGTTGATGGCAAGAAGCGGCATAGCGGCAGGCACTGAGACACTCGGGCTACCACTACAAGCATCCGGTTTGTTAGGCTACCCAGGTAACCAAGGCAAAGGGACTCACCACCAGCATGTCTGCTACAGGTGCAGGGGCAACCCCACGCTTTCTCTGACGGTAATCATTGTGCCAAAGCATCAGCTTAACCCGAATCAACACGATCGACAGGGCAAGTCTAATCCGGCTTGTTAGCTAATAACTCGGGGGGGGGGGGGGGGGACTCCGAGCGTTCATTTGAACTCGCCTGGTGGAGCTGCGTACTCAACGGGGACCAGTCCCGCCTTTCCACTGATCACACCGACCATCTCTACTTGGTGTACAGACCTAGCCTGTACAGTAGCTGAGTCAGCCATGGAAGCTCCAGTGACAGAGCTCCTCGTCCCCTGGTGGGGTGGCCGCTGGGCGAACCGGTGGGGTGGCCGCTGGGCGAACCAGCGGACTTCCTACCTATTGACTTAGTACTAACACTACGGGTGCGGAGGCCCTTCATGAAACCCTTCTCCAGGGCATCAAAATACCCCCAAAGAAAGGCCGCAACACAGGGAGGGACATGGCTCATTGCGAGAGCAAGAGCGGTGCATCATACAGAGAGGGTGAGGGTCCAATTCAGGAATCAAGTCTAGGCAATCGGCACACAGGTGAGACGTGGCTACTCCCACTGTATGTTGCAGAAGATAGATATATACAGGCATGAGTCTCCCAGAACTTATTGTTCTTGGGACTCCCCTGTCGAAGCCTGCTTACAGTAGTTCGATGTTTTGATCTGACTAATTTGCATCTTTCCCGGAGATGCGGGCATTCCAAACTGAAGTATTTCTAATATTTCAAACTAGAAACACGGGTCGCGCGACGTGACGTCACCCCATGTCACGCGCCAGCCCGTCACCCAAATTTCGCTTGGACTACCTCGAAATAATCCAAACTACTTCTGCTTTTTTATCGCAGGGGGCACGGGCGGCCGGGCGATCAAAACATCGAACTACGGTAAGCAGGCTTCGACAGGGGAGTCCCAAGAATAATAAGTTCTGGGAGAGACTCCCCTGTCGACCTGCTTGCCGGTTCGATGTTTTGATCTGACTAATTTGCATCAACCCAGTTTAGCACAGAACCTGGAGGAGGTGCGAAAAAAAGCCAAACACCGCGTATATTATTTATTAATTTAGAGGATCAGATCTTGAAAGGCCCACATCATAATTACTGATGTCAGAACCAGAAAATCTAGCGTTTTTACTCAAAACCCGAGAAGCCTAGCTCAACCTATAAATAAATAACTGATAGACCAACTAACCTAATTTCTTGGATTTCTGCCCGCAACTGGTCCGGCTAGAACCTTGCGGGCGAATTGCCCCCTGAGCGAGTTTCCGTTAATGCTCCTGTAGTAGGCAGCGGAAAACGTCGAGGTGGCCCTCCATGAAACAGCCTCACATATTTCTCTCACGGACAACCCTCGGTGGTGGCCCATGAGGTAGCAATACTACGAGTTGAGTGTGCCGTAACACGCTCGTCATTAATAATTGCATTAGAGTCTTTGACTACCTGAACCAGCCAGCGAGCTATAGTACTTTTCGCCGCGGGCTTATGTGGCTCGGAGTGCGTCAAAAATAGTTGATCATTGTTTTTACCTCGCACTCCGGACGTCCTATCTGAGTAATACCTTAGACAGCGAACGGGGCACCATAACCTATCATCGTGCACAGATGAACCGGCACTGAGAGAGGGAAGGTAAAGGGTGGAGTACGAGTGCGAACTAGTCTCGTTCTTGGCCACAAAGCCAGGAACAAAAGACATTGTCACACCCGCGTGAGAAAGAGACATTGAAGAAAATGACAATGCATGAAGTTCAGAAGACCTTTGCGCAGAAGCAAGGGCCACGAGAATAACAGTCTTAAGAGTAATATTTTTGAGGGTCGCTTTCGCCATAGGCTCAAAAGGCGGACCCTTAATGTACTCGAGAACAGTGTTAAGTTCCCAGGCAGGTACGATCTTCCTGACTGGTGGTCTCTCGTTGAACATCCCCTTCAGTAGAAGACTGACCTCACCGCCGTCATTGACAGTGGATCCGTCCTCAAAACCTACGTGGACTGACATGATCGCGGACTTATAATTCCGGACAGTAGCTGCCTGGAGTCCTGAATCAAACTTCTCAGTTAAAAATAGCGAAATGCTATTTACATCTGCTCGAGTGGGAGAGATACTTCTCTCATTACACCACTCGTAGTAGGGAGCCAGACGCTTAGAATAAGTCTTGAGCGTGGATTGGCGTCGACCCGAGGCGACCAAGCCTGCAGACCTTCGAGAAAAGCCTTTCTCCTGGCATCGTTGCCGGATAATGGCCAAACTGTCAACCGTAGGTGCTCGTTTGGAAGGAATTCGCCGTGAACTCCCTGCCTGAGCAGGTCCTGAAGTGGAGGTAGCAACATGGGGCGACCCACAAGAAGATCTACCATTGGAAGAAACCACACGTGTTTCGGCCAGAAAGGGGCTATGAGCAGGACGTAACAGTCGTCTCTTGCCACCTTTTCTACCACTTTTGGAAGTAGCGATATTGGGGGGAAGGTGTAAGCCGTCAGTCCCGTCCAATCCACTGATAGAGCGTCTGCGGCGTACGCCCTCGGATCGCGAGTCCGAGAGCAATACACCGGTAGCTGTTTGTTCTGGTATGACGCAAACAGGTCGATCGCTGGGTGACAAAATCGTACAAAGATTGTCTGTGCTATCTGAGGTGCTAACGATATCTCCATGGGGTCGGACGTTCGTCCCCTGGAAAGATCGTCTGCAAGGATGTTCGTGACACCCGCGATGTGAATCGCCCGCAGAGTGATCTGGTGATCTCGACACCATGTTATGAGTCTCATGGTGTGGCAACAGAGGGTGGGAGATCTTGTCCCGCCCTCCCTGTTCAGGTAAGCTACCACCGTCGAGTTGTCCGTCTGGACAAGGACATTGTGTCCCTGTAGATCGAATTCGAACCATAGGAGAGTCTTCTCCACTGCCCAAAGTTCGAGCAGGTTGATGTGTACCTGAGCCTCTATGCTTGACCACCGGCCGAAGGCGCGGTTGTCTAGCCAATGGCCTCCCCAACCCGACAGAGACGCGTCTGTCGTGATGACACGACTCGTCGGCGGAGATGGAAAAACCATCCCCGTTGTCAGGTTGGTACCACCAGTGGAGTTCCTCCTTGATCAGGTCTGAGATAGGAACCATTCTGGACACTGAGTGAACACTTGGCTTGTAGTGCGCCAGCAGGTGAATCTGAATTATCCTCATATGGAACCGACAAAGAGGGATCAGATCTACCATGCTGGCCATGAGGCCCAATACTTTGAGCCATGCTACCGCCGGCGCCACACTCGCTTCCGCTAGGATGCGAGCGCAGGCAGCCATGTTGTGTACTCGTGCCAGGGAAGGCATAACCTGACCCTTCGACAGGTCTAGTCGTGCCCCGAGGTATATCGGAGACTGTGTCGGAACGAGATTGGATTTCTTGTAGTTCACTACAAAACCCAGTCGCGTAATCACCTGGATGACTAGCTGTATGTGGTGCGCTGTCTCTTCTCGAGACTTCGCATACACCAGCCAATCATCCAGGTACTGACAAATGTTGACGCCCCGGCGTCTCAAGTATGCTCCCACCTCTCTCACTACCCGGGTAAACACCCTGGGCGCTGTGGAGAGGCCGAAGGGCAGACATGTGAACATGTACGCCTGGTCTTGTACTTGGAAACGCAACCATTTCTGGTCTTTGGGAGCAATCGGAACGTGAAGGTAAGCATCCTTGAGGTCCAAGGACGCTGCCCAACAGCCTTTGATCGGGCAGCGGAGGACGGAGGCTAACGTTTCCATCCTGAAGCGCTGAGGTTTGATAAACCGGTTCAGCGGCTTCAGGTTGAGAATTGGTCTCCAGTCGCCTGTCTTCTTTGGTGCTAGGAAAAACGTAGACCAAAAAAACCCGTGAAACGGGGAGAAGACAGGGACTATGGCCCTCTTGTCTACAAGGGACGCTACCTCGTTCAAAAGGAGTGATCGAAGTACTCTGTCGGCTGGCAAAAAAGTGCGGTGGCGGGGTGAGAGTAGACTAGATAATTGGTATACTCATTTCAAAAATCTACTTGGGAGCCCACCGCACATAAGTAATGAAGATGAGGAAATTGCCCCAGTACTATCAAATCTCAGCATAAAAGAAGGACCCTTTGAGGAGGAATATTTGAGGGCTAATAAGAAGGCACTTGTAGAAGGGAAAAGCAGTGGGGAAGATGGTATCACACCTGAAATGCTCAAAAGATGTGATTTGGATAATATAATACTGGACTTCTGCAACGATGCCTTGATGAACGGGAAAAAGCCAGACCAATGGTCTATTCTCAACATAATGCCAATACCAAAATCAGGTGATCTCAGTTTGTACCGTGGAATAAGTCTGAGCTCAATTGTTGCCGAGCTATACAACAAGATGATACTCAACAGAATCAGACCGGAGCTTGACATCCACTTGAGAGCTAATCAAAATGGCTTTCGAGTTGGACGTACCACGGTTGGCCACATTCTTGCCTTCCGAAGAATTATTGAGGGAATTAGATCAAACAACCTGCCAGCCATCATAACCTTTATAGACTTCAAGAAGGCGTTTGACACAATACATAGGGGACGAATGCTGCAAATTCTGAAGGCCTATGGTATACCTGAGCAGCTTACAAATGCGATTGCAGAAATATACAAGGACACCAGGGCAAAGGTTATATCACCTGATGGGGAAACTGAGGAATTTGAAATACTGGCTGGAGTACTACAAGGTGACACCTTGGCTCCATATCTCTTTGTCATTGTTCTCGACTACACCCTAAGTGAGGCCATAGATGGCAAAGAAGAGGAGCTAGGATTCCGCTTAACAAAAAGAAGCAGCAGACGTATAGGACCAACCACAGTTACTGACCTTGACTTTGCTGACGACATTGCACTGTTGTCTGAAGACGTGTCTCAAGCGCAATCACTACTTAACAGAGTGGAGACTTCGATGGGTACAGTTGGGCTCAAAATGAACGCTGCAAAGACAAAGTACATGTCCTTCAACCAGAAGCAAAGTACCTGTAATCACCACAAACGAAGGTATGCCCCTTGATAAAGTGGAGGACTTCAAGTACCTTGGAGCCTGGATGAACAGTACTGAAAAGGACATCAAAACATGCAAAGCAGCTGCATGGAGAGCTTGTGGCAAACTCAGTCAGTTATGGAAGGCCAAATCACTATCCAGAAAGCTCTAAGAAAGACTGTTCATAGCTACTGTAGAATCAGTCCTCCTCTATGGATGTGAGTCATGGACAGTCACCCCAAAGCTTAGTAAACAGCTGGATGGATGTTACACTAGAATGCTTAGAACTGTGTTCAACATCAACTGGAGGCAGCATGTGACAAATAAGGACCTGTACGCGGATATTCCCAAATTCTCGGACAAGATCAGGGAGCGTAGATCAAGATTTGCAGGACATTGCTTTAGAGGGTCCAATGAGCTGGTCTCCAAAATCATACATTGGGTACCAAAGCATGGATTAGAAAGTGTGGTAGACGGAGCCCTAACCTACATTGACTTACTAAAGCGTGACACAGGATTGCAGGTAGAATAAATCAAGACAGCTATGTTGGATAGGAAGATTTGGAGAGGCATCGTGGTTCGGGAATATCACCCGCCATAAGTCAAAGTAAGCAAGTCAAGTAATTATGCACATAGGCTAATTTATAGACCAAAGGCCTCTAATATTATTAACCATTTTTCTTTCCTTTTCTAGTTTTTGTTTCGTTTTGTTTGTTTGTTTGGTTTTGCCTATGATACATGCAATTGAACAAAACAGCAATTACCCCCTATTATAATACAGTAATACCCCTCTATAGAGGGGGTAGCTGCTGTGGATACAAAAGCATACATTTGATTGCTCCTGGTATGTTTTCTTGTAATAAGTCCAATGCAATGTGATCAACCTAATGTATCACCAGTGGGGTACTACCGGACAATAAATACTAAGTATATGTTACTGCTAACAATTGAAATTGGTATTGAATTTACAGCTTAATTTATATATAGCAACCATTCATGTCAAATTAATTGATAACAGATAGAACTGTACATTTAATTGTCAGTAAATAACTCTTGAAAACATGACCTTTGCCACAAAAATCAACTTCATATGTTGCTCAGAACAAAAGTTATAGGGTAAAATCTTTTTTTTGTAAATGGCGGCCATTTTGAAACTCAAGATGGTCGCCATGCATGTATGTAAGACATCAGAACATAGATACAGTATTTTTGAACTCTTAGGTATTGAAAACATGATTTGCCACCAATTTTGACTTCATAGGTTGCTCAGAACAAAAGTTATATGACAAATTCCATTGGAAATGGCGGCCATTTTGAAATCCAAGATGGCGGCCATTCCGTGGATGGAAAAAAATGTTACCAATGGATTTCTGATAGCTGAGGGTATACTCTATCCAATGACACCAAAAAAAGCATCCTTAGCAAAAAAAAATGCACTTGTTTGAAATCCTACATAACAGCCTACACTACATGTTGATATCACAGAAAAACAAATGCTTTCATCAGCTGCGAGATACAAATTTCTGTCAAAACAGGAACCAGAATTATGATCAACTGAAACAATTATTAGTATGAAAGGTAAATTTCAATACAAAAAGGTGGTATTTTTATGATCATCATTGCAAAGTTGGTTGATGTTCCATTCAATGAGTTCACTAAACATTAACATGTTAATTAAACATAAAGATGGAGAACTTGTTATTGAAATAAATGAACACTATGGTCTGATTAAAAATTGAATGAACACCACGCACGCAGCACAAAGATGATCGCGCCTGAAATGTCCACGCTCATAGTTGCGCCCTAAGTAAACCTAACAATTTTACACCAATCGGCGGCTATCCAGTGCTAGAAAATAGCCATTTTGAATTAGCTCAAAATTCAAGGAAGACGGTACGGTATATAAAAATTCATATAGACCCTACTTCGTATTTATCGTGTCTGCCATTGGTCAATTTTGAACCAGTGCTAGAAAATAGCCATTTTGAATTATCTCAAAATTTGCGGAAGACAGTATAAACATTCATATTTATTGTGTCTGCCATTGGTCAATTTTGATCCCCGCGAAACCCCACACAAACAATTTGCTCATTACGCATTCATCCCAGTTGTTGGATGTAGCGCACGAGGTGTAACAGTATACGGAGGTAGAAAGGTCAAATCCAAAGCAAACTTGTAGACCCTTTTTCTCCGGGATAAGATCACCGAGGATGGGGATGCAGTCTGGTGGGGAGTAGTCACAGTGAGTGAGCCCTCTATCGGTATATAAAAAGTCTAACGCAGCAGACTATACTGCCAATGGTGTATGGTGAAGTTTGGGCGGTTATGAATGTGTACCCCAATACCAGCAGAATGCGACAGACAGTACAACCTTAGCCTGCTGAATACACTGCGCCATACACATTTTATGCAAGATATTCTTACATGGAACCTGACTTCCTAAAAAAAAGAATCCCTTTAGAAAACAAACAGTGTTAAGAAAGGGCAATTTGTAAGATCAAATGGAATTAATTATAGGTCAATAAATGTGTATGTGTTTTTTTAAAGGAGGTGTCCCGCAAGCATGTGCATTATATGTTAGAAAAATAACTATCGAGTCCAACTTTTGTTACTATATAGAACAAAACACCACACTTATGACAAAAACAAATAAAAAACCACAATCTCTCAAAATGCACTTTTTAAAATTCGCGCCAATCGAAAGTCCCAGTGTCGATGATGTCATAGTTATACAATGCACATGCGCAAATTTGAGCACCGATACCCATGACGTCATCGACACCGGGCCTTTCGATCGCTGCGAATTTTAAAAATTGCATGTTGAGTGATGGCAGTTTTTATTCATTTTTGTGACTAGTATGGAGTTTTGTTCTATATAATAATGTAATTTCGGCTCGATAATTATTTTTCTAACAAATAATGCGCAATGTTGTGCTTGCGAGACCCTTCCTTAAAGAAAAATAAATCAATCAATGCACGCACGCTTATGTTGATGTGTGAATAATATTACGACTTGCGAGCATATATCAACATTTAAGCAAGTGCATTGATTTTTGTAATTTTTCAAAATACTATACAGGGTGCATCAAAAAAATTAGGAATCTGTTTCATGACGGGGTAATACTTGTTATAATCATTGGACCAATCAATTTAGTCTCAATGTAAAGCCCAATTAATTATTATAAAATCTTGAAAATATGAGATCGATCCGATGAAAAATAAGAAAATTAGACTTCTTGAAGTCTGGCAGGATATGATAGATTAACTATGTTTATAATTATTGTAACATATTGAAACGTAAATGTTATTTACTGATCTGTACATGTAGATCCCATTGTACAAATGACATGGTTTACTAGTTTTCTTATGTATCATCGGATTGATCTCATATTTTCAGGATATCATCATAATTAACTGGGCTTTACATTGAGACTAAATTGGTCATGGTGCAATGATTATACAAGACTTACACCATCATGATTTTGTTGATGCACCCTGTACATACGCATGTACAAGGCACGACGTACTATACACATCAAAATTCACAATGTGAGCATAATTTGTATCTATTGTAAAAACAAATGAAAACATGATAACAAGTTTTCTATCACCCGCAGTGAAAATTGGCAAAACCCGAAATTCCTGAACAACGACAAAACAATCAAAACATTAGACACGTTCAATGCACTCCACATATTTTATAGTTTTTCTTGCTTTCTGATTGGTTCGAAATTACTAAGAGTGTATGAATGAGGTTTGTTTGGGGCTCCAAGCAACAATTACTGCGATGGATCACACCAGGAATGCGTAGCGCGGAGGAAGGATGAAATGCAAAACACAGGAACAAAAATTGAACACTTTTTAGACATCACATTTAAACCAATCGGTGGCAGCGGCTATCACACAAGCACACATCTCAGCAACACTGGTAACATCAGGATAATCCAGATCAGCACACCTCCATCAGGCCAAGAATCACTTAGTAGAAAGTCTTGCATGCTGAGCTGAAAGAGAGGTTCGCTCTACTACTATGTCTTAAACAAGAGGGAAGCACAAAACATGGTTACAGCTCCTGTGAATGCAATTCCTTCCATAATAACATGCTACAAGCGTGAACACAAACTTTGTAGAAAACCTTCTTTTTGTTTGTGATGGCAGCAAAGACATGAATCATACATAGGTCAATAAATGCGTATGTGTTGTTTCGAGATAAATTAGACAAATCAATAGATTTTTTTAAGAAAAAAAACATACGCATCTATTGACTGAATTCATACAAAACACTACACTATAATATATCAAAATTTGAGCATAATTTTGATTTATATTAAATCATGTTAACAAGTTTGTAACACCCGCAGTGAAAATTGAGTGGTGCACACACAGAGTGCATTGTAGCACAGATTGACTATCTGTGATTATATAGACACTTGCAATGCACTCCACGTATTTTAGTTTCTTGCATTCTGATTAGTTCAACACCACTAGAGTGAATGAATGCCTACCGTACCAATGTATGCCCATGTGGGGCTTTTTGATTTTCTCAGGCAGATGCCATGTTGTTTAGAACAAGGACGAATTACCATCTATGCTTTAGAACCATCTTTTGGGAAAGAAGCACTCTGCTGGACTCGATCCATATTCACTACTCAAAAGTTGGAACCTATCAATTATGCATTTACCACAACTAAATCCAAAACATTGCATGACATGTTCATGAAATGGAGTCAAGCACGATCAGGGTGCTATTCAGCAATCATGTGGGTATTTCCATTCTCTTAAAAGGTGAGAGTGTGCGAGGTGCCTATTTAACAAAACTCACCTAGTTTAATTAATCATGAAACATGTGATTCTTACTGGTTTCAACAGTTTCCAGCAAATCCCGCAGACAGCTACAATGTATCACACTTTAGGAGGAAGCGCTACCATGACTACGATTATTACTCTCGGAATGAAAGAGTTTTTCTGAAAGACAGACCTGAAATGATTAATGTTCACAATGAAATGAAGATACTTATTTATAGACTCAAAACCACTAAAAACGGCCAATTGGGATTTCAGATTTTGGGAAAATTTAAATGTTCTCAAAACTGTTCTAACACCTAAAGAATTAAAGATAACACTTTGGACAAATATGAGCACATAATATTCTAAATTTCTGTTAGCGGGATATTCAAATTTGTGAACATGAAATGTGTGCAATTTCAATTGAAATTATACTATGCTCGTGGACAAACAAGTAAACTGTGTTGTGCAGCAAACGGGTTCACCAAAGACAAATAAAAAATGTGAATGGCTTCATTTTTTCACATAAAGTTAGGAACAACTATATCACTCTTGCAACGTTTAAGACATTTCAAGCTTCAACTTGGTTTTGAAAACAAGATGGCTTCCACTATTGCAGTTTTTTGGACTCGCCCTGTATATTTTTAATGCATTCCCTTTTTCTTGTAAAGCAACTGTGTTTGTGTTCTAGCGACTTCATTTATGCACGACAGGACTTGGTTTATTTCCAACAATATCACAAAATATGTTTAAATAGTCCGGTTTAGCATATTTACAAAATCGTTAACTTCCAAAATAATAATACCCAAGTCCTAACATTTTCATAAGTTTTAGTCTACATGTATTATATGCTGAAAATGTCTAATGCATGTAATTTATAATCACTTTTCAATTCTTATATTTTTCTTAATTGAATGAATGCGAAACATAGTTTGCGTAATTGGCTGTTGTTAATGGTTTTAAGCCTATAGTAGACAGCAACTGCAAATGACATCTGTAATTTGCTGTCTACAGCAAATAGTAACGGTTGGCTTAAAATTGATCAACAGGCACTCACTGGATGATTGCAAAGCAATTGTATTGTTATTTACTCACCTTTATACAATTTAAAAACAATGTTGAGTAGAGGCCCATCCATCCACAATCCACCCATTACCAGCATGGTATTGCATGATTGGTTAATTGTTGCGTAGCTAGAGGATGTTATTCCATAGTTCTGCTGGGGTAGGGGGTATAAAAGTTAAAACAAAACCTGCTTTATATAATTGATCAACAGGCACTCACTGGGTGATTGCAAAGCAATTGTTTTGTTATTTACTCACCTTTAAATTTAAACACTATGTAGAGTAGAGGCCGATCCATCCACAATCCACCCATTACCAGCATGGTATTGCATGATTGGTTATTGTTGCGTAGCTAGAGGATGTTATTCCATAGTTCTGCTGGGGTAGGGGGTATAAAAGTTAAAACAAAACCTGCTTTATAATATTGATCAACAGGCACTCACTGGATGATTGCAAAGCAATTGTTTCGTTATTTACTCACCTTTAAATTTAAACACTATGTAGAGTAGAGGCCGATCCATCCACAATCCACCCATTACCAGCATGGTATTGCATGATTGGTTATTGTTGCGTAGCTAGAGGATGTTATTCCATAGTTCTGCTGGGGTAGGGGGTATAAAAGTTAAAACAAAACCTGCTTTATAATATTGATCAACAGGCACTCACTGGATGATTGCAAAGCAATTGTTTCGTTATTTACTCACCTTTAAATTTAAACACTATGTAGAGTAGAGGCCGATCCATCCACAATGCACCCATTACCAGCACATGGTATTGCATGATTGGTTAATTGTTGCGTAGCTTAAGAGGATGTTATTCCATAGTTCTGGTGGGGTAAAACAAAACCTGCTTTAAAATGCTCATTGGACTCAAGTTAATTTATTACAAAGATGGCAGCTTTTAAAATATTTTAACAACAAGGTAATATGGAAGAAATAAATTTAAAAATACTGGCTGGGAGATTTACCTATAATAGACTCTTCACGCGGCAGCCATTTCCCAAAATTTGCCACCCAAGCCTCGTTCCCGTTTGGTCTATCTGCGCCTTGGCGCACTCGATAGAACCGCGAGGGAAACGTGGTACCAGCGCGTGTGACGTACTGATCCTCGCGCAATGCGATAGAAGACACGCAGGCGCATGTAAACATAACGGGAACGAGGCTTGGGTGGCAAATTTTAGAAAATGGCTGCCGCATGAATAGGGTCGTCTACGGGGTCAAAGGACACCCATAGGTCATTAGAGGTCAATCTGGGATTCTGGGTACACCCCATTCCATGAGTCATCTCGAATCCCCTTACCCAAATATTATTGCAGTCACCAAGTTTTTTTAATTTTCATATAGAGTTTTTTTAATATGAATTGGCAGTAGTTTGTATAAAAATGCTAAAATATCGCCAAATTCAGATTTTCAGAGCAAAATTAGTATTTTAATGATATTTTAAGCCTATATTAAATGTAATGTCTATTACCGTAAACAAGGCGGTTCTCGAACGGCGCGTCTCGCCTGTTCATCAAAAGTGACTTGAAAGAAATGATGATAAAACATGATACAATGTAGCACTGTCACAGAGGTATGCATTGTAGTTAATGCAAGGGATGTAATACCTTAAGGGATGCTCAAATGTTACCCAGTACTAAAACTTTTGCGGAACACAAACGAATTGTTTCCGCTTTATGGCCCTTCAAAGTTTATATGGTACCCCACCCCCTTTGGACTATGCAGTGGCGACGCCAGCATCATAATTTGGGTGGGGGGCAAAAGGAGGCAAGACATTTTAGGGGGACCCCAGACGATCTTGAATGACCTCCAATGACCTTGAAAATGTAATTAACAAAAATAATACACCCCCTTCCCTCCACCAAATCGCATCAAGATAGGCCCTACTGATCTATTTGACCCCATATTTGACCTTGAATGAACTCTCATGACCTTGAAAATTTAATCAGCAAAAAGAACACACCATCCCCCTTCCCTCCACCAAATCCCATCAAGATAGGCCTTACGGATCTTATTTGACCCCAGATGACCTTGAAAAATGAATCGGCAAAACGAACACACCACACCCTTCTCTCCACCAAATATAATCAAGATAGGCCTTATGGATCTTATTTGACCCCAGATGACCTTGAATGACCTCGAAAAATTAATCAGCAAAAAGAACACACCATCCAGCTTCCTTCCACCAAATCCCGTCAAGAGAGGCCTTACGGATCTTATTTGACCTTGAATGACCTCTGATGACCTTGAAAAATTTAATCAGCAAAAAGAACACACCAACCCCCTTCCCTACACCAAATCACATCAAGATAGGCCTTACGGATCTTATTTGACCCCAGATGACCTCGGATGACCTTAAAAAATTAATCAGCAAAATGCTATTCATTTATAAACTGAAAATAATCACTTTAAAATTATTTTATCAGTTGTGAGCTCTTACATACTTATATTATTCTTTAAATGAAAAAACAAACACTCTGCGTTGCGACTCAACGATCAATTTTTATTACGATTTCACCAAAATGTCACGCTGTTACCGAAAAAAATGATGTTTTTAAGGTTTTTTAAATTTAATTAAATCTACATACAAATTAAATAATACTTGCAATGCAAATCACACTACCATAGACCTATAACATACATGTTTCAAAGATGCAGTACTACCTTTTGTTAATTAATTATTTCAATTAGCAATATGTCACGCTGTTACTTTTTTTGGTAACAGCGTGACGGTAACAGCATGACCCCCATTGAATTATACAGTGAGTTCCAATACTTTCTTATAATTACAATCCACCTGATGAAACTTTAAAAAAAATAAAAAGTTCACAGAGTTTTAACCATTCATAAATGGCTCATTCCATGAAGTTGGGGCATTTGTTAAAATAGCAGAATTTGGTACTTTAGGCAGCTTATAAACGGTTTTACTCTATGTGTATATCAAATTTTTTTAGTGTCCAAAAACAGTACTAGGTTATAGTATTGAGCCATGAAAAAAAAAAAAAATCGACCCTTCCTTGAAGAAAAAAAAATTAAAAAATGAGGTGGTGTCCAAGACCATTTTTGCTAAAAAACGTGACATGGAAAACACAACCATTAATATGAGTTTTATGTAAGCAAAACTATCATAGAATTGCTTGGAAATCGATTTGATTAATAAAAGATACATGTATTCATAGTTTACTGACCAAAACACCTCGTCACGCTGGACTGATTTTTCACCCAAGCAACATGAAAATTGCCTTTCCGATGCTACGCACGGTGTCCACAAAATATACACGTGTAGCATCGGGAGTTTTCATTGCTGAATGGGGGTAGTTCTCTATCATACATTTTTAAATTATTTTCCAAAATTAAGAGCATTTATCAATTGAAAACTATTGCAAATGAGGAAAAATTTCATGAAGACCATTCCATATATTCATGAAAAAGTATACTGTGCCGTGTGCATGGTGTCCTAACCATAAAATGTAGCATCGTGATAAACATCCTATGCAATTTGTGGGAATCCCCCCCTGGAGATAAATAAAACATTCCATATTTCTTTTTGTAAGGATAGAGGTCAATAGCTATCAGGTTTGTTTGGAATTTGCCACATGTGGGCTAGTTTTATCAAGGTTTCAGTCGCTGATGTCCCGTTGTAGCATCGGGACTTTTATGTAGCATCAAAATGTAAACATTGGATAGTTTTGTGAATGGTAAGTGCGATTGTAATTATTTCTTAATGTTGCTTGTATGTCTGTATTTATTAATGCATTTTTATTGAAAGGGAAACACTGAATCAGAATTTCTTTTCATGTTATGATATTAATTTTGAGTCACAGACGCCATAATAATTTGGCGTCCATGTAGCATCGGGCATAGCATGGGCAATATTTTGCATTGAGTATCGTTATAGTTCATTGAAATTGTATTTTTTTGTAGAATCACATCATTAATAAACTTTGAAGTTAATAATGAATTAGTTTTTGCTCTTTTAATGCTAATAATATAGCTTACCAATACGATGCTACATGGACACCATGTCCATGTAGCATTTCATAAAATTTGCCTAATTAGACTAAAACAATTACCCCATTCGAAATTATCCATCACCCAAAACATTCAAAACATTGCCTACATTTTACTACACTTTACAGAAAAAAAGGCATATTATGAGAGATGTATATCTAATGAAATATATTAATACACAATGCTACATGGACACCATTTCCATTAGCATTTCACTGAATTCACAATAAACATTCCCTTATTTTAGTTTTATTTACTATTAATAAAACAAATAATTGTAAATCATTTAAGTTCTCTATCCTTTGCTATTCTTCTTCATGTTAAATGAATAATAAATAAAATACTCCAGCATGATTTTAATATAAATATTTTCCTGCAACACAAAAGTGCAACATGAATAAATAATCTACTCCAATATCAATACACAATGTTCCATGAAGATACTAAGCCATAGGGTTTATTTTGTTTTGCTTTGCAGGTTCTTGACATTAATTTAGAAGACAGTTCTATCGTCCTGGAATTTATGGAGATGAAGACAAGGAACCCATCATTTTCAAAAACTAGTACCGTTTCAAAGAAATCCATCATGGCAATTAAATTATTTTTTTGCAAACTGACTTTTTAAGTGATCAAACTTTTCAATCATCTTTATCAATAATAGAGGATGATTCAATCAGAAACGAGCAAAGAGACTAAGATCACAAAGGGTACTTTAAGAACAACACTGCATGAAGTTTGTTTCAGTGGACATCTTAAGTTTCTTTGATCAATGGTGTATTGTTATTGTGTAATTGAAAGAAATGGTGTATGTGTATCATAGGTAATTATGTTTTATGCTTCATGGCAGGTTATCTTTTTGTGTAATTTGTAGTTTTACAATCCATGTTATTAATTTTATCGTATGGTTATAACATAAAAAGTTAACATCATAGTACATCCTCTCTATTGATCTGAAAAAGATGCACCTGTTCAAGCTGTTCCAAATATTTTAGGGCACGGTGTCCATGTAGCATCGTAATACTTAAGTACACAGAAAAGGTAAATTTTACATGAACAGTGTTTAGATAAATTTCAAGCAATTCACTCTGTGTATCTACTTGATATGATGAACAAGTAGACAAACCATTCACACTTGTAATTATAATTGTAACAGTATGAATAGTCTTATTATTAACAATGTTACAAGACGCGGTGTCCATGTAGCATCGGTAGTGCATTTTATAACATTATACAGGTAAATAATACTTCATATACTTACTTTATGACTATAATGTAATCAATGTGCATGGTTTATAGGGTACTTTACATCAAACAAATATTGATATGTACTTTATTTAAATTCATTATACAAATTGCAAAATAAAGAGTCACTTTTCAATGAGTTTTTACATAAAACAGTTAATCTACGATGTCTTGTTCGTTAAGTTATGTTCAACCTAGACAAATCTGGTTTCTTTTCATGTATTTGTGGTTGCAAGTAGTTGATTGAGGTATAGAAACTTGGCCCACATCTTAAGCTAATTTATTAGAAAATTATATGGAAATGGGAAATGGTGTCCATGTAGCATCAGGATTTTTGGAAATGTCATCCAACTGTTGAACATGTGCGGTTATTTTACACCAAATGTTACATTAAAAAAAAGAGTTCTACATTGGACTTTGGTAAATGTAGAACCTAAAAAAGAAGAAAGAGTTGGAAAATATCCATTTTGAAAATTTCACTTGGATGTCACATAATATGCCCCAACTTCATGGAATGAGCCAAATGAGAAAAATACCTGTCCTTTTAGCGTCACCCTGTTACCGCACTCATTAATATTCATATTTCATAAATATGTGAATGATTTTTCTCTTTTTTTTTCTTTCTATGTGTAGGTTGTACTAGTAGTAGTAGAAATGCAATAAAAAAATGTTCTGAATAATTCAAGTGTGTATGTTATTTGCATATGAAGTGTGAAAATATCTTCCAAACCGTCACGCTGTTACCGTGGAATTGCCCTGTACATGTACATGTAGGCCTACCTCTCACGCGGGAATCCAGGGTTCGATTCCGCTGGGGAGCACACTTTTTTTAATATTACATTTGTACTTTTTTATGTTCCATTATATTGTTTACTTACTGTTACAATATCATTAGTTTGTTTATTAACGAGACTCTTTTTTGGGGGGATATTGTTCAATGAATATAAATAATCATGATTTCTTTTTTGATTCGGCTCATGTTGTTATGTTCGTTCGTCTGGTTGTTTGTGATGTTTATTTTTACAAAACGATTGACGGCAATGTCTGGCTAGACGTCCCGTTTACTCAAGTGCGCATGCTCAAACCAATTAAAGTACGTTGCAGCTAATACGGTTTATTCCGTATGGGACGTGTGAGGCAAGATATAGCCATACAAAACAAAAATGGGCTTTATTGGTGCAATCAAAATATTAAGGAATGCTTTTCTACTAAAAAAAGATTTGCATTGTGTACATACTATTTATGATCAATCTTGAGTTAAACAAGGGTTTCTAAACAAGGTCTTCTAAAAAACTGGGGGACAAGTGTTAAAGGTGGCAAAAGGGATGAAAAGACTTGGAATGGATCTGTTGAATTTTGTGGAAGTTGGCAAGAGGATCAGTAGTGTGTTGTTTCTGGAAGGACTGCTGTACATAATCATGTAATTTACATCGAATTACAAATTTAAAGTAAATTATAAATGAAAGCAAAGCTCTCTCCTCTCCACCTTTATATCAGCGCTCCAACCGTGTCACGTGATGCAAACCTGCGTGAAACCACCGACGCAGTGTGGCTTGATAGTGTGTGAGTGGGGATGGTTCCATCTGTACCGTGCAAGTAGTTCGATGGTGATATTCGACCATCAGTGGTCATGCGTGCGTAGGCCTAAAGTCTAGGCCTACTTTTATTTTTAGTAAAAAATGGAATATAACGACGCAGACTGTACACTAACTAACACTGTACTTGTCTATGCTTGTTTTCGTGATGCCGACTCATGCTTTCATTCCATAGCTCTCCCACAGAATTTAGCGCTATAGTCGGCGTCAAAGAAGTTCAGCACTTTTTCTGTGACAACTGCGTACAGCTTAAACATGGAAAGGTGCGTTGAAGTTAAGCAGTGTTGATCTTGAGAAGGTCGAAGCATCAGTATCTGTGATCCAATTGGCCCATCGTATGAGTCATGAATGTCCCCACCCACACACGCTCATTAACTACATCGAACGCGTTGGCTATTTCAAAAAGTGCTGAAGTTCTCTGCTGACGACTATCAATGTATACCTTAGATTAATAGTTCAACCTGTTTCCATTTAAAGAAAAACATCGGGGGAAAAATACTGGCTTGAATTGAATTTGGATCGCCCTACCACTACACCAACCGTGTACTATTATTATCCACTAACTATTCTTTTATTTTTACTTTTAAGTTTTAGTAAACAACTTAACTGGAAATATGATGCAGACTAGTGTACACTAGAAGTATTATAAATAAACAGTCAAATTTATAATTTCACCAACACTTTGAAGCAGCGTATTGCGTACATTGCATGAAACACTTTGAAGCAGCGTATTGCGTACATTGCGTGAAGCGCGCACAGCTATAGAGCGTGATCATTTCGGGCGTGATCATCTTTGTGACTGCATGTGTGTTGTTCGTTCAATTATTAATTTGACTACAAATGTATAACATTTTTAATTTAACACAAACTAGGGTAAGGCACCTAGTAGGGCTTAGTCCGAGGTGGCTCAGACTTGTTCCGTTACGATCAGTGATCTACTCTCCGCTTTAATAAAATAAATCATCAATCGAAAGGACAAAGTTTGATTAGCTAGAAGTAGTGGCTATATCTTGTCTCACGTCCCGTACGGAATAAACAGTGTATAGCACCAACGTATTTTAAAGGTAGATGACCCGATCACATTCCGATTTTCAACTTGAAGTTTTCTATTCTACATGAAAGGTCATCCTTAAAAAAGTCGTGTTCCAAAGTTTGAGTTGCATAGCTCTAATGGTTCTTATTTTACACGCACAAGATGCTGTGAACTGTACCCATTGAGTAGTACACAAACTATATCGGTGGTATACCACCATTCGCGGTAATTCGACGTTATTTCATCGATTTCTCCGTAATTATACCGATTTAGGCCGTCAAATTTCAGTATGATGATGAGAAAAATACGAGCTTTCATATGATATGAAATTAAATCTCCGTATGTTTGAAATAATTCTGTGTTACGAAAATGTGATCGGGTCATCTACCTTTAATTGGTTTGAGCATGCGCACTTGAGTTACAGGACATCTAGCAAGACATTGCCGAAGTAGTAAACAAGTTTATCATGGCGTGTTTGTTGGCGTTTTCAAATTGAATTTTAGACCAAATCTAGTAAGCTTATTTTTTTTTAAATTCTATAAAAATAAAAGGCCTTTTACTTTTAGGCCTATAGGCTATGGCATGCTATTCGCCATCGACGGTAACACTAGAAGTAGAACACTAACACTACTATACTACATGAACTACTGGTGAATATATTGATTTTTTACGATTAACAATAACATGATGAAAATTACTGTTTTAGCATCATTTCGCCAGAGAAACTCGTGGTACACAAACACAAATGTTTCAATTTAATACCATGTGTCGCGCAACTGTTTTTACATCTTTAAATTTTGCGTTAAAAAGCGGAAACAATGATCGGCCCCAGCAGCCACTTTGTCCCAATCGTTTCTAAAACAGGCCTAAAATAAAACTTAAAAGCCTGACGGGACATTGACATTCCGACATCATGGACATGTATGAAAACAAAACAGTGTGATGTACAAATAAAGTGTAAACGATCTCAAATCTTACCAATACCACACCATGCACCAGACTCACGACACCGATAGCATTTAGTTGATACTGCCGTCAAATAATGTCAAACCTCTCCTGGTCAAACCAAAACAAACGCTCTCAGCTGCTCAGTCCATCGGGCATTTAATTTTCATAAAATGTGTTGTTCCTGCAGGAAGGTGAATCTTGGCGAGTTTACGACCGAAAGTAGTTTACGGAGCCAAGCGCGTGAATCTACGCAAATGTATCCACTTTGTGAACTCGTCAAGATTCGTCTTTCTGCGTTTTTCATCCCTAGGGAGTCCGTAGTCCCCCGAGTTTCATCCTCCAAGAGCCAAATTCATACCGCCCTCAGTCGACAACGGCAATAACTAGGGTTTAGTTGACTGAAATTGACTTGTTGAAAATAGAATATTGGGGCTTATAGATGGGGTTGTTGTGTTTATTTTGTCGTGATGTCAAATATAATGAGGGAATGCATGAAGTCATTAACTTTTAAAGTGATTAACATAGTAAACCGATGTCCTGAAAAAACGGTCGGATATGCAGAGAGACCATTAGCCCGTACATTTTGCATTTCAAACAGTGATAAAGTTAATATTATTGGGGGAAAAGGCCTGCAATTCATAGAAAACCACGGCTAGAATATCTACTTTATGTTAAAAAATCAGGAACAACCAATTACTAGCAACAATAATGTTAGGCCAAGTTTTACATTGTTTTGTGGATCCTCAGAAACCAAAAGCCCGTGATTATGAACTACCGATCAAACCTCTAGAAAACCGTTGTAAATAAAATAATAATCACATAAAATGACTGAAAATTTCAGCATATGCCCCTGACAATATATCTAGTTCGTCTGGCAAAAAAAATCCGACTAAAAATCATAAATAAATAATAATTTGTGATTAAAAAATGAAAGACTATTGTAAGAAAAAAAATGGGTAGTGGGTATCTACAGGCTAGGAGAATATGTTTATCAAGGTCAGAAAAGCATAAATCTTGGATTGAGAATGTCTAAATGGTCAAAAGATGAGAGAACGGCCATTCCCCCGTTATTCTCTCACCTAATTTTCTTGAAAAATGCATGTAAAGTGGTAAAAAATGGTCCAGAGACCCAAAACCCATGGATCTCATATTTTTGCCGTTAGGGTTATTGGTTTCTCCTTACGACTTGAAATACCATTGAGAGAAGATCGATTTGAGAGTTGTTTTTGAACCAAATGAGTTGATTTAAGTTTTATATAGTAATGTTTGTGTCAAAGAAGTAATGTAGAAAACAATGGACTATTACGATCATGTTTAGTTATTTCCCAGCAAACACAGAACGTTTCCGCAACGTTGCACCTAGGTTGCAGTTAGGTTGCGTCATTTAAAACGTTTTAACAACGTTTTTATAACGTTACGGTTTGGTTGTGATTTGGTTGTTTTAAGTTGGTCCGTTGAAACGTGAGCAAAACGTTCTCTGAACGTTAAAGTTTAGTTATAGTTTGGTTGCACTTAGGTTGTGGTTAGGTTGTCATTATAAACGTTCTTACAACGTTATTATGACGTTGCGGTTTGTTTGTTTTAGGTTGGTTCTTGGAAACGTGATTAAAACGTTCTCTGAACGTTGCATGTTGATCATCGGAAACGTTTACATAATGTTTTAACAACGTTGTAACACTCAAATAGTTGGTTGTTTTAGTTTAATCCTTTAAACGTGAAAAGGATGTTCCCTGAACGTTGTAGTTTAAGTTCTAGTTTGGTTGCACTAAGGTTCTGGTTAGGTTGTCATTAAATACGTTCTTACAGCGTTATTATAACGTTGCGGGTTGTTTGTTTTAAGTACCAAATCACACCCAAACCGCAACGTTATATATAACGTTGTAGAAACGTTGTAATGACAACCTAACCACAACCTAAGTGCAACCAAACTAGAACTTAACTGCAACGTTCAGAGAACGTTTTGCTCACGTTTCAACGGACCAACCTAAAACAACCAAATCACACCCAAACCGCAACGTTATATATAACGTTGTAGAAACGTTTTACTGACAACCTATAACCACAACCTAAGTGCAACCAAACTATAACTTAACTGCAACGTTCAGAGAACGTTTTGCTCACGTTTCAACGGACCAACCTAAAACAACCAAATCACACCCAAACCGCAACGTTATAATAACGTTGTACAAACGTTTTAATGACAACCTAACCACAACCTAAGTGCAACCAAATTAGAACTTAACTGCAACGTTCAGAGAACGTTTTGCTCACGTTTCCATGGACCAACCTAAAACAACCAAATCACACCCAAACCGCAACGTTATAATAACGTTGTAGAAACGTTTTAATGACAACCTAACCACAACCTAAGCGCAACCAAACTAGAACTTAACTGCAACGTTCAGAGAACTTTTTGCTCACGTTTCCATTGACCAACCTAAAACAACCAAATCACACCCAAACCGCAACGTTATAATAACGTTGTAGAAACGTTTTAATGACAACCTAACCACAACCTAAGTGCAACCAAACTAGAACTTAACTGCAACGTTCAGAAAACATTTTGCTCACGTTTCCATGGACTAATTAAATAATGAATTACATTTTATTTAAAAAGGTTTATTACGAATCAAAATTTTAATACAAAACAATTTGGCATTACAAATTTGATGTACTAATCTAGGCGTATACAGGGTGACCCAAAAAATGTTAACACTCTGGGCACATAAGATATCTTAAAAGGACAGGAACACACGGGTCTAATCTTTGTGAATTATGAAAGCTGAGTAAATAAGCTTTCATTTGCATTTTATTGCGTTCCAATTGGTTATTTAGAACGGGAGATATGCTTCAGCAAACATGAGGAAGCAAAATCGGCTTGGTCCAATTTGCATTAATTACAACTATGATTACGAACTTGTAAGAAGCGCAATATGCTCTTTTCTAAGCGTGTAAATCCGTTAAAGTTTGAATCGAATTCGTTCCTCGTGGGTATTGCACATGGAAAAAGAGTATAGAACTTGAACTCATGACAAAATACCTGTATAATTTATGTGGAATATATTTATTTATGTCTTTTAAGCTTGAAAAGAATCTGGCTTCATCACGACGTTCATATAACGTTCATATAACGTTTACACAACCAAATTATGTTACCTGGGCTGTAATCGCTAATTTGCATATTTTACCTGGCCTTATATGAGTCGAGTAAATTGTGGAAATAGCTCATTAGCATAATTTCAATGGTACAAAAATTAGCACCGGTGCTCGTTTGTAACCTTTAAATTATGGTAATGAGCTAATTTGCAACTTTTATTTATTTAAACCTATTTTTTTTTAAAATTTAAGTCGATACATACATTTAACAGCTTTTAACACCATAGAAAGCATTTTGATCTGTATACGTAAGTTCTCATATGTATAGCTAAAGGCAAGTCATTGTTCACTAATGCCATATACATTGAGCAAGAACATAGTACACATGAAAAGGTCAATGCCCGCCCCATCCCTCTATAATACCACTACCATTCCCTGGTTGCCATGGTGTAACTAACCGAATTTGATGAAAGTTTTTTACACGTTTGAGATAACGTTGTGAAAACGTTCAAGACTAACGTTCATACAACATAAAAATGTGTCGACAAATAAACGTTCTTTGAACGTTTAATCCTAACGTTCCAAGAACGAAAGTGAAACGTTGTCACGACGTTCCAACAACGTAATAAATAGGTTATAAAAACGTCATTTGGACGTAATGGTATAACTAACAGACGTTTTTTAAACGTTTGGGACGTTGTTATAACGTTGTGAAAACGTTCATTACTAACGTTCAAACAACGTAAAAATGTGTCGACAAATAAACGTTCTTCTAACGTTGGATCGCAACGTTCCATGAACGTTGTCACGACGTTCCGATAACGTAATAAAGACAGTATAAAAACGTCATTTGGACGTAATGGTATAACTATCAGAATTTCAAGAAAGTGTTTTAAACGTTTAGGACGTTGTGATAACGTTGTGAAAACGTTCATCACTAACGTTCATACAACGTAAAAATGTGTCGACAAATAAACGTTCTCCTAACGTTGGATCACGTTCACAACGTTCTTTGAACTTTTAATCATAACGTTCCAAGAACGAAAGTGAAACCTTGCCACGACGTTCTAACAACGAAATATGGTTAGCTGGGTTTATTCCACCACCGGAGGTCCGATATGCCGAGATACCAAAAACCCCGCAGCCATATCCATAATGTTGCTGCCCTCTCCCGCCTCAAAATACGTTCCCAGAGACCCAAAGCCCAACAGCGATAATGAGAGAAAGGAAAGGGGAAGGAAAGGGAAAGAAAGGAAGGGGAGGAAGAGAAAGAGAGAAATAAATATAGGTCTATAGTGATAAAATGGTTATGTATAAATGGTAGTATGTTATTAATCCCTACAAATTTAAATTGACTTACCTTGAACTTCGATTTGAAATGTACAGTAGTTATAATTGTTGGAATCGTCATTCGCTGTATATGTCACGTTTGTGGTCCCCACAGGAAAAGTGCTTCCCGAGTTATAATTCAAAAGGATAAATACGGATCCAGAATTATCTGAAATTGTGGGTTCACTCCATTCGACCACTGTATTTATCGAAACAATATCCTCAGGACAATTGTCAATGGTTGGTATTTCCTCATCGTTAACGGTTACATCGAACGATTCCACTACAGAATTGTCACTAGAGTCTGTGGCTGTGTAAGAGACGGTGGTCGATCCAATCGGGAACAAAACCCCTGAGCTGTAATCGGACGTGAGTGTGACGATCCCAGAGTTATCGGTGGCCGTGGGTTCGGTCCAGGAAACAGTGGCAATGGCTACACCCGAATCTGTCGTAGTTATCTGGTCCGCTGGTAGATCATTTATGACAGGGTTTTCAACGTCTGTAATAGAAACAAAATATGTATTATTTTACTTTTCTTTTTCTTTTTCTTAATAAAAATAACCCTTCTGATCGATATTGTATGCGCTGCTTTTGTTTTTTTGTGACACACACAATACCTACAACGGAAATCATGTTGAATATCACAAGTGCCCGTTCTATTAACGTTGTGTCAATTTTCAAAAAGTGCTGCATACTTTTATTGCATGCATTGCAGGGTTTGACAAAAGGGCGCAATCGTGACATAAATAAATATAGGTCTATTATAGTGATAAAATGGTTATGTATAAATGGTAGTATGTTATTAATCCCTACAAATTTAAATTGACTTACCTTGAACTTCGATTTGAAATGTACAGTAGTTATAATTGTTGGAATCGTCATTCGCTGTATATGTCACGTTTGTGGTCCCCACAGGAAAAGTGCTTCCCGAGTTATAATTCAAAAGGATAAATACGGATCCAGAATTATCTGAAATTGTGGGTTCACTCCATTCGACCACTGTATTTATCGAAACAATATCCCCAGGACAATTGTCAATGGTTGGTATTTCCTCATCATTAACGGTTACATCGAACGATTCCACTACAGAATTATCACTAGAGTCTGTGGCTGTGTAAGAGACGGTAGTCGATCCAATCGGGAACAAAACCCCTGAGCTGTAATCGGACGTGAGTGTGACGATCCCAGAGTTATCGGTGGCCGTGGGTTCGGTCCATGAAACAGTGGCAATGGCTACACCCGAATCTGTCGTAGCTATCTGGTCCGCTGGTAGATCATTTATGACAGGGTTTTCAACGTCTGTAATAGAAACAAAATATGTATTATTTTACATTTCTTTTTCTTTTTCTTAATAAGACAACCCTTCTGATATTGTATGCGCTGCTTTTGTTTTTCTGTGACACACACAATACCTACAACGGAATTCATTTTGAAGATCATAAGTGTCCGTTCTATTAACTTTGTGTCAATTTAAAAAAGTGCTGCATACTTTTATTGCATGCATTGCAGGGTTTGACAAAAGGGCGCAATCGTGACTCGGTTCACCGCCAAATTCAATATATTTAAAAACGGCACGCAGCAGAGACATTGCAGTACCATTCACAGGTCTACAGCTAAAAGGGAACTTCTCAGATCGATGATGAATAGCAGGGAAATGTAGTGAGTTTTAATAGGTCCCTAATCCAGTTATGTATTAAGTATTTTACAGAAAACTTGTATCATACATGGACATGGTTATTAATTAAAGAACATGTTGATTAAAAACGACCATGTCTAATAGACACGCCTGCCGCGTGGAAAGTACTAATGTATAGACATTAGTACTTTCCACGCGGCAGGCGTCTGAACAGACGATATTCCAAAATGTCACAAAATGTTTCAAAAATATTAACATTATTGAATTTCATTACCATATTTGGAATCACCGTGAGAAATGCATTGAATTAAGTACAAACATGTCTAGTATTGGTTCAGTAATCCTTGAGATAGACTTTGAAAATTGGGAACGGTTTCAGAAAAATCTGTTTTGTGTATGGTAAAACCAATAAAGGCGTGGATAGTGTTAATGCCCTGAACTGAATAAATGTCACAAAATGTTTCAAAAATGTTAACATTATTGAATGTCATTACCATATTTGGAATCACCGTGAGAAATGCATTGAAATAAGTACAAACATGCCTAGTATTGGTTCAGTACTCCACAGTGCACAGCTTTAGGCACAACAAGTGTTCATAACATATAATATGCGCGACTCTTTGTGTGATTTCAACTTCTTGTTGGCTGAACTTTGAGCTTCCGCTGGTATAGAAGGTTTTTTAAAAGCGTTTTTAAAAGCCACCCGCCCGCCCCTTTTCTCTGAGAGCTGTGGAGGACAACATACATTTTTTTCTCTCGTTATCTCGTGTGCAAAGTGATGTCACGGTCCACGAAAGTAGATATGCTTGAAAAAGCTTGGGATATCGAGCAGACATGGCAGAAGAATATGCTTATGTTGGAAAGAAACAATAGCTCCCGAGGTTCCTTCACGGGATCACATCAAGAAAATCTGATTAACCAAAAAAGTCACAAAGTTGGTGAGTAAATGTGCTAAGTTGGTCTTGATGAACATAATATTCTAATAGCATAAACTATCAGCGTTAAATGTATTCCATATGATTTACCTTCCGTGTTGGGTGGAGGCGTTGCTGCGATCTTGGTTATTTCACAGGCAGCCACGTTGAATGAAAAACTCAGACTGCACGGTACATCGCTAATTTTCCCGTCAAAATTAAGTACCAGACAATTTTCAGAGGTACCTCCATTAGGCTGGCCTGTTTCCCAATCTGTATGAGGCAAGAATAGTGTTTACATTATCAACAATAATTAGGCTATTCCAAAAAAAATCGCACGGTCACAAATTTTCGCACGGTCACACAATTTCGAACAGTCACACATTTTCGCACGGTCACAAATTTTCGCACGGTCACAAAATTTCGAACGGTCACAAAATATCGCAGTCCAAAAAGCACAAAAGTCAACAAATAAGTCCTCGGTGTCTTAGGTCCTTTTTTTCCTCAGCAAATTTAGCGTCCCGGTAATTGGAGCCAGGGGAACTTGCCCCCCCCCCCCCCCTGCCCCCCGGTCGGTACGCCACTGACCAGGTATTACTTGCTCACGGATGCAATGGTTTTACCGTGTACCAAGGGCACGGGCCATAGCAGAACTTTGATGAATCTAAAATCCACACACAAAAACCGTGAAACCCGAGAACAGATCCAGTTTATTTCGATTCCATACACCTACCCCACAATCCCAGTTGATTCTCGTCTGAGTTCCAGTAGTTGGAGGAGTCCTCGCAATACCACTGTCCTTCTACAACATCGTCCCGGCATCTCAACCAATAACCTTCATGACTAGCTGAACTGTGACGACTATTTTGGGAGACGAGATAATCAACATCATATTGATCTTCGAGAACAACCTACAAATTGATTGAAAGAGAGGCACATTTTTGGCATACATTTTAATAAAACGTCGGACAGGTCTGCCGTAGACCAGACCGCTACGTTATGTTATGGTAAACAATTATAAGCTGTACAAGTTGACTATCATTTTACTTGGGGGGAGGGTGGACATACAGACTCGAGTTGTCCAGCATGACGATGACGTCAGCCAGTTAATAGATCCAGTATCAATGAGTCTGATGAAGTGATCTGCTGAGCATGAAACGTGCAAATAAAGTATCACCATGGACGACCAGGTCTCCTTCGGCTATGTGTTGGTATGTAAGTGGCATACATTCTAGCAGGCTCTTCATCAGGGAGAAGGAGAATACCGTATGTCCAAGGAATCTCAGCTGGCGACTTTTTACACGGTTGGTAAGAGGCTCTCGTCTTGGTCATGTCATAAATGGTGGTGATCGGGACATGATCAATGAATAGAATACAAATATTGTAGTAGAGCCCCAATGTTTCTTTGATACATTATGATCCAAATCTGTTTTTAGGTTTTTAAGCTTTATTTTACCTGAACACCTCCATTATTATTGCATGTAAATTCTGCGAGGCTTGAAGATGTATGGGCGCCCTGATTGTAGTAACACTTACGACCATACGCTGCCCAGAAAACTGGACATGTAAAATCTGCAATAAAAGGGGTTAATTAAAAAAGGCATGTCATTTTATAGGAATAATTCCCTAATTAAGGAACCGATTCAAATTTGGCGTACTTCGTACTTTGTACATGGGGAACATTTAAAAAAAGGTTCTATTATAAGGCACATAATGGGGTCGTCCAAAATTAACGCCATTTTCACTTACGTACAGAGCGTACGTAACATTTTACCCCCCCCCCCCCCCCCCCCCCCCCCCCCCCCCCACACACACACACCTCAAGTTACGTACGCAATAAATGGCGACATTTTCATGGCTTGATATTCCCTCATGTTTGATTAAAAACCATTGAATTGCCGTATAGGCCTACAACATAAGAAACTGTACGGTACACAATAGAGAAAAATAAATATCTTTGATCATATTTATTGTATATCTCTGGTGTTGATTTGATGATTCTGTCGTTCTTTTATTTGGTAAAAAATATCATTTTCTTTGATAAATATTTATCAAAAGCTAAAAAACTATCAAGATATTTTGATTTAAATACAGAAATGATAAACAACAATACTAGGAACTTGAGCCATGGATTGTTTTAAAAACACAGAAGCAATATTGCTTCGTGTACATGAAACATTTTTGTCAGTGGTGTAGCAGGCATTTCATATGGGGCAGAAATGAAAGTGAACCAACAAGATTATTGTGACAAAAGAAATTTTCGCAAGAAAAATGTCCATCTGTTTATTTTTGACCATCATATCAATTCCATGATTCCTCTTGTCAAATGAACCGACAGTGCCAATCTTAACCGACACGACAGTGAGGGCGATTGCCCCCTCGCCCCTCCCCTCTCTGGCTACGCCACCGATTTCTGTTCATGGCAAAGTTAAAGTAAATCATAGTCTGGCTTTCGAAGTCTTATAAGTAAGCTTTAGCATTAGTTTGTATGCTTAGGACGACCCTTTGCGGCCGTGTGGTGGAACACAATGTCCAAAATTGTCGAAGTTCCTAGCTGGTTGCGGTTAATGTTGTCGCCGTAATGTTTTCTACAGTATAATTGTTTTCTACTCCTACTTTTTTATTTAAAAAAATATCTATTAGCAATAACCATACGTAAAATGTCTGCTTGTATGAGTGTTATACCATTTTACATAAACGCTTTAAGAATTGCGAGGGTCATCACCTGGTCAAGAGCAGCGGAGCAACCCAGTCAACATATCGATCGCTTTTATACAAGCAGGGGTGTACCTCCATTTCCCTCAACTATAGCCAGTCGGGCAGGTAGCAAGTAAAAGTTACCAGCCCGAATGTAAACTTACTACCCCAACAAGTAATCATCAGATTTCTGACGAGATGAAAATAAAAGCTTATGATTAGAAATAATGACAAAATATGGACTTTCTTCTGATATCAACATTATGACGTTGATGAACATACAAATAGGCGTAAGTGATCGGAACATCCACCTTAAAAGGCCATGTGTTTTGAACTCACCATCCTTCCCGTTGCATGTCCAGATGTTTACATTTTACACCATCTAAGATTCGAATTCATATCGCAATAACTACTTGTTCTACCCCATATTTTTTTTCTTAACGGTAATCTCACAAGGAATCCAAATATGCTATTGGAATTTAGATTTTTCTTTTATATTTTGATTAAATCTCAAAAATATTTCATATCTATCCCAATCATTATTTTACTGATATTAGTTCCTCATGCAATTACCCATCAGAACATAATGGTTGTCAAGGGTAACTTGCTGAAATATATTATATCGGGAAGTGAATGAGCACAAACATTTAAGTTTCATATTTATTCTAGTTTACAAATATATTTGTTTGGGTATGTACCCTATCCCGATTTAAACGGTATTTTTGAATTCCCCTATTTGAGAGCTTTCCAAAAATGTATAATTTTGCTTTCATTGGTTGAACACTTTTTTGTCAACATCCTGGGATGTTGACATTTGAATTCAGATTCAGGCCTTGTGGTAGAGTCTATGAATTGCTTTCATGTATCTTGAATCAGTATTTGTACACAGATGTCTTTAAAATGTATATTAGATCTGGATATGAAAATATGAACACATATGTTGTTACAATTGTGGAGAAATGGTTTAAATAATATAAAACAAATGATAGAGTTTTGCAAAATCTGCGACATTCGTCGTGTTTACTATATTCTGTTTGGTATATAAATGTAACGGTCAGATCAATAGACCCCCATACAAATTGCTAAAATGTCGCCCCCTATAATTTTTATTAACTTGTGTGGTCATACTTATTGACTATAGAGATAACGTATGGGTGAGTCATCATGATCCCTGTTTCCATCTTAACCCTGGGCCACAAAGGTAAATAAACACTTTGTGATTATGCCTACAGCTAAGATGCACACGGGTGTCCTGCAGTACGTGTGATAACGCGAACCATATTTGCATATAGGGCGTTTTTAAATAAATAGCGATGATATTGTTTTAATCAAGTTTTGCTGTGTTTAAACAACCATAATGACAATTTTTATTGTTCATCTTGAATTCTGAAGTAAATTTTTAAACATTTAACATTTTCAACACCACTTAATGTCCCTATAAATGCAACTACCGGGGTCCAAGGGTGATTATTATGGGATAACAACGTGGTGGAAAGTCGCGATTACTATGGGATGGTTGGATATATCTTGGAAGCTGCTATATTTTCCGAAGCTGGCGATGTTTATAAAATGTAACATAACTTATATTTTTATTCCTTGTTCAAAAAATGTTACTTATTATTTGAAGTTTTTATGTTCCTGTTTTAATTTTTTTATTTATATGTAGGGTCTATCCTCTCTCCATTTTTTCTCCAACTTTTACCAGTTTTTATCCCCCCAAACTTGTTTATTTAATATTCATAACCTTAAAACATTCTTAGTTTTTTTAGTCGGGTTAATTTTCAACCCGACCTCATCAAATGTTGAGATACACAGGTGGGGCCTCGTGGGATAGAATAATGAGTCGGACGATGGAGGGTTTCAGAGAGAAAAGTGAGCCCAGCATTAAAACAAAGAGTTTTTGTTAAAATACATCATACACTGTCTAAATCTTCTTTTTCATATTTCCTTTGTGTCGTCTGTTAATTTCATTTTAGGATGTTGACCAGTTTTTTGTAAATACCTTGTTTTATATATAGTCATTTATTTAAAACCGATGAATTCGGGCAAGTTCACTGTGCAGCGAATAGGGAGAAAGCCAAGGACAATGCAATCGATTCATGATTACAATTGTTACATAATAGTTACACGTTTGTTGAAACAGAAACTTATAGAATATAAAACAATCTTTAAAATGAGGCCAAGATCATGTTTGTACCATACGGGGATCAAGAGTGATTATAAATTGAACATAGATTTGGGAACATTTTCTATATTCCCTATAGAGATAGAGAATGTACACAGCGCCACCGCCACCACCGCCACCGCCGCCATCGCCACCACCATGACTTTCGAAATATAATCAATCATTTCTCAGCCAAACAGTTGTAGAAATTCCTGATTTATTCACACAATGTAGCTGGATAAATAGGCTTTCAAATGACACCTAACATTTAGTTGTTGAGTTAATAGAGCGAGATGGATGAGTCGTCACAAAAGAATGCAACGCCACCAACCTTTTTGGGTGGTGAGTTCAAAGCACACGGCCTTAAACATAATTAGATTTTAAATAGTTAAATCGTTGGCGTTAGTAGAAGAAAAAATGCATTACAACTACAATCATGACAATAGCATACTTAAATCCCAGAAAAAAATAAAAAACATTAACGGCATTATCAAATATTTAACAAAAAAACAAAAATCCCATCATTTTTGTTCACATCTGAGAAACATTTTTTCATTGGTTGTCTTGATGTGATAGTCAGGTATGCTGTGTGGAGATAAGTGATAGACCGTTTCAAGACGTTAGTCTGTGAATCGAAACCATAATAGTAAATTTGTGCGAGGTCTATTATAGGAATCCGAATATGGGATGAAATAACCGAATCGGTCAAAATGTAACAACAATGGCCAAAAAAAGTGTTTGTTTGTCCACGTCCGACCGACCGTGTACTATAGCCTCGACCGTGTAACTTTTAATTTGTTTAATTTGTGTTTTTTTCAACAACAAAAAAAAGACATCAATAAAAAAACCCAAAAACATTTCACGTACATGTCACGTACATGGCCTTAATTGACCCCCACGTGACCATCATGTGACCCCCATACCATGTATAGTATTATGTAAGTTATTTTTGATCAAGTATGGGTCATACAAAAGATCTGAATTCGGCGTACTGGCCAGGACTGGGCCAGAACAACCACTAGCAAAAAAGAAAAGAAAAGAAAATAGAGACCCTTTATGGACAGACAAACTACTTTTTCCCCACTAATCATTGAGGTTCATCACGAATCCAAAAACAATAGTTGGCAATAATGTTTAAGTTTGGAAGTGGGTTTTTTTCTGGAATCAAGGCCCCTTAATATACCGACCCCTATTAAGACTATACTTAATACCGTATTTGGTACAACTTGAAATCACAACAACTATCATCCGAAGTTCGCATATTTTATCCGATATTATAGTGTTAACAATTCCAATTCGTGATCTAAAAGATGTGAAAATAACTCTGAACTGTATGCAGCAGCGAATATATTCAATTCGTTCCACTTCATGTTTACGACTCTCTGACTAATAACTTACCTTGAGCGGAAGACGTAACTGCAGCAGCTAAGATTAAACTTAGTTTTAGAAGATAATCCATGGTAAAAACAATCCAACTTAAATGTCATAAAACCGTGTTGTTCAATCATGCACTCACTGGTTAAATGTGATTTGAGGAGAAATAAGAAGAAATTGCTCCAACCTCCTCATATGAGTGACTAAGAGTAAGATGTGTGGGTACGGCTCCGCCCGTCGTACCTTATACCTAAATCACAGTTATGCAATGTTATTGACATAGAATATTAGTATTCAAATTTGTTATCTACGATCCAGTGAAAGGGTTGAAAGGCGGCTCAAGGAGGCTTAAACACAATTATAAACATGTAGTTTGGCTCATGTAATATCGTATGCATTATGAATATTAAATTGATTTGATTTTGTATTAGAAGCAGGATTAGACTGGTCTACCTGTCTTTCTGATGTTGCAAATCTATTCAAGCTCCCTTAAAAATTCTCCTATCAGTGCAGTGGCGTAACCAGCGGGATGGGAGGGGGGGGGGGGGGGGGGGGGGGGTACGGAAAGCGGTACGGGACCCCCGTCGCCCCAATAGGATTTGCGGCGCCGTTGAACCATTTGCGCCCCCGCTACTAAAACATCCCCCCGCGGTAGAATTTTCCTGAAGCCTGAAGCCCCCCACAGAAAGTCCCCCAACAGAAAGCCCCCCCCCGACAGAAAGCTCCAAACAGAACCCCCCCCCCCAATCCCGACGCGACAACACAATTCACCGGCGCGACAACAAATCCCCCCGTCCGTAAGCGCCCCCGCCCCTCCCCAAACAGGAAGCCCCCAACAGAAAGTCCCCCAACAGAAAGCCCCCGACAGAAAGCTCCAAACAGAAAGCCCCCTCCCGGTCCCCAACCGAAAGCCCTAGACCCGCAAATAAAAATAAATCCCCCCCCCCCCCACTACGACCAGCAACTCCCCCATATAACCCCACGTCGCCACACACCCCCGCCCCGAATATGATGTGATACCGAGTCCGCCAGTAGGCCTACAGTAGTATTTGCGGCCCCGCCAATTATAAAACATCCCCCGCGAAATAGAATTTTCCGCTGCAACTAAAAGCTTGTTGTCGCTTAGATGCTATTACGGTAGTGACATTTATGACACACATGGCCGCTATTCAATTTCCATTAAAACTTGTAATAAATTTGCGCCCCAAATGGCGATGAAAATTGTATAAACTATATGGCTATATTGCGCGAACTCATTCTATCGCGGCGGCAATATCTTGCTTACATAAGTAGCTTCCTGCCGTGTTTGTGTGTGGTGTGTAGTCGATATATACAGTCTTTTTTTGATGAAATAAATAAAATGCTTTCACACGAAGATAGTATCTCTAGATTATTACCCATTGTTGCATTCCTTGCTCGCTACACTATACGTTTATTCAAACTATTCGTTGAAGAAAATGAGGGATGAGTGCATGCCTTGTATTATTCAGTACAACGCTTATGGGGTTTTGACTATTATTCTTTTAGCATTTAAAGCCATGCTGAATAATAAATGTGTTTCTCGTCCCCGCCCTCACGATTATTTAGAGATTGCTCATTCATGGAAACCTGATGTAAACTATTAACTGCCCATGCAATAAATATATTGAGGACCTTAGACATGAGTTGATAAAGATCTCTATCACTCTATACTTTAGATGAGTTTTGGAGAATTAAGGATTTATATCTGGTAATGTAACTATAACAATGTGTCTTATGCTAGATCTTTCAAATGATGTTCTAGGGAATTCCCCGTCAGTCCGCATTCCCATCAGTCCAAAGCTCCGCTAGTCCAAATTTGTTATTAACCCCTACCTATCAAACCGCATTACTTCATTAACCCTCGCTCGGTACCTCTGAAACCACTATAACCCCCTATCTACAATATACCAACCCTCCCAACCCAAGTCACACACACCAACCAAATTGATAATCATATTTTATAACCCTCCTCGGCCATTTCCCGTACTTCATTAACCCTCGGTCACTTGGATTGTTTGGCATTTTTAAAGAAATCATCCCAGGGAAATCATGTTTTAACTTTATTATAGGCCTACTCATTATTTATTAAATCAATATTGTGACTTTCTTTATAAGAACACTCATTGGTGCCACTGTTTTAAATTGGTCTATTCTCCTCTCTACCCAAAATTGAGGCCCCCTCCCAATCAATAACATGATTTGCCCTGGCCACGTGATCTGTGATGGCTGATTTATTGAGTTCTGTTAGTGATTCTCTACGTTTAGATCTGGTGAAACTTGCTTGACCGTCTGATGCCAAATCGCCTCTTTGTCTCGCCTACATACGTCTTTTCAGGCGCGTACGCAGGATTTTGTAAAGGGGGGTGTTTTAGATTATTGATAATTATTTCACTATCCATGCCTGCGCGAATCGCTGGCCGGGATACGCTTGCGTGTCCCAAGGGGAGTTCGAGGGGGGTATCCCCCCTCGACGCCAGAAGTTTTTTGAAATTCACGGTTGAAAAGAACGCATTTCCTTGCATATTTTTGAACACTTATTGCAGGGTTTTTCTTATTTCAACGTTGCAATTTCTCACCAGTAGGCCTAACTCATGTGTTAACACCAAATCTTAATACTTTAGACTGAGTTCAACCCTAAAACATCATTATATAGGCCTACAATAACTCAATCTGCAGGCATTGGTTTTACCGGCGATCTCATTTGTTTAATGTGTGTCACATGACATGGCAGTAGCGAAGCCAGGTTATTCATATTGGGGGGGATGAGAAATGAAAATGACCCGACAAGATTTTGTGAGTGAAGAAATGCGCGCGTAGCGCGCAAAATTTGTCGAGTTTACACCTATTTTTTGCCCGATGTAGCTATATTTTCATTTTGGGAAGACATATGCGCGCGTAGCGCGGGAACAAATTTCATCTGTGTACTTTGACCATGATTCCTTTGGTCAAATGAACCGACAGTGAGAAAATCTCAACCGACACGACGTCAATATTGGTGGGGGGGGGGGCGGTCGCCCCCTTCGCCCCCCCCCCCCCCCCCCCCCCTCTGGCTACGTCACTGTGACACGGGTTATTCTCCCTTTCAAGTTTAACAGACTGACAGAAAAAGCATCGATGCCTAATAATCTCTTCAATTTAGTTTCTTTTGGTTTATCTATTTTTCTCTTTTCATTTTTATCATGTCTTTTCCCTTCATATTCTCTTAGTTTTCTTTTCACCCGGCTTGGAGGGGGTGTTTAAGGGCAGTGTCAACCCGGCACTTGTTTCAAAAATTGAATTTCATATTTCTCTATTATTTAATACTCTTATATGTATTCTATCATTACCATCATAAGTAACTAATCGAAAGCAATTATTTCCCGTTCTTTTGGGTGATTTAAATTGTTGTTTTGGTAAGTTTGAGTCAGGAAAAGGCGCATGGTTATTTGGCGGGAATTTAAGCGGAGTTCCGCGCTTTTCAAATGCTGCGACAGCTGTTCGATCATTGCGTCGCGCGTTGAAACTTCCCGCGCGTAATACTAGACGCGCCGCTTAATATCCGCGACGTAGACGCGAAAAACAAAAGAGCGCAAAACAATGTCTAAAAATGTAAACAAAGGCCAATCTTACGATCATTTAAATTTCAGTTTTCTTCCAATTTCTTCACATTGTGACAATATAAATTGAATCTGATAGTTTATTATGATTGTTCATAATAGTATATTCGCTTTTTAGGTCACACGCCCGTGTATTCCGTGAACATTTAGCTTTAAATGGTGGAAAATGTCAATATTTGTACTAAATCGATGTTTTCTAGAAGTTCAAATTTGAAGGAATTTTACGAATTTTCAGACAACATAACTAAAAATATATCAAGCTATCAGGTAAGCTTTTACTACCATTGTGTAGAGGACTTTCAGCGCTAGGAGGCAATTTTTTATTTTTTCGATTATGGATTTTAAACTCGAGATATGCATCCATTTCTAGCGAAATGTATGCAAAAAAAACACGACTTTTACACTTTTCCGATGTTTTTAGCAATATTTCCAAAACCAAGCTTTATTTTGGAAAAAGAAAAAATTGCCTCCTAGACAAAATTGTTTTGTTTACAAAAACGTATATTAGAACAAATTACCATTTTTTATTTTATAGTTATGCTGTCTGAAAAATGTGGGGTAAAAAATAGCTTTTTGGTTCATTTCTCAAAATTTAGTTTATTTTGTATTACATTGATATCACCATCGGATTCCTTATCAAATTTCCTTTCTAACCTACTTTTATGTACTTTTATTCAATATTCTCAAACTTAGAAGCAAAAGTTGATCATCAAAATAATAGGGTTGACACTTCCCTTAATGCACGTGATTAACCCTTTGAACCCTCCCCGCCTGTTTGTAACCCTCAAGAAAAGGGAACAGAACATTTTCGACTTTACATTTATTTGTGCTGTGATTAATGATTGAGGTTCATTTCTGCTTTTAAACAACCTCCTACTCCCAAACTATTCCATTTGTGAGACATATCTTCGGGTACGTATAGCGCGCGAATTATTTTCGTTTGTGTACTTTAAACCATCATAATTCCATGATTCCTCTTGTCAAATGAACGGACAATGCCAATCTCAACCGACATACAGTAAATATTGGAGGGGCAATCCCCCCGTGACCCCCTCTGGTTACGCCACTGCATCTCCCCTGTCTCCGTTGTCCCGGCCCCGCTCTTCCTTTCTCTTTTTCCTTCTCCTTTCCCTTCTCTTTTCCTCTCCTTTCCCTTCTCTTTTTCCTCTCCTTTCCCTTTTTTATTTTTTAGGACAGACCCAAGGGGGGTGTTTCACACCCAAAACACCCCCCCTGCGTACGCGTCTGCGTCTTGTCACAACTGGTACATGGTATTTTATAAATTACATTTACTTTCATGTCTTTCACTTGTTTGTCTTTTGGATGCACAAGCATATTTCTGATGGTCGTGTGCGGTTTCATGGCTTTGGGTCTACAATCTCAGTCACGTGTACGATCCACTGATTACGCCCTCCACCACCAAGGGCGTCACGAAACTGACCACTTCCGGTCAGTTTCCCGGCAAATCAACAACAGCCGATCAGTAGCTTTGAGAAAGCTGGTCGATGACCAGCGAAACTGTCCGCTAGGAAAAACGTAAGTTTTTTAATTAACCTGATATTGGTCTTGCCAAAAAAACATTCTACTTCATGATTATCAATGCCTAACACCTCTCATCATTTCTTTCCACTTCCTTAACCTTTAATACTGGTACTCATTCATATATAAAAACATTAGTGATATCAGAACTTTCATCAAGCAAACCAATCTGTTAACCCAAAAAACACTACAGTTATCAAGCGCTGTAACTTTTAACTATTAATGTTATGTATCTAAAATAGTTTTAAATGCAAGTCTGACCGATATCATAAACAGGGTGTCTCAAAAAAATTACATCGCACCATAATGGTTTAGGCGAGCATAACTTCCTAATTTAAGTATCTGAATTTTACAATTCAAAACCTGTATTCGCGCGGAGCGCACAACATTTTTGAGTTTTTGAACTAAAATTGTTCATGGAAAACTGTCCTGAAGCCACCTTGTTAAGATTAAATAATGAAATATTGAAATTAATACGCGCGGATGATCGTGGATGAACGTCCCCCACATAATATTCCCGAATATTTGGTATAAATTGAGGGCCATTATAGTGTTTAAACCTCTAAAAAATATGTGAGCGGAGCGCGCAAAATTGTTGAGTTTTAACTAAAATGGTCATGGAAATCTGTCCTGAAGCCATCTTGTTAACAGCCATTCCATTGTGACTCACGTGACATTTCTACAAAAAATCCATCTTTGAATGCATTGCCAGTGGAAAACTAGCTTTCCTCTATCTTAAATGTATCAGTTGAGACATTGTGTATGCATAGTTAAGTATACAAATATTTGCCATACAAACAATATTTTTTTAGATATCACAATTTATATATTTGATATGACTCGCGTGACAGGCTACAAAACAGGTTTTTTGACATCACTTGATTCAAATGGCTCTCCAAGAATTGTACAAGTGTGACCAAATTGTGTTTTTTTTCTGAAATAGGAACCTAACACCCTAACCCGTTCTGTGCATGAGTTACAATGTGCCCAGAGGCTTCTGTGTTGTGTGTGTAGTGGCCTGTGGAGGGCAAATAAAAAAAAATCATTCTTTATTTGATAAAGCACCACTAACTCAATTGCAAATATCAACCATTAGTTATTCAACTCTTTATTTTTTTTAGTAATCTTAAAAGATTGTTTTATTTTGTGACTCGCGTGACATATTTTTAGGGTGTTTTCGTGAAGAAATTATTGGGAAAATGCTAATAGCAATGTTTTGTCAAAGTACATGCAACAGCTATCTAATAAATGCAGACTGAGCAGCAGCTTGTGAATTTTACTCCAAACATTTCTTTGCTCGTGATTTGTACCTCTGATCTGAGCCCTCTTTTTGACTACAAGTTCAGGAGGCCGTAAATATACAGTAAAAGGGTCTAGTTTGACAAATCTTTGAAATTTGAATGGTTTCAGTATTACTCTTTTGAAATATAACTGACTGAAATGAATTCCTTTGAATCCCTTTCATTTCAATTTTTGAGTTTTTGGCAACCCTAATACACGGAATGGCTGATAAGCTTAAATAATGAAATATATACGCTATACCTAATACGCTCAACAAAAAAATTGCATTTCTAACACTTATGGTCCTGTATGATAATAACGTCCCCCACTAATTAGAATTGTTGGTGTGGTTTGAGGGTCATTATAATGTTAAAACTTGTATTCGCGCGGAAAGCACAACATTTTTGAGTGTTTTTTAAAATTGGTCATGGAAAACTGTCCTGAAGCCAAATATTTAAATTAATACGCGCAAAGCGCTCAAAAATTGGCATTTCTAACACTTAAATGTTTTTAACATCCCCACATAATATTTAGAATATTTGGTATGGTTTGATGGCCATTATAATGTTAAAACCTGTAAGAGAAAATGCGCGCGGAGCCTGCGCAAAAGTGTTGAGTTTAACTAAAATGGTCATGGAAAACTGTCCTGAATCCACCTTGTTAAGCTTAAATAATGAAATATTAAATTTAATTGCATTTCTAATTCTAATGGTCCAGTATGATAATAACGTCCCCCACCTAATATTTAGAATTTTTGGTGTGGTTTTGACATTAAAACTTTGGTCCAGTATGATGTTTTTAACGTCCCCCACATATTTAGAATATTTGGTGGGTCTGAGGGCCAATATAATCTTAAAACCTGCAGAAAATATTCGCGAAATTTAGTGACTTTTTGAACTAAAATGGTCATGGAAAACTGTCCTGAAGCCATCTTGTCAAGCTTGAATAATGAAACATTGAAACTAATGCGCGAAGTACGCAAAAATTGAAATTTCTAACACTTAAATTGGTCGTCCCCAACATAATATTTAGAATATTTGGCATGGTTTGATAGCCATTATAATGTTTAAACCTGTAGAATAAATGCGCGCGGAGCGCGCACAATTGTTCAGTTTTTAAACTAAAATGGTCATGGGAAACTGTCTTGCAATGCCATATTGTTAAGCTTGAATAAGGAAACATTCACAAACTAATGCGCGCGATGTACGCATAAATTGACATTTCTAACATTTAAATGGTCCAGTATGACGTTTTTAACGTCCCGACATAATATTTAGAATATTTGGTGTGTTTTGAGACCCATTATAATGTTGAAACCTGTTGAAAAAGTGAGCGCGAATCGAGCAAAAAAACCCAGTTTTTGAACTAAAATGGTCCTGAAAAACGTTCCTGAAGCCCTCTTGTTAAGCTTGAATAATGGAACATTGAAGCTAATACGTGCAAAGCGCGCAAAAATTGGCATTTTTAACACTAAAAGGTCTAGTACAACGTTTTTAACGTCCCTCACATTACAATTATGGGGACGTGACCCCGTAACCCCCCCCACCCCACCCCCATTTCGGCGCATATGTCCCTACCCTTCCTCCCCTACCTCCTTCTTTTCCTCCTTCTTCTCGTCTTCCTCCTTTTTTTTAAAACTCTTTTTTCAATGGGGCCACTGGAGAGGGCATTCATATTTTATCAACTAAATTAAACTAAAAGTGGTGTGCCGAAGTAAAATACTCTGAAACAGTGTGCATATTGAATTTAAATTCGTAAAATCTATCAAACAAATGTTTCACTGCATCACTTGCTTCTCTTTCTAATAATTCCATGGTCAAACACATATTTTGATCGCTAGTAGGTACAGGTGTATGTAGCTTATAGGACTAGTGAAAATGTCTACAAGAAAACGAAATCTCGTATGGTTCAATTAGATAGGCCTCCTTCGGAATGAAACAGGAGTGGGGCCAGGGGAGCAGTTGTGTGTGTGTGTGTGGTGTGTGGGGGGGGGGGGGGGGGGGGGGGCAAGGGGGCAAGGAGGCGCGGGTTGCTTGAAAGTCGCCAATTTTTGGACAGGGGGAGGGTGTATCGCCGCGATCTTAACTAGGCATATACAGTGCTAATCACAAATTTCCGACATGGGCCCAACTTAAAGCCTAAACTCATAGCCCTTGGCACATATACTCATTATGAGTTACCCATTCCTACACCCCCTTGGCATAAACCCATAACTTTTACCCTGCCCATAACCCCTAACCCTAACCTTAACCCTAACCCTAACCCTAACCCTAACCCTAACCCTAACCCTAACCCTAACCCCAACCCGAACTCATGACCCTAACCCTAACCCTAACCCATAGCTCTAACCCTAACCCTATAACCTATAACCCTATAACCCTATAACCCTATAACCCTAATCCTATGACCTTATCCAAACTTAATCCAGGGCTTAATCCTAACCCTAATCATAACCTTAGCTCGGACCTCTAACCCTAAACACTAACCCTAACCTAATTCTCTTATTGTATTGTGTTTATAGCAATTCAACCGATATCAACGGGGCCAAGGAGTCATGCCAGGCTGTCTCCCGTTGTCCGACCCCCACCCACCGCTGCCACCAGTGTATTGTAACATATATCCCTAATGTAGTCTACATTACTTCAATATGGCCGTGTGTTTTGAACTCGCCACCCTTACCGTTGCATGTCCAGATTTTTACATTTTACACCATCTGAGATTCGAATTAGCATATCACAATAACTATTTGTTCTACCCATAAAAGTATATATTTTCTGAACGGTTATCTCACAAGCTCAATAATATTTTTATACCAATCCCAATCATAATTTTACTGTGCATATTTAAGTTCCTCATGCAATTACCCATCAGAACATAATAGTTTTCAATAGTAAACATGTTGAAATACACTATATCGAGAAGTAAATGAGCACAAACGTTTAAATTTCATATTTATTAGAGTTTACAAGTATATTTCTTTGGGTATACACCCTTTCCTGATTTAAACGGTATTTTTGAATTCCCCTATTTGAGAGCTTTCCAAAGATGTATAATTTTGCTATCATCGGTTAAATATTTCTTTTGTTATAGTCATGTATGTAAAACCGCTGAATTAGGGCAAGTTCACTGTGTAGTGAATAGGGAATAAGCCAAGGACGATGCAATCGATTCGTGATTACAATTGTTACGTAATAGTTGACACGTTTGTTGAAACAGAAACTTATAGAATATAAAACAATCCATAAATTGAGAGCAAAATCATGTTTGTACCATACAGAGAAGAGAAGTTATTGTAATTTGAACGTAGAATTGGGAACATTTTCTATATTCCCCATAGAGATTGTACACAACGCCACCGCCACCGCCACCACCCCTGACTTCCACAACATAATCAATCATATCTCAGCCAAACATTTATAGAAATACCTGATTTATTCACACAACGTAGCTAAATAAATAGGCTTTCACATGACACCTCAACCATAGCTCTACCACATTTAGTTGTTGAGTTAATACTAATAGAGAGAGATGGATGATTCGTCACTGCAACGCCACCACCCTTTTTGGGTGGTGAGTTCAAAACACATGGCCATATATTAAACTTTCTAAAGTTATGCCGACTTATTAATAATCTCGTAACGCTCACTCATAGCGTATGTCTAACCGCGCCATCAACTCGGCGTGTGTATACGCAAAGGCGCGTTGCGTAGGTGTCATGCGTTCGCTTCAGTTATATTTAGAACCTGAATTACGTTTATTAATCATTAGGTAAGGTCTATGGCCTATTTACTATATAAATAACATGTTAAAACATGATTTTTACAAGTGATATTTACTGAAATAATAATAATAATAATAATAATGTGGATTTATAATGCGCACTAATCCACCAAAAATGGTGCTCGAGGCGCGATACAAAAAATAACTTACATTACAACATACATTTTAAAGTACAACTTAATCTACAATAATTTAACTAAATACAACTTAATAATGATATCATAATGTGTGAATACATGTAATACTACTAATATTTGAACATTTAAAGAAATATAGCCTATTTATATGAAACCGAAAAAACACAATTTTAATAAAAAGCATCCTTTGTCAGATGGGTTTTTAAAGAGGTCTTGAATTGTGCCAGGGATGTGCATGATCTAATATGAATGGGTAAGGCGTTCCAGAGACGTGGCGCTGCAATTGAAAAAGCTCTGTCCCCCCAAGAGTGTTTTGAACGAGGTTCACAAAGAAGTGACTTGTCGCTGGAACGGAGTGTACGAGTAGGTATGTATGGTTTAAGAAGACATGTGATATACTGCGGTGCCATGTCATTTAAAGCCTTAAAAACAATGAGCAACAATTTGTATACAATTCTGTAACCAACCGGCAGCCAATGCAACTTCTTTAAAACGGGAGTGATGTGATATCTTTTCCTAGTTAGAGTGACCAACCGCGCAGCGTTGTTCTGAATACGCTGAAGACGTGCAATCTGATCTTGCGGAAGGCCAAACAAGAGGGAGTTACCCATATCAAGCCGGGAGGTTACAAAACTGTGAACAATTTGTTCAGTGGCATGAGGATTTAAGTACTTTCTTATTCTACTAATGTTTCTGATATGAAATGAAGCAGAACGAACAATATTAGAAATATGAGCATTAAGAGACATTGATGAATCAAAAATAGCACCTAGATTACGAGCCTTTGTTGCAGGTGTGATGTCCGCATCACCAATTGTAATATGTGGGACATGAATCTTTGACATTTGTTGTCTAGAACCAATCAAAACAAATTCGGTCTTCTCATCATTCAACTTGAGAAAATTCTCCTGCATCCACCTACGAATTTCACAAATGCATGACTCTATCTCAGTGTGTGTCACGTCAACCAGACACGAATTGAGTCAAAATCGTATCACTTTAAGGAGTAAAACACTCCATATTGTGTAGCTTTATTTTTGATAGACCATGCGTATCTCAACGGTAACATTACAAAGTTCTGATCAAATTTATTTATAAAAAATAAAAAATAAACAAACAGTATTTATGTTTCAAAAATGGACGGACAACATATGTTTGATGATTGATCTAATGTCGATTTTGATATGTCAAAGCATGCATATGTTTTTAAATGAATTCGATTTGTTAAGTAAATAAGATAACAGCCTGCTTGTTAAATTATTGCTATTTTTGGGGTAAAAATACCGATCTTTAAATGGATGTAGTTTTTAAAGTAGGGCATGGAATTTGATGTGTATTGTTTAGAATTGTGTTGGTAACAATATGAAAGAGATGAAATTGTCAAAATATAAAATTATGGTGGTTCTAAGGGGGCGCACCACCAAATCACTCCGCATTCATGTAATAACGCAATTCGGTTAATGAAGTTCTAACATTGAAGTCACGATTTTAATAAGAAGATAGGCTTGAAATTGCACGATATTCGGCAATATGATTGAGATATAAGTTAAAATTATATAACCAATAAATCATACTATTTTGAAAACGTTAAGCTAAAATAGGCACGCGGATGTTCACGACAGCCGATACCCAAATATGAGTGATGTGTATCATTGAAAATAGGGTTGCGGCGCTATTTGTCGCTGTAGCGGGAAAAGTCAAGGGATAGGACCATGTTTTGACCGGTGATTTAGAGAGTTGAGATAATTTTCCTTATTTTGAGAACAAACAGTGTCTCTCAAGTATTGCAGAATATTTCAAAATATGACAATGAAAATGACTCTAAACACGTCTGATGCATTATGCGCCGCGTATAATTTACGGGGCCCTCCCAATTGATAGTTTATAATTTACATAAATATTCAACAGGGTTTTCCAAATTTTGGTAAAATATTCAAAAGATTGAAGACAAATGCTTGAATTTGATATCAAACATTATATCTCAAGTTTTGCAGAAAGCGCCACAATAGCACCGTGAACATGACTGTCAACACTCAAATTTCATGAAGCGTTTATTTGGTGGTGCGCCCCCTGGATACGCCACTGATCTAATCTCATTGATTTTGATGATAAAAATAATTAATGAACTTTGGGCAGGGTCGGCGATGTATTTAGGGTAGGTCGGGTTGGCCAATCAAACTTCTTCTTTTTTATGCCTAAGGTCTACAATGGTAGAACCATCCATACAATTATAGTATATCAATACCATACTATGATAAGCCCTGCGTGTTTGTCCGTATAATAATATTGCAGTAAAAATGGTATGAGGCTACTTTCTATTCATATGCGCCGCAATATGACTGCCTAATCTACCTATAGTAAACTCAGTGAGTACCTCCTTTTTATGTAGTAACAATTCTAAGCGATGAAGCTTAAAAAAAATTACGAAAGCTTATAAATCACTCAATACATTATCTTCAATAAACCACAGCTCAGTGGCTACACTTTTGTAATGAAAAACGATATGCAACAATAGGCAGCAGTTTCTGAGTAAATAATGTTTGTTTGTGAACAAATATAGACAGTGCATTTTTTTAAATCTTTTATTGTTTGTTACTATCATTTTACATGGTTTCATCATGTTTACATTTCATAATATCGATACATGTATAACACATTTTCATATGCTTTTCAGTATGTTTACATTGCATATCAATTTACTTTCCAGCATTTTTATATGCTTTTCGGCATGTTTACATTCGTAATTTTCACATTTCATGTCAAAATACATATTTTTCACATTTCATTGTTCATGCCTACAAATACATATGCTTTTCACATTTTCATATGCTTTTAAGCATGTTTTCCTTGCATATCATGTATAGCACAATTTCATATGCTTTTCAAGCATGTTTACATTGCATATCATTACATGTTGACACATTTTCATATGCTTTTCAGCCTTTTTACATTTTCATGTTTACATGTTTACATTCATGTTCACATGTTTACATTACATATCAGCATTTTTACATGTTCATGTTTACATTTTTCACATTTCACATGTTTATATTACTTGCCTGTCATATGCTTTTCAGTATGATTACATTGCCTATCATGTATAGCACATTTTCATATGCTTTTCAGCATGTTTGTATATGCTTTTCATTCACATAATTTTCATAGTTTCAATCGCATGTATAACACATTTTCATATGCTTTTCAGGTTTACATTGCATACCATTACATAACACATATGCATTTCGGCATATTTACATTCATGTTCACATAATTTTTACATTTCATGTTTACATTTCATGTTTACATTTCATGTTTACATTTCATGTTTACATTTCATGTTTACATTTCATGTTTACATTTCATGTTTACATTTCATGTTTACATTTCATGTTTACATTTCATGTTTACATTTCATGTTTACATTTCATGTTTACATTTCATATTAATTACGGCATATTTACATTCATGTTCACATAATTTTTACATTTCATGTTTACATTTCATGTTTACATTTCATGTTTACATTTCATATTAGTTACATGTATAACACATTTTCATATGCTTTTCATCATGTTTACATTTTTGGCTTTTAAGCATGTTCATTTCAACGTTACACGGTATATCATGTTTACAATACATAGCATCATGTTCATCTTTAGATTGTTGTAAATCTTCTTTCATTTTTTAGATCAATTCTTCCAGAGTTTTCTAATTTTAAGTTCTAAATATAAGACACTTAGTAAATCAGGATGTTTTCCATATCTGTACTTACTAATAGTTGATTTGGCAACACTAATACACGTATTGACGATATTAGTGTTCTTGTTATTATCATCATGGTAGCCAAACAATACATCTTTTTGCAATATCTTTATGTCTAGATTATACATGTTGCAAAAGTATTCTTTCAGTCTCTTTCCATATTATTTTGATTTTCTTACAACTATAAAAGAAATGTTCAATGTAATCTATTTCGTTACAAGTTTCACAGATATCATTTTCTTCCTTCTTTATTTTCTTAAGAAATACTTTTGTTGGATAAATGTTGCTAATGATTTTCCAGTTCAATGTTTTTCGTCGTGGCTCTTTGATGTCTTGAACAAGTGTTTTCCAAATAATGGACCAATCGAAATTCATATTATCGAGCTTATTTTCCCAGAAATTTTGACATCTTGGTTTCAATGATATCTGTGATTGCATTGCTATTCTGTACAGTTTTGTTGTACATTTAGATAATTTAACAAAGGCTTCTCCATAATTAAAATTTACGTCATAGATATTGTTTAAAGAATCTGTAGATGTTTTCCACGTATGTGGCATTGCTTGTCTTAAAGCAATGTATTTCAACACAAAACTACCATCATTTTTAAAATGCAATTTCAGCTCCTCCATTGACTTAAATTCCCTTTTTTGGTTATACAGATCTGAGACGTACATTATACCCTTCTTTGCCCATTCCTTAAAATATAATGTTTTATCTCTACTAGTTATACATTCATTATTCAAAATAACCTGATTTTCCCACGATTCTACTTGATCTATGTTCTGGGAACATTTTGTTTAAAACCAAGCCTTAATCAAATTACTATAGAACATGGGTAACTTATATATCTTTGGTGGTATCTTAAACAATTCGTTCATACTTTCTAAAGTACAGTTGCATTTTAAAATATTGAGACCCAAATATGTTTCGCTTAATAAATGTAGTGGAATCATTTTCCATGTGTCTGTTTCGGGAGACATCAGCTTTTTTAACCAAGAAATCTTTAACGAATCTAAAAAATATTTAAAGTTCAGTGCATTAGCATAATTTATATCTTTACCAAACCAAACTGACTATCGACTACAACACACGGCAGCTACTTCGATGAGCAAAATATGTGCGCCGCGATTGGAAGATTGTGCGCATTACCCATTGAGTTTACACGATTTTCATCTTACCGGGGCCGCAATTTTATTCCACGCGTCTATATAAATTGAATAGCGGCCTAGGGACACTCGTCGGTTATGTTGCTGCCGCGCCGAGGGATGATGTTGGTTATAGGGTTGTTTCATTGTTTCGGAATAGCGGGATTGGTGACAGTGGGTGGGTGGGTGGGTGGGGGTGGGGGTGTCGTTTGAGGATAGAGTGATATGTGGGGGGGGGGGGGGGGCGGCTGGACGACGGTGTGATCTTTGTTGAATGGGGGATCGGCATAGCGGGGCCGTGTTCGTGATGCAGCTTGTGGGGGGTGGGTGGGAAGGGGTTTGTTGCAGCTGGGGTCGGAGTTTGTTGCAGCGGAGGTGGGGGGGGGGGGGGGGGTCGGAGTTTGTTTCGGCGGGGGGGGGGGGGGGGGCGGGCGGAGTTTGTTGCAGCGGGGGTAGAGTTTGTTGCAGCGGGGGCTGAGTTTGTTTTATGGGGTACACTTTCGTGGCGGGGGCGCAACGGCGCCACACTTCTCAACTGGGACGGGACCGCTTTCCGTACGGCGGTCTCTTTACGCATTTGGAAAATATTTGCGCCATTTCCATAGGAAATACACGTTATCATGTTGGGGCGGCGGGGGAACGGTACGGGACCCCCGCCGCCCCAATAGGCTTTGCGGCGCCGTTGAACCATTTGCGCCCCCGCTACTAAAACATCCCCCCACGATAGAGAATTTTCCGCCGCGACGTCAAAATACCGCCGCGGGGGAACTTTTAAAAATAAATTGCATCGTATTCCCGACGCGACAACACAATTCACCTGTGCGACAACGAATCCCCCCTCCATAAGCGCCCCCGCTCCCCCAAACAGGAAGCCCCCCTAAGAAATTCCCCCAACAGAAAGCCCTCCCCCCCCCCCCCCGAGACAGAAAGCTCCAAACAGAAAGCCCCCTCCTCAACCGAAAGTCCTAGACCCGCAAATAAAAATGAATGGGTCCCCCCACTACGACCAGCAACTCCCCCACATAACCCCACGTCGCCACCCCCACTCGTATTAAGCCGCCACCCCCCGTAAGCCGCCACCCCCCCCCCCCCCGATATGATGTGATACCGAGTCCGCCCAGTACAGTAGTACTTGCGGCCCCGCCAATTATAAAACGGCCCGCGAAATAGAATTTTCCGCTGCAACTAAAAGCTTGTTGTCGCTTAGATGCTATTACGGTAGTGACATTTATGACACACATGGCCGCTATTCAATTTCCATTAAAAATTGTAATAAAATTGCGCCCCAATGGCGATGAAAATTGTATAAACTATATGGCTATTGCGCGAATCATTCTATCGCGGCGGCAATATCTTGCTTACATAAGTAGCTGCCTGCCGTGTTTGTGTGTGGTGTGTAGTCGATATACAGTCTTTTTAGATTAAATAAATAAAATGCTTTCACAATAAGATAGAATTTACTCTAGATCATTACCTTGCATTCGTTGCTCGCTACACTAATACGTTTATTCAAACTATTCATGAAGAAAATGAGGGATGAGTCCAAGGTGCTAAATAAAATAGAAGAAACAAATATTTGATTCTTTTTTACAATTCATTAAATGTTCAATAACTTAGAAACGCCAGCCCCATAGACCCACCCGACTGAGAAGTCAGTCCGCCCGTCATCAGAGTGACATTTTACAGTAGTATTATTTTGGCGGCCATCTTGGATTTAGGTGTGTTAACAAAGCAAAAGTTCTGGATATTAGTGTCTAGTGGTCTTACATACATCCCACTATTAAAACTATACTTTCACCATACAATTTGATTGAGATTTGACCAGTTGGGCGGCCATTTTGGTAACATCATGAATATGCTTTAGGACTATGAGAGTAAGTCAAACAGTTAGTTTGAGGTAGTCCGGAGGGGGGTGGGGGGGGGGGGGGGGGGGGTGCACAATAACCTCTATATATACCAGACTATAGGCCTACTGCGAACAACTTGGAAACGCCAGTAGTACGGCTCGACGACGTTAAAATTGACAGTTGGATTTAAAATCTTACTACGCATTAATCGTTGAAAATCTTTTTTCAAAGTCTGCCTTAAAAGTCGTTATTGGTTTTACTGATTCGTCTAGACTTAAAACGTGTCTTAAAGTATTAAACAGCAATAGAAGACTTCACTTTACTCACATTCACCATCATAATGGATGATTTCGCATTTTGAATTTTCTTTCAACAACCCATTTGGTTCACTAATAGGCTTTGCATTGCTTGCAAACAGAGCCGATTAAGAAACATCAGGCAATACAACCTTTTGTATTTTGTAGCAAAGCGGCGTAATACACATTTAAAGGAGAAATGAGTTACTTTTAGATTATAGAGCTTCATTTACGTAGAGCAACATTTACGTAGCTCGCCTTACAACGGTAAATGCATGTCCTTTCTTTCAGCGGTTATAGCTTTCACTGATTAACCGATCAATACCACGTCATTTTTTAAAAGAAATCACACACAAAGTATAGAAAATAATTATACAGAAACAGTGGCGTACCCATCTTTTGGAAACTGGGGGGGGGGGGGGGGGGGGGGGGGGGGGGGGGGGGAACGACCATATTTGTACCGACGAAGGCATGATTTACCGACAATTTTTTTTACAAACATGCCCAATTTTTATTGTGGGGGGGGGGGGGGGGTAGCGACGCATGGTCAAATACGCAAATCTACCGACGGAGGCTCGAATTTACCGACGAGCATATTCCGGGGGGGGGGGGGCCTCTGGGTACGCCACTGTACAGAAATAGAAGAACCAACAGTCAAAGGGATGAAAGCTTAAAATGTGAAGACAAGTTTGTCACAAGCTTTTTTTATCATGAAAGTCTTTTGCATATTATAATATGTCAGACATGTGTTTTTGGGAAAGCACCAATATTTCCATCACTTTTTCGTACCAATGCAGAGAACGTACTTATCAGGTCTACTATGTCATGTACATGTATCAAGTTTCTAAAGGGTTGTCATTATGAATACACACTTAAAGAGAGGTAGTTGAAAATGACCCCCTTCAGGGTTGAATATGCACTGACTGAAAAAGGGTTAAATATGACACTTTTCCAGTCATTTCTCACCCCTTTTTTGTACCAACTGACCAAGAAAGTGACAGAAAAAGAGTAAAATTGACTAGAAAAGACTCATATTTAACCCCTTTTTTAGTCGGTGCATAGTTGACTCTAAAAAGTGGTCATTTTTAACTACCTATTTTTAAAGTGTATACATTTCACTCGTCATTCGTCAAAGGACAGGAATCGATCCTAGCATTAATCGTAACTACATGAATGTAAACATGAATGTAAACATGAACATGTAAAAATGCTAATATGTAATGTAAACATGTGAAATGGTGATGTGAACATGTACACATGTAACATGAAAATGTATAAGGCTGAAAAGCATATGAAAATGTGTAACACTGTAATGATATGCAATGTAAACATGCTTGAAAAGCATATGAAATTGTGCTATACATGATATGCAAGGAAAACATGCTGAAAAGCATATGAAAATGTGAAAGCATATGTATTTGTAGGCATGAACAATGAAATGTGAAAAGTATGTATTTGACATGAAATGTTGAAAATTACGAATGTAACATGCCGAAAAGCATATAAAAATGTTGGAAAGTAAATTGATATGCAATGTAAACATGCTGAAAAGCATATGAAAATGTTTTATACATGTATCGATATTATGAAATGTAAACATGATGAAACCATGTAAAATGATAGTAACAAACAATAAAAGATAATAAAAAAAATTTAAAAAAATCGTAACTACTGACGTTACTTTACATCTTTAACACTGTACTGTCATTTCATTGTGAAACATGAGTGAGACGAGAGTTGGAAGTTTTCACCGCCCACGTTGTGTAGCGCCCCTATAATGTATAATATATATTTGGTGAAATAATAGATTGTGTTTTCGGCGGAGGAGATATTCTCCCATAATATTCATTGACTCCCTGTGTCAGTCAGTCATTGGTCAATTATGAACGTATGACATTTATAATGCTGAATGTATCACGCCCAACTTCCCCCGTGAAGCTGCTTGCTGCTTCAGCGTTAGATCAAATTAACTTAAATCATAATGGATTTTGTTCACCATACGTCACACTATCTACATTGACATGATTGAGAAGCCTGCAATCATGATATTCAGAAATGCATGATTTTGAAATATCAATAATATTTCGTATGTAATCATGGTAATGGTGTATGCAAAATCTTCGACTCATAATTCTGGTTAAATCGTGTTTTCTTAGCAAAATGTGACGTTCTCATCTCTAGCAGTGAAAGATGTTATATAAACAATAGCCGTAAACAATAGCCGATGTTACAACGGTTTATTACTTTTAATAGTTTACACCATTCAGCTTTGGTGTGTGTTCTGGTTTTGCTCGATTTCATTTTCTCCGGTGATAGTCAACAATACTTCGTTTAGTCACTAGTCGATGTTGTTTTCTACAGTATAGTAATACAATATTCTACTTATGTCGATTCTGGACACTTTTAGTTGAAATATTCTGTTATCTGCGATGGTAGTCGATGTAATTTACTTCCGAAAGAGCCAACATACCTTTTATTTAGTGTAGATTAGCATCGCATTTGAATTGATCGATACATTTCGCCATTGACTGATAAACGACGCTGTTTGTATTATTGTTAGTCTATACCACCCTCGTGTGATATAGCTTGGATAGAACTTCTAAAAATGTGACACTGGAACTGCGGGATAAGGTAGTACTGGTTTCATGACGGTGCCTGTATCAATCACTGAGGAAAACTGGTATGAATTTGCACAACATGTACTTGTAATGTTTTAAGTTACGTTGTATGAGCTATAAGTTTAGTCCGTCCAAGTCTCACTGTTGCTCGGTGCTCGCTACATCAGCTATTTGGGCGTTCTTGTTTCGCAGATGGCAACAAGTGCTAGACAAGTGAAGATTTGAATAAACTCTGATTATACGTCATATCTGCAAAACCTATATCAAGATTCATTTAATAATACACTGACCGTTCGATCATGGCCGGTAGTGCCTTCATCTTAATCATGCAACTAGTACTAGGACTAGTCATGATACTCGGGGACATATCACTAAACGCACACGCGGTTGATGCGAACCCACGTCCACTATCAATGAAAACTTTCTGGGATGCTGAGAACAACGACACTCAACTGTGTCACCTTAAACATGTTAAAGAAAGAAATTATAGCCGACAAGCTGTCCTGTTCAGTGGAAGCGCTCATCGAACCTGCAGTCTCCAAGTCAATGTGTCGTTAGGATATCACGCTCGGATAGATGTATTCACCAGCAATGCTTCAAAGGAACAGTTTTTCCTTTACATTGAAAGGAAAGGAGAATTGATGGACTGTATAAATAAGTATATCGCTTATGACAGAAATAGTAAAGCATGCAGTGCCATCCTTATACAAGATATGTTCCAAATAAATCTGCAAGGTAATACCAGTGTCTTAATCAGAGGGATATCTGCGCTAGAAACACCACGATCTTGCCCAGAATCTTATGATCAAGTATCATCCCTCATACCCGCTAATACAAATCATACACCAAATTGCAATAGGGTAAAGGGGTATATAAACCAAATCACATGTGATGTTGACTATAATGATAGATGTAGACTGACATTTCCCCCAAATTGCAATGCCACTCTGTTACACAGAAAAGTGTTGTTTCAATGTACCGGTGAGCTTCAGTCGCACCAATCATTGGTAATCTATCCAATTGACACATCCTTTTTAGATCTAAGTCATAACAATATATTAAAACTTGGCATGACCGTATCTCAAGGATTGAATAATTTGCACCGACCATATCCATTTAGTAATTACTCGGTTAATACTGACTTACAGTCATTTAGTGTATTTGGATTATATAATCTTAATCGTCTTTATATTAATGCAAATAAGTTGACCCAAATTAATGTAGATGCGTTTCAGTCTTTGACCCCGTTAACTCACCTGAAGTTAAACAATAATGTATTGACTACGTTGCCGGTTGGGTTGTTTGAGGGGCTTGAGAACTTGTATTTATTGTACCTGTATTCCAATCAATTGGTCAGTTTGAATGCGAGCACATTTTCCGGTTTGGGTAGGCTCTCATATTTAGCACTGGATGACAATAAATTGGCGACATTGCCAACCAATTTATTCATCGGACTGAATAACTTGACTAAACTGTGGTTGTATGGAAACCAACTGGTCATGGTTAGTGATAGAACATTTAATGGTCTAAATAGGTTGACTTATCTGTCTCTACGTAATAATAAGTTGACACTATTGCCAAGCAATTTGTTTAAAGGGCTTGACAGTTTGCTTGACTTGTACGTGCAAGGAAACCAATTGGGCGCCTTGAATGAGAGCACATTCCATGGTTTGGGTAGGTTGCAATATCTTTCTCTGCGTGATAATAAGTTGAGATATTTACCAATGGGTTTGTTTAAAGGACTTGTGAACTTGAATAATCTTTATTTGTATGGAAATAATTTGACAGCACTGAATTCAAACATGTTTAACGGGTTGGATAGGTTAACTCTCGTGTATTTGCATAGAAATAATCTGACAACATTGTCGAGTAGTTTGTTTCAGGGACTGGGAAACTTGATTAAACTGTTCCTAAATGAAAACCGATTGGTGACCTTAAATGACAGTACATTTCAGAGGTTAGGTAAGTTAAACGAACTGTCTCTGCGTGATAATGTATTAAGAACGTTACCAAGTAGTTTGTTTAGGAGACTTGAAAGCTTAGTAACGTTGTACCTGGATGGAAACCATTTGATCACATTACCAAGCGGATTGTTTGAGGGATTAGGAAACCTGCAAGAACTGTCCCTAGACAGAAATCGACTGATCAGATTACACCCTCACATATTTCGTTATTTGACAAATCTAAGATCACTCTTGATTGGTATTAACAGATTAGAATCATTGCCTAGTGCCATTTTCAATAACTTGAGCAATCTGGATTATATATCTTTGCATGCGAATCAAATCACGTCGCTAAGCCCTGGCATTTTTCAAGGATTATTCCAATTACATGTCCTTAATATGAAGAATAATACACTACGACAACTTGATTCTGATATTTTCAGGGATATAGTAAATATAACTTATATTAGATTATCTGAAAACCAATTAAAAGACTCTCCTAATATTAGACATTTGACTCGCCTAACTTTATTCGATCTGAGAAACAATACATTAACGGAAATAACACGTGGCACCTTCTCTGGACTCCCTAGAAATTCAGAGTTAGCTGTAAGTCAACACGAAATATGCGAGTGTTATGTGCTTGATGGTGTCAAATGTAGTGCATCCGATAACAGATCACCCTATCTCACATGCGATAGGTTATTGTCAGATAGGGTATTAGTTGTTTTGATGTGGCTAATTGGTATTAATGCACTTGGTGGAAATATTTTTGTTTTGGTTTGGCGAAAAGTGAAAACTAAAAAATATAAAGTACAGGATTTATTACTTAGTAATTTGGCAATGGCTGATTCGCTGATGGGTTTGTACATGGTGATCATTGCTTCCGCTGATATCTATTATGGAGATTTGTTCCCAATGCAATCTGAAATCTGGAGATCTGGCATTACTTGCAGAGTAGCAGGAGCACTGTCGATAGCGTCTACCGAATTATCAGTGCTCTTTCTAGGGTTAATAAGTATTGATCGATTTATTTGTATTAAGTACCCATACTCCAATAAGAAATTGGGTATTAAGTCAACGAGTTTAATATCAGTACTAATATGGATATGTTCTCTAGCATTGGGGGTTGTCCCATCTATTCTAGCAGGACGAAATTTTAGATTTTATGATAACTCACATGTTTGTATTGGTTTGCCTTTAGCTTTAACCAAAACATACTCCAATTACGAAAATTCAACAATAATTGCAATTGATAATTTGTCATTTCCAAGAAACAAGTTTACTACAACATTCACAGGTCTGATCAATGGTTTGTATTTTTCAACAGCGCTATTTCTAGGTCTCAACGGTTTATGTTACCTTATAATATTGGGGTGTTATATCGAGATAATCCGGGCTGTTACAAAGTCGGCAAAACAATCTGGACGTACCCCTGATATGGATGAACAAATCAGACTCACCAGTAAAGTAACTGCTATTGTTGCCACAGATTTCATGTGCATTTCTCCAGTAATTATCCTTGGAATCCTCGTTCAGACAAGGGTCATTGAACTACCCCCCTCAGTTTATGCATGGTCAGTGACCTTTGTGTTACCAATTAATTCGGCAATTAATCCATATCTGTACACAATTGCAGAAATCATCTCAAGTAATCGCAAGAAAAAAGAAAACAAAAAGATTCAGCAGTCAATGGCTCTACAGTCACTGAAAATGTGATAGGACTAGAATGGTTATCATTATGTTCCCATCCCTTAACACTTTTGGACCGGTGATTTGACATTTCGTCGGTATAGTAATAAATCATCTAATGATGCGCGTGGTCCTATGTGGTCCGATTAAAAGACTGCAAATAACATAATTATGCCCCAAGGGCATACACTAACCTTCATAACCCTAAAAATGGACCACATAGTCAGCGATTGACCAAATCATAGATGATTTATTATCGGCAAAATGTCAAAATCACTGGTCCAAAAGTGTTAAGGGATGGGAACATAATGATACTATACACCTATCACAAACAGTTCCTGACACCAGGTATTTTTTATCTTAGCTTATTGAAATCAGTAGTCTGTATCAAAAATCTTAAATATACACTAAACGAGCAAATATTGCTTTCCGTAATTTGAAACCTCATTCATGAAAATTGAGTGGACACTTCTAAAGTTATGATGCTTTAAGTGATGAGATCTAACTTAAAAAACGTTGTAGCAAAACGTTGTAGCAATTCTTTGGGATGCCATCGAACACTGTTCGCTTTCGAAACCGATCAGGCATGAATGGAGAGAGCTGATATTTATTTCACAGAACACACTATAGGCAATGACATCCCATAGCAAATAAATTGACTACATGTACAACTTTTTTCTCATTAGAAATTTGCTCGCTTATATGAATATCTCAGATTTTTGGTAATTATTGAATTTGAATTATCTATAAACACCCGGTCAGGAACTTTTGTTGTGTTAAGTGTATTGTTATTACCCAACAAGTCATAATTTTAATGATAATATAACTAATGAAGTTGCATAATATTATAATAACTCAGTCTTAGTGCTATCATACAAATCTACCAGTGTGTCGGGAACAAAACTATATTGTACATAACTTCTTATTTGAACTGTTATTTACAAGTTTCTTGTGATTTTAAAACGATACTGTAGTGATAGCGATTCTCGCAAATGTCCACTGTATTTAATATCATGTGAACAAATATAAAGAAAGGCCTATTGTGTTTACTAAGAACAATGTAGTATTAGATGAATAAAAGCATATTAGATCACCTCCTTAATATTTTAAAGCTACGTTTCTTTCCGAACTAGTTTGTCCTACATCCGATGTTTTGTTAGCAAGTGATCAGCCAAAGGTTAACTGTCGTTTACCTTTGTATACCTAATGAATACAGGTGTCAAAAGGTCGACAGACATATGTCTAAACCCACTAGTCAAGGCTGACCCCATTCGCCCATATATTCTTTCTAAACCCAACAGCAGAAGATCATGGTGTCTATGAACAATTCCAGAACGGAAGCAAAGTTTTCAAAGCTGCTTCCTTCCCGCAATAAATATTTCGGACCTGTCACATAGACATTTGAGTGATGAGATTTTTGATGGTGTCGAAGGAAACACCATTGACAGAAAAGGACATTTAGACTTAGAAATTGGACTTGTAAGTCTACTTCAATTTCTGCCATAAGTATGATAAGAATAAGAATAATTTAGCTTGACAAGAATATGAATATTTTCCCTTTAGCCTATTTAAAATATGCAATATTCCACTGTCATGTTACTCTACCTTTACTGTGCGAATTACCAATATACATACTACAAAATGAGTTAACTTGCCTAGTTGGTCACATTTTCCTTAATTGATGATGGATTTTGCTCATCTTTTCAGGATTTTAACTTTATTAGTTTTACTTTACAATGAAATCAAATTGGTCATGTCCAGTGGTTTTAATCAGGATTAAATCTACGCTGAAAGAGAGTCCTATTTTTTTGATACTACACCCTGTATGTTAGAAAACACATTATCAAGCCCAAATCGCGTAGTGTAACAAAAAAACATCACACTCATATATTTATCATAAAACGAATAAAAACCGCCATCTTTCAACATGCCAACAATGACGTCGTAGTTATACAAGACGTACATGGGACGTGTCCCATTTCACGACCCCTCCCTTTTTTGTTCCGTAACATTTGAAAAACTTCCCATTGAATATAGTGTCTGGGCCAAGTGACTGTTTTGGTCAGGAAGCTATACGGCTAATGTGAGCTGACATTTGACCTAATAAAACTAATAGATGCTTTCTTACTTGTAGATATGACACACTTTTTATGGTTTGTTGTATTCATCTGAACAATTTGAAACCATTAAAATCGGAGCATTATGAACATTTAGTGACCCCTGAACAAAGAATTTGATAAAACATGTTGACCTTTTCCTTTTTTGCCCTATATGTCGGAAACTAAACATCTGGTTATTGACTTTGTTGCTCCTTATGATCACAGGAACAGTTTGAAATGTATTACATTTGACCCCTAAATGACCTTTGATAAGCGGCCTTAAACTACTCAATTGAAAAGTCTAGCAAGCAAAAATATTGTTGAAATTAAGGAACAATTGGCGCTTGCCCCATGTGACTATAATACACGTGCATTATGTGTCTGTAAATTGTATTAATTCATGATGTCTATTGCTAGCTACGTATATGTCACGAATTTTATAGAAAATCCCTCTTCTACAATGGAGCACCAATTGAAGATAAGTTGAACTGATCAGTGTTTTCTTTATTTCTTTTAATATGACGCTTCAAAAAAACATAAAACTACTTCAGAAAATTGTATTTATGTATATAACTAATTAAGAGCAACTTTTCCAACCTTGAGTAATGTCCTTTAAGGGGGTGTAGACCCTCAGCATAGCCTCCGTAAAGCTGCAGTAACTCCTTCATTATTCATTTAATCTATATATAAAAGTATACATTTTTTTAAAGAAAAGGGTTCAATGAATCCAACCATGAAGAAGAAATTGACCATTTGGAGAAAATTATAAAAAAACCGTTTTATGACCCATTTTAGGTTTGGAAAAGATAATTAAAAACATATTTTGTCAAATTTTTTCATACTAGTTTTATTATAATCCTAATGTTTTTTGTTTTTTTAATATCTTAATTATTTTTTGAATTATTGTCCAAAAAGTGCCAATTTTTAGTTGTTGGAGTTTTCATGATTTTGGATGTAAAAAATCACATTTGTTAGCATTTTTTGGTTTATAGTTCAAAATATAAATAAGATATTAAACAAAAAAGAAGTTATGCTATGGATGTGATATTGTTCGAAAGAAGAATACACGAGCTCGTTTTTTCATCGATGATATATCAGAACAATTGGCGATTGAAAATAATTTACAACACCTTCTATGGTAGTCCCTTTTCACAGCTAGGAACTTACACCGGTGTACACTAACTGGTTAACATTGAGTCATAAGGCATAAGTGGTATATTTTCCTGTCAAATCGGTTGAACTGGTTTTGATGTCACACGTGATTTTAATACCAATTTAGCAATGTTGATTTTTTTATTTCAAATCGAAGTTTGGAGATTTTAAAGCTTCCAGAATGTATAAACATGGTTGCAATCCATAGTGAGAATAAGAAAGTGAAACTAAAACGCCGTCAATATTAGTCGCAAGTAAATGTGGTCATGTGTTTTGAACTCTCCGCCCAAAAAGGGTGGTGGCGTTGCATTTTTGGTGACGAATCATCCATCTCTCTCTGTTAACTCAACAACTAAATGTGGTAGAGCTATAATGGTTGAGGTGTCATGTGAAAGCCTATTTATCTAGCTACATTGTGTGAATAAATCAGGTATTTCTATATAACTGTTTGACTGAGATATGATTTTGTTTTTTTGTTGTTGAAATATCTTGTCATAGTTTACTTTTGTAAATATCACTCATCGATTATATAACATTTCAGTAACACAATGTTGACAACCATTACATTCAAACTTGTACACAACAGTTACAAATGCTTTTTGAGGACATTTTGTGAATGTTTGCACTAAATGGTTTGTCGATGAATTTCTTTATCAGTGTTTGATAAACATTTACTAAAATATTTGATTATGTGTTTGCTGGGATACGATAGAAACTGCGAAACATTAATTTGTTGATATTAACACGTTTCGGCGTCATTGAACTTGAATCTATATTTACACATAATTCGGGACATGCGTTTGCTTCCTCAACGATATAGACACTTGCGGTTTTTTGTTTTGGAGAGAGCTATGATTGATTTGTCATGAAACTGTGATAGATTACTTTGTTGATGAACATGTTTTGTCGCAGTAGCGCTGTGTTTCTCTTATTGAATTTGGATCTATATTCACACATAACTCGTAACATTTTCTGCGTTTGTTTCATTAACGATGCAATTGTAGACACTAGCGAGGTGTTTTGTTGTTGAGAGAGCTATGAAATTCTTTAGATTCATTAGTGTTGATGAACATGCTTCGTTGCAGCAGCGCCATTACGCCTTCTATTGCTTATTAAATTTTAACCGTTACTTACTCTGCGTTTGCTCCGTTATTATGTAGACATGTTTGGACACGTTGCGAGTTCTGGGAGAGAGACCCGTGAAAGTATATAGTAAAATCGTGCTCAGCAAAAGAAAGTTATACACTTTACAAAACAACAAAGATAAGTCCGTCACATTTGTGACACAGGGGTGCCTCATGGTACATGACAAAGTGACCTCATTAAAGTGACGCACCATTCCCGGGGGTCGTTGCGTCATACAACTGTCATATATCCAACATATATCCCATCTCGTATTTGTCCCATATTTTTTTTTTTTAAATCTTTTATTGTTTGTTACTATCATTTTACATGGTTTCATCATGTTTACATTTCATAATATCGATACATGTATAACACATTTTCATATGCTTTTCAGCATGTTTACATTGCATATCAATTTACTTTCCAGCATTTTTATATGCTTTTCGGCATGTTTACATTCGTAATTTTCACATTTCATGTCAAATACATACTTTTCACATTTCATTGTTCATGCCTACAAATACATATGCTTTTCACAATTTCATATGCTTTTCAGCATGTTTTCCTTGCATATCATGTATAGCACAATTTCATATGCTTTTCAAGCATGTTTACATTGCATATCATTACATGTTAACACATTTTCATATGCTTTTCAGCCTTTTTACATTTTCATGTTTACATGTTTACATGCATGTTCACATCACATTTCACATGTTTACATTACATATCAGCATTTTTACATGTTCATGTTTACATTCGTGTTTACATTCATGTTCACATCATTTTTCACATTTCACATGTTTACATTACTTGCCTGTCATATGCTTTTCAGCATGATTACATTGCATGTCATGTATAGCACATTTTCATATGCTTTTCAGCATGTTTGTATATGCTTTTTATTCACATAATTTTCATAATTTCAATCGCATGTATAACACATTTTCATATGCTTTTCAGGTTTACATTGCATATCATTACATAACAGATATGCATTTCGGCATGTTTACATTCATGTTCACATAATTTTTACATTTCATGTTTACATTTCATGTTTACATTTCATGTTTACATTTCATGTTTACATTTCATGTTTACATTTCATGTTTACATTTCATGTTTACATTTCATGTTTACATTTCATGTTTACATTTCATGTTTACATTTCATGTTTACATTTCATGTTTACATTTCATGTTTACATTTCATGTTTACATTTCATGTTTACCATTTCATGTTTACATTTCATGTTTACATTTCATGTTTACATTTCATGTTTACATTTCATGTTTACATTTCATGTTTACATTTCATGTTTACATTTTATGTTTACATTTCATGTTTACATTTCATGTTTACATTTCATGTTTACATTTCATGTTTACATTTCATGTTTACATTTCATGTTTACATTTCATGTTTACATTTCATGTAAAATACATGTACATGTATAACACATTTTCATATGCTTTTCATCATGTTTACATTTTTGGCTTTTCAGCTTGTTCATTTCAACATTACACGGTATATCATGTTTACAATACATAGCATCCTGTTTAGATTGTTGTAAATCTTCTTTCATTTTTTAGATCAATTCTTCCAGAGTTGTCTAATTTTAAGTTCTAAATATAAGACACTTTAAATCAGGATGTTTTCCATATCTGTACTTACTAATAGTAATACTGAGATATGATTGATTATAACGTGAAAGTCAGGGGTGGTGCCGGCGGCGAAGGCGGCAGCGATGTGTACAATCTCTATGGGGAAAATAGAAAATGTATCCAATTCTACATTCAATTTACAATAACTCCACATCCCTGTATGGCACAAATATGATTTTGATCTCATTTTATAGATAATTTTATATTCTATAAGATTCTGTTTTAACAAACGTGACAACTATTATGTAACAATTGTAATCATGAATTGATTGCATTGTGCTTGGCTTTTCCCCTATTTGCTACACAGTGAACTTAGCCTAATTCATCGGTTTTACATACATGACTATAACAAAACAAGTATTCAACTGATGATAGCAAAATTATATATTTTTGGAAAGCTCTAAAATAGTGGAATTCAAAAATGCCGTTTAAATCAGGAAATATGAAATTTAAACGTTACAAATTTAAACGTTAAAAATATTATTGAGCTTAAATCAAAATATGAAAACAAAATCAATATCTTTTTAACATTCTTAATCACAACATGTTACCATTAGGCCCAAAAAATAAAAGGTTATGTTGCCCTCCACAGCTTTCAGAGGAGGGGCGGGCGGGCGGATTTAAAAATAAAAAATTACCAGCGGAAGCTCAAAGTTCAGCCAACAAGAAGTTTAAATCACTCTAAGAGTCGCACATAATATGTTATAAACACTTAATTTAATATTCAATGCCATTTAAACTGTTAAAAAAAAAATCTGAAAAAAAAATTGGATTTAAAAAAAAAAAAATCTGAAAAAAGAAAGAGAAAACAAATCTGAGCGGCCTTAAATCAAATCTGACGAGCGGGCGGTCGAGGACAACATAACAATTTAATTTGTTTGGCCTTAGGTCCTATCTAAATCCCAATAGCATATATTTGGGATTCCTTGTGAGATAACCGTTCAGAAAATATATACTTTTTATGGGGTAGAATAAGTAGTTATTGCGATATGTTAATTCGAATCTTTGATTGTGTAAAATGTAAAAATCTGGACATGCAACGGTAAGGGTGGCGAGTTCAAAACACACGGCCATGTATTAGTGGTAAAATGGGCTGAACAGTAGAGCCGTCATTTCTTTTTCTTTTTTAATCTGAAAAAAGAAAGAAAAACAAATCTGAGCGGCCTTATATCAAATCTGACGAGCGGGCGGGTGAGGACAACATAACAATTTTTTTGGTGGCCTTAGGTCCTATCTGAATCCCAATAGCATATATTTGGGATTCCTTGTGCGATAACCGTTCAAAAAATATATCCTTTTTATGGGGTAGAATAAGTAGTTATTGCGATACGTTAATTCGAATCTTTGATTGTGTAAAATGTAAAAATCTGGACATGCAACGGTAAGGGTGGCGAGTTCAAAACACACGGCCATGTATTAGTGGTAAAATGGGCTGAACAGTAGAGCCGTCATTTTCCGCAAAATCGGTTGAACAGGTTTTCGACATACCTTTTGTTACGGGCATAATTTGAAAACGGATTAACCAAACTTAATTATCATTTCACCACATTAATGTGGAGATCCTTAGGTTTCCAGAATGTATAAACATGATTGAAATCCATGGATTAAAAGTTAAATTAGAGCTCTGTCAAAATAAGTTGCAGGTATAGGCTAATAACCTGTCTATCATTTACCGTAGGAACTCCACGGTTATTATCTACGTCTGAACACACCCCCATCTTGCTTTCTTCATGCCACCACAGATGGTCCACCATCGACTGTGATGCAACATCAACTGTATTTATTAATTTCACGATTTCGGCACAAACTTCTGAAAATATTTGGTTCATTATCACAAGTATCTTGCGCGACGCATACTGGTTAATTTGCAGGTGCCGTATTGTCTGCAATTAGTATGTTATTTCGCCTTGAAGGCTTGCATTGTCATGCATATCTTACATTGTTTCGGCATTCTCTTAAAATCAAATCATTCTACGATAGTCATTTTTCATTATTATAAAAAAACATTGTTGCAATTGATGGGAAAAAACCTGAGACCTGAGCGCAAGAAAAGACCTTCAATCAGTAATATTTGAAATTTTATAGACACAGACTTGTCTGCAATTAGTATGTTATTTCGCCTTGAAGGCCTGCATTGTCATCAAATCATAGGCCTTCATTATTTCTGGCATTCTCTTAAAATCAAATCATTCCACGATAGTCATTTTTCATTATTATAAAAAAACAATAGCAATTGATGGAAAAAAAACCTTGAGACCTGAGCGCTAGAAAAGACCGTCAATCAGTAATATTTGAAATTTTATAGACACAGACTTGTCTGCAATTAGTATGTTATTTCGCCTTGAAGGCCTGCATTGTCATCAAATCATAGGCCTTCATTATTTCTGGCATTCTCTTAAAATCAAATCATTCCACGATAGTCATTTTTCATTATTATAAAAAAACAATAGCAATTGATGGAAAAAACCTTGAGACCTGAGCGCTAGAAAAGACCGTCAATCAGTAATATTTAAAATTTCAGACACAGACTTGTTTAAAATGTCAAAAACAAATTTCAGAAAGGGTTTATGACTTACGACTAACAATCCTGTAAAAAAGTCTTGGAACGCGAACGCTTACTTGTTAACAACGGGAAAGAGCACACCTTTCCCCCGTGCAATGTTGGATATGTTTTAACAAATATTAAAATATCTTCAGCAGTTGTTCAAGATGTCTCAACATTGATTGGATGGGTGTGGGAAGGGAAAATTGTTGCCTAAGATGTTCTATTCAGCTATATATTAACAAACTAAACATCATAAATATCATAAAATAAAGCCGCTCGCATAATTTTCCAACTCAAACGTCGTGATCATATATCGCCTTACCTTCACAGCCTACACTGGCTTCCGGTCAGACAGAGAATCAACTTCAAACTTCTTGTTATCATGTACCAATGTGTTCATCATGAAGCTCCATCTTATTTGTGCAATGATATCTCTTTTCACTCATCTACTGTCACCGGTACTCGTATTCTTAGATCTGCTATGGACGCTACCAAACTTCACATTCCCAGAACATCCAAAACAGTTGGTGATCATGCCTTTTCTGTCGTCGGTCCACGCACCTGGAACACACTGCCCATATCCATCCGTGAGGCACCAACCATTCACAGTTTCAAAAAATCATTGAAATCCCACCTATATCCCTATCAGTAATTTAGCTTGTATTTTGTTTTTGTTTCTCTTGCCTGTTTGTGGCTTCTCATTCTTGTAATGGCGCCTAGATATTCATGATTAGGCGCCCTATAAATCCTCTTATGTATGTATGTATGTATGTATGTATGTATCATTTAAAGATCAGAAAACAAATTCTGCACATAATATTGTTGTCCAAAACGTGTAACGCGTTCCAAAGATTTTTTTCCAAAATTGTAGCTCGATCGAATAAGAATTTTCTTTGACAAGTAAACCTATACGTACTGTTACGCATATCTATCCTACAAAAATCAGTCTGAGTTTAAAAGGAAATAGAAAATAATGATGTGATAATAATAATCCAAAATAGATATGAAATCATCGAAAAGGTAATGTGCTCAACCAGTAAGGAAGTTACGGTATGACATTTGGACTTGATCCTGGTACATGGTTTTATAAACTCGCCAGAAACTCAATACAGAATGATTCGATGTTTTACTTGCCCCGCCCCCCCCCCCCCCTCCCGTTTCACCAATTTAAAGTACAGAGAGATTTCATGAACAGCTGCAATTAAGAGCAGGGGATGGCGGACGGCTAGACACGAAATGCATTGAAGCTGACATTAATGCCATTAGGGTGCAGAGTGCCGAGAGAGTGAATAGGTCGTTGTTCTCTCTCTTTCCTGTCTTTATCACTGCCATGGCATTTGAACAGTCCAGCTATTTTGATGTCTTGGTTTAAATCATGATTGTGGAAATGTTGCGCTACTGGTATGCCAGGTAGTTGGATGCAGATGGACCTGAGGTGTTCCGTAAAGCGGTCTGCCATGCGTCTTTTGGTTTCCCCAATATATATACAACATGTTGCATCTCGTACATATAATGGCATAAACCAAGTTCTTGGTGGTGCACGTGAACTCATAAGAAACCTTTTGTTCACCGCTGGGTCCTTTGATGTATCTCGCGAGGTTACATGCTTACATGTGTTGCATCTGGGTCTTCCGCATGCAGTAGTTGAACCGGGCGTGGGCGGCTCGTCTTGGTGGATAATGTTAGCAATGAATGTTCGTATGAATATATATATTGTTTCTATTGTTCTATTACATATTGTAAATATTGTTGTAATTCAGTATTTTGCTGCGATAATGATATGTTTATTAAACCTTGAATTGAAATTGAATTGAATACACACTTAAAAAATGTAGTTAAAATGACCTCCTTCAGGGTTGAATATGCACTGACCGAAAAGGGGTTAAATATGACACTTTTCCAGTCATTTCGTACCCCTTTTTTCGTAAATACTGACGTTACTTTACATCTTTAACACTGCACTGTCATTTCATTGTGGAAAACATGAGTGAGGCGAGAGTTGGAAAGTTTGCACCGCCCACGTTGTGGTAGCGCCCCCTATAATGTATAATATATATTTGGTGAAATAATAGATTTGTGTTCTCGGTGGTGGAGATATTTCTCCCATAATATTCATTGACTCCCTGTGTCAGTCAGTCATTGGTCAATTATGAACGTATGACATTACTAAATGTATCACGCTCAATTTACCCGTGAAGCTGCTTGCTGCTTTAACGTTAGATCACATTAATTCACCATACGTAACACTATCTCCATTGACATGATTGAGGAGTCGGCAATCCGGGCTGCAATCATAATATTCAGAAATACATGATTTGGAAATATCAATCATACTTCGTACTCGTATGTAATGGTGTATGCAAAATCTTCGACTCTTAATTCTTAGCAAAATGTGACGTTCTCATCTCCAGCAGTGGAAGATGCTATAAACAATAGCCATAAACAATAGCCGATGTTACAACGGTTTATTACTTTTAATAGTTCACACTATTCAGCTTTGGTGTGTGTTCTGGTTTTGCTCGATTTAAATTTTCTCCGGTAATAGTCTACAAGACTACAATACTTCGTTTAGTCAATAGTCGATGTTTCTTTTCTACAGTAGTAATACAATATTCTACTTTTGTCGATGCTGGTCACTTTTAGCTGAAATCTTCTGTTATCTTCTCTCCGATGGTAGTCGAAGTGATTTACTTCCGAGAGAGCCAACATTATTACCTTTTATTTAGTGTAGATTAGCATCGCATTTGAATTGATCAATACATTTGGTCAACTACATTTACCACCCTCGTGTGATATAGCTTGGATAGAACTTCTAAAAATGTGACACTGGAACTGCGGGATAAGGTAGTACTGGTTTCATGACGGTGTCTGCATCCACTACTGAGGAAAACTGGTATGAATTTGTACTACATGTACTTGTAATGTTTTAAGTTACGTTGTATGAGCTATAAGTTTAGTCCGTCCAAGTCTCACTGTCGCTCGGTGCTCGCTACTTCAGCTATTTGGGCGTTCTTGTTTCGCAAATGGCAACTAGGCAACTAGGGCAACTAGGGCTAGTCAAGTGAAGATTTGATCAGACTCTGATTATACGTCCTAGCTTATCTGCAAAACCTCTGTCAAGATTCAATTAATAATACACTGACCGTCCGATCATGGCCGGTATTGCCTTCATCTTAATAATGCGACTAGTAGGACTAGTCATGATACTCGGGGACATATCACTAAGCGCCCACGCGGTTGATGCGAACCCACGTCCACTATCAATGAAAACTTTCTGGGATGCTGAGAACAACGACACTCAACGGTGTCACCTTAAAGAAAGAAATTATAGCCGACAAGCTGTCCTGTTCAGTGGAAGCGCTCATCGAACCTGCAGTCTCCAAGTCAATGTGTCGTTAGGATATCACGCTCGGATAGATGTATTCACCAGCAATGCTTCAAACGAACAGTTTTTCCTTTACATTGAAAGGAAAGGAGAATTGATGGACTGTATAAATAAGTATATCGCTTTTGACAGAAATACTAAAGCATGCAGTGCCATCCTTATACAAGATATGTTCCAATTAAATCTGCAAGGTAATACCAGTGTCTTAATCAGAGGGATATCTGCGCTAGAAACACCACGATCTTGCCCAGAATCTTATGATCAAGTATCATCCCTCATACCCGCTAATACAAATCATACACCAAATTGCAATAGGGTAAAGGGGTATATAAACCAAATCACATGTGATGTTGACTATAATGATAGATGTAAACTGACATTTCCCCCAAATTGCAATGCCACTCTGTTACACAGAGAAGTATTGTTTCAATGTACCGGTGAGCTTCAGTCGCACCAATCATTGGTAATCTATCCAATTGACACATCATTTTTAGATCTAAGTCATAACAATATATTAAAACTTGGCATGACCGTATCTCAAGGATTGAATAATTTGCACCGACCATATCCATTTAGTAATTACTCGGTTAATACTGACTTACAGTCATTTAGTGTATTTGGATTATATAATCTTAATCGTCTTCATATTAATGCAAATAAGTTGACCCAAATTAATGTAGATGCGTTTCAGTCTTTGACCCCGTTAACTCACCTGAAGTTAAATAATAATGTATTGACTACGTTGCCGGTTGGGTTGTTTGAGGGGCTTGAGAACTTGTATTTATTGTACCTGTATTCCAATCAATTGGTCAGTTTGAATGCGAGCACATTTTCCGGTTTGGGTAGGCTCTCATATTTAGCACTGGATGACAATAAATTGGCGACATTGCCAACTAATTTATTCATCGGACTGAATAACTTGACTAAACTGTTGTTGTATGGAAACCAACTGGTCATGATTAGTGACAGAATATTTAATGGTCTGAATAGGTTGACTTATCTGTCTCTACGTAATAATAAGTTGAAACTATTGCAAAGCAATTTGTTTAAAGGGCTTGACAGTTTGCTTGACTTGTACGTGCAAGAAAACCAATTGGGCGCCTTGAATGAGAGCACATTCCATGGGTTGGGTATGTTGCAATATCTTTCACTGCGTGATAATAAGTTGAGATATTTACCAATGGGTTTGTTTAAAGGACTTGTGTATTTGAATGAACTTTATTTGCATGGAAATCATTTGACAGCACTGAATCCAAACATGTTTAACGGGTTGGATAGGTTGCAATATCTATCTCTGCGTGATAATAAATTGAGAGATTTACCAATGGGTTTGTTTAAAGGACTTGTGAATTTGAATGAACTTTCTTTGTATGGAAATAATTTGACAGCACTGAATTCAAACATGTTTAACGGGTTGGGTAGGTTGCAAGATCTATCTCTGCATGATAATAAATTGAGAAATTTACCAATGGGTTTGTTTAACGGACTTGTGAATTTGAATGAACTTTCTTTGTATGGAAATAATTTGACAGCACTGAATTCAAACATGTTTAACGGGTTGGATAGGTTGCAATATCTAAATCTGCGTGATAATAAATTGAGAGATTTACCAATGGGTTTGTTTAAAGGACTTGTGAATTTGACTAAACTTTATTTGTATGGAAATAATTTGACAGCACTGAATTCAAACATGTTTAACGGGTTGGATAGGTTGCAATATCTATCTCTGCGTGATAATAAATTGAGAGATTTACCAATGGGTTTGTTTAAAGGACTTGTGAATTTGAATAAACTTTATTTGGATGGAAATAATTTGACAGCACTGAATTCAAACATGTTTAACGGGTTGGGTAGGTTGCAATATCTTTCTCTGCGTGATAATAAGTTGAGAGATTTACCAATGGGTTTGTTTAACGGACTTGTGAATTTGACTAAACTTTATTTGTATGGAAATAATTTGACATCATTGAATTCAAACATGTTTAACGGGTTGGGTAGGTTGCAATATCTATCTCTGCGTGATAATAAATTGAGAGATTTACCAATGGGTTTGTTTAAAGGACTTGTGAATTTGAATGAACTTTCTTTGTATGGAAATAATTTGACAGCACTGAATTCAAACATGTTTAACGGGTTGGGTAGGTTGCAAGATCTATCTCTGCATGATAATAAATTGAGAAATTTACCAATGGGTTTGTTTAACGGACTTGTGAATTTGAATGAACTTTCTTTGTATGGAAATAATTTGACAGCACTGAATTCAAACATGTTTAACGGGTTGGATAGGTTGCAATATCTAAATCTGCGTGATAATAAATTGAGAGATTTACCAATGGGTTTGTTTAAAGGACTTGTGAATTTGAATGAACTTGATTTGTATGGCAATAATTTGACAGCACTGAATTCAAACATGTTTAACGGGTTGGGTAGGTTGCAATATCTTTCTCTGCGTGATAATAAGTTGAGAGATTTACCAATGGGTTTGTTTAACGGACTTGTGAATTTGACTAAACTTTATTTGTATGGAAATAATTTGACATCATTGAATTCAAACATGTTTAACGGGTTGGGTAGGTTGCAATATCTATCTCTGCGTGATAATAAATTGAGAGATTTACCAATGGGTTTGTTTAACGGACTTGTGAATTTGAATGAACTTGATTTGTATGGCAATAATTTGACAGCACTGAATTCAAACATGTTTAACGGGTTGGGTAGGTTGCAATATCTTTCTCTGCGTGATAATAAGTTGAGAGATTTACCAATGGGTTTGTTTAACGGACTTGTGAATTTGACTAAACTTTATTTGTATGGAAATAATTTGACAGCACTGAATTCAAACATGTTTAACGGGTTGGGTAGGTTGCAATATCTATCTCTGCGTGATAATAAATTGAGAGATTTACCAATGGGTTTGTTTAAAGGACTTGTGAATTTGAATGAACTTGATTTGTATGGCAATAATTTGACAGCACTGAATTCAAACATGTTTAACGGGTTGGGTAGGTTGCAATATCTATCTCTACGTGATAATAAATTGAGAGATTTACCAATGGGTTTGTTTAAAGGACTTGTGAATTTGAATGAACTTTATTTGTATGGAAATAATTTGACAGCACTGAATTCAAACATGTTTAACGGGTTGGATAGGTTAACTCTCGTGTATTTGCATAGAAATAATTTGACAACATTGCCAGGTATATTGTTTCAGGGACTGGAAAACTTAAACGAACTGTCTCTGCGTGATAATGTATTAAGAACGTTACCAAGTAGTTTGTTTAGGAGACTTGAAAGCTTAGTATCGTTGTTTCTGTTTGGAAACCAATTGGTCACATTGCCAAGCGGTTTGTTTGAGGGATTAGGAAACCTGCAAGAACTGTCCCTACACAGAAATCGACTGATCAGATTACACCCTCACATATTTCGTGATTTGAAAAATCTAAGATCACTCTTCATTGGTGTTAACAGATTAGAATCATTGCCTAGTGCCGTTTTCAATAACTTGAGCAATCTGGATTATATATCTTTGCATGCGAATCAAATCACGTCGCTAAGCCCTGACATTTTTCAAGGATTATTCCAATTACGTTTCCTTCGTATGAGGAATAATACTCTACGATACCTTGATTCTGATATTTTCAGGGATATAGTAAATATAACTTATATTACATTATCTGAAAACCAATTAAAAGACTGTCCTAATATTAGACATTTGACTCGCCTAACTTTATTCGATCTGAGAAACAATACATTAACGGAAATAACACGTGACACCTTCTCTGGACTCCCTAAAAATTCAGATTTAGCTGTAAGTCAACACGAAATATGCGAGTGTTATGTGCTTGATGGTGGCAAGTGTAGCGCATCCGATAACAGATCACCCTATCTCACATGCGATAGGTTATTGTCAGATAGGGTATTAGTTGTTTTGATGTGGCTAATTGGTATTAATGCACTTAGTGGAAACATTTTTGTTTTGGTTTGGCGAAAAATGAAAACTAAAAAATATAAAGTACAGGATATATTACTTAGTAATTTGGCAATGGCTGATTCGCTGATGGGTTTGTACATGGTGATCATTGCTTCCGCTGATATCCATTATGGAGATTTCTTCCCAATGCAATCTGAAATCTGGAGATCTGGCATTACCTGCAGAGTAGCAGGAGCACTGTCGATAGCGTCGACCGAATTATCAGTGCTCTTTTTAGTGTTAATAAGTATTGATCGATTTATTTGTATTAAGTACCCATACTCCAATAAGAAATTGGGTATTAAGTCAACGAGTTTAATATCAGTACTAATATGGATATGTTCTCTAGCATTGGGGGTTGTCCCGTCTACTCTAGCAGGACGAAATTTTAGATTTTATGATAACTCACATGTTTGTATTGGTTTGCCTCTAGCTTTAACCAAAACATACTCCAATTACGAAAATTCAACAATAATTGCAATTGATAATGTGTCTTTTTCAAGAAACACATTTACTACAACATTCACAGGTCTGATCAATGGTTTGTATTTTTCAACAGCGCTATTTCTAGGTCTCAACGGTTTATGTTACCTTATAATATTGGGGTGCTATATCGAGATAGTCCGGGCTGTTACAAAGTCGGCAAAACAATCTGGACGTACCCCTGATATGGATGAACAAATCAGACTCACCAGTAAAGTAACTGCTATTGTTGCCACAGATTTCATTTGTATTTCTCCAGTAATTGTACTTGGAATCCTCGTTCAAACAAGAGTCATTGAACTACCCCCCTCAGTGTATGCGTGGTCAGTGACCTTTGTTTTACCAATTAATTCGGCAATCAATCCATATCTTTACACAATTGCAGAAATCATCTCAAGTAATCGCAAGAAAAAAACAAACAAAAAGATTCAGCAATCAATGGCTCTACAGTCACTGAAAATGTGTTAGGACTAGAATGGTTATAATATTCACCTAACACAAACAGTTCCTGACACCAGGTGTTTTTATCTTAGCTTATTGAAATCAGTAGTCTGTATCAAAAATCTTAAATATACACTAAACGAGCAAATTTTGCTGTCCGTAATTTGAAACCTCATTCATGAAAATTGAGTGGACACTTCTTAAGTTATGATGCTTTAAGTAATGAGATCTAACTTTAAATAAGTTGTAGCAAATCGTGTTTTCTATGGGATGTTATCGATCATTGTGCGCTATCGAAACTGATCAGACATGAATGGAGAGCAGCTGATATTCATTTCACAGAAATAATCACTGATATATACGTCATTCATATATTCTTGTTCATTGATTGGTTAAAAGTGGGTCACATGATCAAAAATAAACACGCTATTTTGCCAAAAGTACTATTTACGGCTCCTAAAAGTACTATTTACGGCTCCCAAGAAGACTATTTACGGCACCAGTGCGCCGGTAGTTTCACGCGGCGTTGTACACCGCGTGACGTGACAGGGCGCACGATTTGCATCCCCGGGCGCAGCGGGACGATCGCTCGATGCACTGCCTTTGAATTGAACTTTTAAAACCTTTTAACTGATGAGGATTGGAACTTACCGGATTATTTTTGAATTTGAATTTTATGGAACTAGAAATTTATGAATGACGTATATAAAACAATATACTGCCTTTATTCGAGTCTCTGGATTAAAACTACGGTCCCTCGGTGATTGCAATAGTGCTATTTTGCTTCGGGGCTGCGCACCTCAGCAAAATAGCACTATTGCAGTCACCTCGAGCCCATAGATTTAACCATAGTCTCTCATTGCAGTATATATTTGTATACTGAACTATAGGCAATGACATCCTATAGCAAATAAATTGACTACATGTACAACCTTTTCTCATTAGAAATGTTCTTGCTTAAAGCATCTCAGATGTTTGGTAACTATTTTTGGTTAGGTGTATTGTTATTGAGGTGTATTGTTATTGCATAACAAGTCATGTTAACCAGTTCATATTTGGAAGCTAATAACGAGACGTATCCGGATTTTGATGTATAATCATAATTTTAATATTACTACTGAAATTGTATAATATTATAATAATTAGTCTTAGTGCTATCATACAAATCTACTAGTGTGTCGTAAAACAAAATTATATTGTAAATAACTTCTTGTTTGTAATGGTATTTACAAGTTTCGTGTGATTTTACAACGTTATTGTAGTGATAACAATTCTCGCAAATGTCCACTGTATTTAATATCATAAGAAGAACAAAAAATAAAGTAAGGGTTAAGTCTATCATGTTTAATAAGAACAATGTAGTATTTAGATGAACACAATAGTATTCCAATATATTCAAAGCACATTAGATTACCACCTTAATATTTTTTAAAGCTACGTTTATTTCCTATTTCAAAAATAGTATAGTTTGTCCCACATCCGATGTTTCGTTAGCGAGTAATCAGGCAAAAGTTAACTGTCGTTTAACTTTGTATACTTCATGAATACAGATGTAAAATGGTTGACAGTCATATGTCTTTGTATTTCGACCTTTTGACCCAGTGGCGAATCCGAGGGGTGTGTGTGTGTGTGTGGGGGTGTGGGGGGGGGGGGGGGGGGGGGTGCAAGGAAGGGGATTGCTCTCCCCTAAATATTTGTCTGAGTAACAGGTAGGTACAGGCTGTTCTTTTCACATATCCAGCATGTAGAGCGTTAACCACGCCTCTTGTAGTTTCTATGCATATATAAGGCCACACCGCAATTGGACGTAAGACTTATACGATAGGCGCCAAAGTTATATTTTGTATCACCCTAAACGGACAAGCACGAATGAAAATCAATAATTATATAGACATAATTATGTGACCCAACACGAATAAAATGAGGCACAATGAGGAAAGTATGAATATTAAGTTATTGATATCATGATAGTATGTATATTTTAAGGGACATTTTGGTACAAAAATCAATGTCATATCATATTCCAAACCAAAGTTACAGATAATTGAAAATCACTTTGTCTCAAAACATAAAATACAAATTGTCAAGTTATCATGGTTATGGGCAATTCAAGTTTTGGTTTTGTTAACAAATCAATAAAGTAAATGAAAACAAAATACCTCAAAATGTAGTTTAAATCTTAATTTTCATGAATTTGAATGTTTGGTTAGATACATGTACAAGATGTATCAAAGATCAGCAATAAGACTTGTTCTGAATTTGACTTATTTTGACCTTGTCCCATATTTGTGCTCTTAAATCAAATTAGTTAATGCCTCATTTACTCATGTTGGGTCACATACGTTGTATTGGTCTCAGTTCAATTTTTAGGGTTACTTTCTCTTGAATCTCTTGAATTTTCTGTCGAAGTCCAAGTGGACAGACCCAATAGTCAAAGCTGACCCTATTCGCTCATCCATTCTGTCTACTCTAAACCCAACAGGAGAAGATCATGGTATCTACACTTTACCCTAGCTTGTCCTTTTTATGTTGATCTATATGGCCATGTGTTTTGAACTCGCCACCCTTCCCGTTGCATGTCCAGATTTTTACATTTGACACCATATTCGAAGTAGCATATAGCAATAACTACTTGTTCTACCCCATAAAAAGTATATATTTTCTGTATGGTAATCTCACAAGGAATCCAAATAATTATGCGATTGGAATTTGCATAGGAACTAATGGTAACATGTTGTGATTAAAAATATTGAAAGAATATCGATATTTTTCATATTTTGATCAAAGCTCAATATTTGTTTTATTCCTATCCTAATCATCATTTTACTGTGCATATTAGTTCCTCATGCAATTTACCCATCAGAACATAATGGTTGTCAAGGGTAACTCGTTGAAATAAAATCGTGATTACAATTGTTACGTAATAGTTGATACGTTTGTTGAAACAGTAACGTATAGAATATAAAACAATCTATAAAATGAGAGCAAAATTATGTTTGTACCATACAGAGATGAGGAGTTATTGTAAATTGAACGTAGAATTGGGAACATTTTCTATATTCACCATAGAGATTGTACACAGCGTCATCGCCACCGCCGCCACCGCCACCACCCCTGACTTTCGAAATATAATTAATCATATCTCAGTCAAACAGTTATAGAAATACCTGATTTATTCACACAGTGTAGCTAGATAAATAAGCTTTCAAATGACACCCGAACCATAGCTCTACCACATTTAGTTGTTGAGTTAATAGAGAGAGATGGATGATTCTTCCCCAAAAATGCAACGCTGCCACCCTTTTGGGGCGGTCAGTTCAAAACACATGGCCATATACGAGTAAATCTGCCAACTCGCTACACTGTTAATCCTAATCGCAATAAATTCTCTTCATTTATACGTTCAAATTGTTCACGCACAATTAAATCACTTGCTTTTTATGTTTACAATGCTTTTTTTCCAGAGAGACAGGTTCCTAAATGGGTGATAAATCGTTGTTACATTAATCGTTATGTTAGCTATGTTACTGTATTGTATGTTACTATATTTACTATGATTTTTGTAATTGTAAATCATGCCAATCGTGGCAATATTTTGTGTATTTGGGCCGATGGCCTCATGTACTTGGAAATAAAACTAAACTAAACTACATTATTAGCATCCCATATTATACCTCCTGAACGAAAGCACGGTTCTTGAAGCTGCTTCATACCCGCAATAAATATCTCGGACCTGTCAAATAGAAATTTGAGTGATGAGATTGTTGATGGTTTGAAGGAAAACAGCTTCTTGGTGAAATGGCCCAACGATAGCTGCACACAGCCTACACAGTCAAGCATTCCGTCAGCCTGCTTCGATAATTGCCTAACTCATTTTTTCTAGTTCTTAGAAAACAATAAAAGTATGAAAAGTGAGTTAGGCAATTATCGAAGCAGGCTGACGATATGTCGAATAGCAACATGAATATGAATAGTGCAGGTGAATTCCAACTGGAGCAGTAACTGTTGGATAGAATTAGGTTGGGGATATACCTTTAAATGAAATGTGGCTTGTTATATGCCTATTACGAGTTAATATGACCCATTTTAAACAATTTTCATCATTAGTACAATCTGCCTAACTCACAATGCTGACTTAGGCAGAATTGCAATTGTGCATTTATCAACACTTTTGATTGGTCAATGACTTAGGTATTATAACATCATCATCATCATCATCATCCTTCGGCTGCGGAGCAGGCGACCACAAGTTTTCTCCAAGCACGGCGATCTGTAGCAAGAGTGGCTATCTGACGTTCTTGAAACATGCCTTCATTGTCACCAAGTAAGCGCTGTATGTACTTCAAGTATGATGTGCTTGGACGACCAGGTCTCCTTCGGCCATGTTGGTATGTAAGTGGCATACATTCTAGCAGGCTCGTCATCAGGGAGACGGAGAATATGTCCAAGGAATCTCAGCTGGCGACTTTTTACACGGTTGATAAGAGGCTCTGTCTTGGTCATGTCATAAATGGTGGTGTTCGGGACATGAACCATGCGTTTGATGTTAAGCATTATCCTGTAGCAAGAGGTAGCATAGGCATTTATTTTGCACTCCTATATATTGAGATATCACCCAGGATTCGCAGCCATACAGCAAAATCTTCACACAGGTGGTGCTAAATAATTTCACTTTTGTTGCGATAGCTACTTGAGGACTCCTCCACAGGTGTTCCAACTTCCAGAATGCGCACCATGCCAATGCCCTGCGTCTTTTAAGATCACTTGCACCCGATGCCATCATAGAGCCCAGATATCTGAAATCCCTCACATGGCTGATGGTTTCCCCATAGACTTGTAGTGTTGGGTGAGGATTGCAGTTGGCTGTCATATACTCTGTTTTGGGAACGCTAATGATGAGGCCAAGGTCTTTTGCTGCTGCAGCAGTTTTTGTCAGCTGGGTCTGAGCTCGTGGAATTGTGGTCTCAAGTAAGGCAATATCATCAGCATGTGCATAATGTAATGAAGTCATGATTTATGCAAAAAAACTAAATTTCGCTAAAAAGTGAGTTAGGCAATTATCGAAGCAGGTTGACGATTCAAGCAATAACATTTTCCACACGGCTATTATATTAAGTGTTACCATTATTACCCGTTAACATTCAAAGTCTATCTCATGAATGACAGAACCAACACTACGCATGTGTGTACTTCTTTTAAGGGAAGTGTCAACCCTTTTTACATGTTTTATGACATTTATCAAGCACTGTAACTTTTTAATGGAATGGAAAATTGTGGACCTACATAAGTCCTGTTGGGAGCAAATACCAACTAGACTACATACTTGTTAGAAGGAAATGACAGAACAGTCTAATCATGCTAATGAATGCTGAAGCATACAGGGTGAGTCAGAAAGAAGTTTACCCGGATTGGTGATGTTTTAAAAAACAAACAAATGACACTCGAGAGTTTAGTAAAGCATATATTTAACAAGCATTCTCTCCTGCTTATTAGGAAAAAAGAATGACACAAATTGATCATTGCTAAGAGGAGTTATGCCTATTTTAATAAAGGTACTCATTTTGCAAGCTGTCCACGGAATACTTGACAAAACAAATGTAAAGTAAGCATTTTAGCTTGACAAAACGTGAGCGCTTTCAGTAAAACAGGCATAACTTCTCTTAGGAATGATCAATTTGCTTCATTGATTTGCTCTAATAAGCAGCAGAGTATGTTTGGTAAATAAATGCTTTACTGAACTTTTAAGTGTCATTTATTTGTTTTGAAAAACATCACCAATCTCGGTCAATAGGGAAGTACGCAGCTAAAATGCATACTTTACATTTGTTTGGTCAAGTATTCCGTGGACAGCTTGCAAAATGAGTATCTTTATTAAAATAGACATAACTCCTCTTAGCAATGCTCAATTTGTGTCATTCCTTTTTCCTAATAAGCAGGAGAGAATGCTTGTTAAGTATATGCTTTACTGAACTCTCGAGTGTCATTTGTTTGTTTTTTAAAACACCACCAATCCGGGTAAACTTCTTTCTGACTCACCCTGTATAACACCTTTGCTAGTGTCGGCACAGATCACAGAATTGTATCAGCTCGAATCAAGCTAAGCCTGAGGATAAGTAAAGCAATTCCTAGAAAGAAACAGTATGACTGGAAAGCAATAAGTACTGACACAAGCCTGCAGGAACGATACTCAGTTGAAGTACGCAACAGGTATGAAGTATTGGAAAATGAGGAGGAATCTGCAGCCGAGAAGTGTGAGCGATTCATCAAGGCCAACAAGGAAGCAGCAGAAATGGTTGTCCCAGTTAAGAAAAGGGCCCATAAGACAAGCTTCTCAAGTGATACTAGGGTCATAAAGGCAAGGGATAACATCAGGGATGCATATGAGAAGTACCAGAACAACACCACTGATGATAGAAGAGAGGGTCACAAGTGGAAACTAATCAATGAAATCACAGGCAGAAAGGCATCAGCAAAAGGTCAGCTGAAAGGAGACACGCAAAAGGAAAGGGTCACCAATTGGTACAACCACTTTTAAAACCTTCTGGGAAAGCCACCTGATATATGTGAAGAGGGTGAAGAAATAACACCAATCTTTGTAGATCTAGATAATTATCAGAACAGGGCCTTTTGACCAAGATGAATATGACAAGGCTAAGAAGTCACTGGTAGAAGGGAAGACCTGTGGAGAGGACAATATACCGCCAGAAGTATTGAAAAGATGTGCTCTAGATGATATTGTGCTAGGTTTCTGCAATGATGCAATAACAAATAGAGAAAAGCCGAGCCAATGGTCCATCCGCAACATTGTGCCCATTCCAAAGTCAGGAGACCTCAGCCTGGGCGGCAACTATCGTGGCATAATTCTTAGCTCTATCGTAGCGAAAACCTATAACCGAATGATCCTAAATAGAATTCGTCCTGAGCTGGATAAACATCTAAGAACTAACCAAAATGGCTTCAGGGTAGGAAGGGATGATTGAAGGGGTGAAAGCTAATAACCTACAAGCAATAATAACATAATATAGACTTCAGGAAGGCCTTTGATACCATCCATCGTGGCAAAATGCTAAGAATTCTGCACGCTTATGTCAGGACAGATCGTCGATGCTGTTGGTGTTGGAGACATGTACGAGGGAACCATGGCTAAAGTGATTTCTCCAGATGGAGAAACAGAACTGTTCGAAATCTTAGCTGGTGTACTTCAGGGTGACACCCTTGCCCCATATCTGTTTGTTATTGTACTAGACTTCGCCCTGAGAATGGCTATGCGCAGGAAAGGAAGAAGAGCTTGGATTCCATCTAGAAAAGCGAAGAAGCAGAAGGATTGGACCTGTAGCAGTGACAGATTTTGACTTTGCAGACGATATTGCCCTGCTGTCTGAAGAATTACACCAGGCACAAGATCTGCTTCAGAGGGTTGAGACATCAGTGGCTAAAGTTGGCTTGACTATGAATGTAAAGAAGACAAAGTTCATGGCATACAACCAAACAAGTGCGGTGGAAATCAGAACAAATGATGGAACCAAACTAGACGAAGTCAACGATTTCAAGTACCTAGGTGCCTGGATGTCAAGCACTGAAACCGATATCAAGCAACGTAAGGCAGCAGCTTGGAGAGCCTGTGGGAAGCTGAACAAGATCTGGAAATCCACCCTACCAAGAAAATTCAAACTTCGCCTGTTCGCCGCAACTGTTGAATCTGTGTTACTATGAGGCATGGACCACCACCCCAAGCTAGCAAAGCAACTTGACGGCTGTTATACTCGTATGCTGAGGGCTGTCCTCAGCATTCACTGGAAGCAACATACAACTAACACAGAGCTGTATGGAGACCTCCCCAAAATCACCCAAAAGATCAGGGATAGAAGGACAAGATTCTCAGGCCACTGCTCTAGAGTCAAGAATGTGTGTCAAAGCTGGTTCACTGGATACCAAAGCATACCAAGACCTGCCCTAACTTACATCGATGTGCTAAAACAGGACACTGGTTTGGATGTCGGAGACTTAAATACAGCAATGCAGGACAGGAAAGTGTGGAGAGCCATTGTAGATCGAGAACACAACTCGAATTAAGCAAGTAAGCAAGTAACTTTTAAACTAATAATGTATTATGTACATAAAAGTATTCAAATTTTGAAATGACATGAGTCGGATAATCCATTTTTGGTATCAAATTTCACAAAATATAGTGATTTTTACATTTTTGCCCAAAAATCATTTTTTTGGCGCCAATTTTTTTCAGACAACCTAACCTAACAAAATCGGTTTTTGGTAACAATTTCCAAAATTTCACCAAAATCATCTAAAGTCATTTATCTAGGATCGGTTTTTCATTTTTATTTTTGAAAGTATTTACTAAAAATTAAAATTGATTTTGAAAATTTCAATTGTGTATTATAGCGAAATTTACAATATCTGGTAATTTAAAGTTTGTCTTACACTAATGATTGAGATTGGAAAATAAAGAAACCGTATAGTTATACAAGCAAACCAATACAATAATATACTTGTAAACGTTGATGTATTGGAGTTATAGGAGATAGCCTACGGTATATCGCGTGAATAGTTTCGTATTATCGGAGGATGAAGCATACATATTATGATAAAGAGAAAGTAATAGAATCCTTCAACAATATAATATTATTTTTTATGAACAACAATCGCTTAATTTGATTATTAAGTTTGAGCTAGGAAAGTAATTGTGGAAACTACGCTGTATCTGGTTACCATGGTAACATTGAATTATTTATTAAATACTTTCCAAGATTTATTGTAGAAACGTTATCAAAACAGTATACATCTTGTTAGTTTATGTTATAGCGGGTTTGATTTAAATTACTCTTTTGTTTATCATAATATGCCAATGTTAACGAAACGGTTACCGGTGAATCATTATTTGTCTACAATTACGTCCCTGTGGATGGATTTTCGAAGAATGTTCTAACACTGACACATTTTCTTGATAATACTTTATTCAAGGGCAGTTCTTGATATCTGTTGGTCGTAATTGAAAGTATACAAGTTTATGATAATGTATGATTGAGGCCGTATGTTATGGGCTAAATTCCTAAAGTTGCGCAGATTCGACACATTTCTCCATAGTTGTGGTAAAGCGGACAATTTCGGCCACTTGGTTGAAACATACAAATCTTTTTATACCAAAATACACTTTAAAGCTAATAGGTTAACACAAAATTAAAAATTATATAAAGACAACAGGCGTGTGTCCGGGGGCGACATTATTTACCGTAAACAACATTTGATACCTTGACGGAATAAAGCGTATAGTATACATGATGACGCTAATAATATATACAGCCAAATGTTGTTTACGGTTAATAAATTCGCGTCCGGCGGGGGGGGGGGGGGGGGCTTTGGGGCTCAGATTTAAACAATTGCGTACTAGGGGGAAATATGCCACGACCCCCACACCCGCCCCCGTTGTCAATTTCCTCACACAACGGCACTATATTAGTTTCGCACACCAGCACTCTGGGAAAATACGCACCCCCCCCCCCCCCGCACCCACTCTCAAATTTGTCATTAGGCGGCAATTATCTTCGCTCAAGGGCACTGGTGGTGGAAAAATACGCCCCCCCCCCCCCCCCGAACCCCGTTATAAATTTGTAGTTGTTTGATTGAAATAAATGCGTTATTTTAGGATAGAAGATCAAAATAACCAATAAACTAAATAAGAATGAAAATAAAGTATAGTGCGGCGACCATACACGACTCCAAATATGGTAGAGCCTATACATTATAAGACCATAGTATATAGCAAAACAGCTAAGAACTATACTTTATTCTCTAAATCATGAGAAATGTGTTATTGACGAGTGAATAATGAATACTAAACTTAAGTGAGTGCGGGGTCACAAAGTTTGAGTGTATAGAGAAGGGGCCCATAAAGAGAGTATAATTCACTTTCACCATACAATTTGATTGAGATTTGACCAGTTTGGGCGGCCATTTTGGTAACATCCTGAATATCAATACCACGTCATTTTTGTATAGAAATTACACAAAAATTATAGAAAATAAACAGAAATAGAAGAACTAACAGTCAAAGAATGAAAGTTTAAAATTTGAAGACAAGTTTGTCACAAGCCTTTTTTTATCCTGAAAGTCTTTCCAAATATTTTGCAGATGATAATTTGTCAGACATGTGTTTTTGGGAAAAAGAAACGCACCAATATTTCCATCACCTTTTCGTACAAATGCAGAGCACGTACTTATCAGGTCTACTATGTCATGTACATGTATGAAGTTATAAAGGGTTGTCATTATACAATCTTTATGGCCTCAGCAAATGATGCTGCCAAATTGTAGGAGCCAAATAAACTCGCTTTGAAATATGTTGATGATTTAACTATTGTAGAAAATGTGTTTGTAAAACAAATTTCCACCATTCTACATGATCTAGATAAATTTGAACAATGGCTACAGAGAATCATATGAATTTAAACCCGACCAAATGCATGTTTATGGATGTGACCTTTGCGATGGATCCACCGATACTTACTCCCCTCCGTTTGTATGATAAAAACCTTCATTGCACTGACATGGTGAAGATTCTGAGCGTAAAAATTGCTAAAGATCTGAAATGGAACACCCACTGGTGACATTACGAAACGTGCAAGAGGACGGCTATTTATGCTTAACATCCTAACATCATTCTTCTCCTTCTCCTTCTCCTTCTCCTTCTCCTTCTCCTTCTCCTTCTCCTTCTCCTTCTCCTTCTCCTTCTCCTTCTCCTTCTCCTTCTCCTTCTCCTTCTCCTTCTCCTTCTCCTTCTCCTTCTCCTTCTCCTTCTCCTTCTCCTTCTCCTTCTCCTCCTCCTCCTCCTCCTCCTCCTCCTCCTCCTCCTCCTCCTCCTCCTCCTCCTCCTCCTCCTCCTCCTCCTCCTCCTCCTCCTCCTCCTCCTTCTTCTTCTTCTTCTTCTTCTTCTTCTTCTTCTTCTTCTTCTTCTTCTTCTTCTTCTTCTTCTTCTTCTTCTTCTTCTTCTTCTTCTTCTTCTTCTTCTTCTTCTTCTTCTTCTTCTTCTTCTTCTTCTTCTTCTTCTTCTTCTTCTTCTTCTTCTTCTTCTTCTTCTTCTTCTTCTTCTTCTTCTTCTTCTTCTTCTTCTTCTTCTTCTTCTTCTTCTTCTTCTTCTTCTTCTTCTTCTTCTTCTTCTTCTTCTTCTTCTTCTTCTTCTTCTTCTTCTTCTTCTTCTTCTTCTTCTTCTTCTTCTTCTTCTTCTTCTTCTTCTTCTTCTTCTTCTTCTTCTTCTCCTCCTCTTCTTCTTTGATACTGCTTAACATTCTGGGTGGGATAAAACAAGCAGGGATTAGTGTGCGCATTGTTTCTTAGTCTAGCTTTTGTTGTGCTTTGAGTTGAGTGTTTATTGCTGTTTTGAATTTTGTTGGTTCCTTAATGTTCGTTACTGACTCTGGCAAGTCGTTCCAGTCCCTAATTGACCTTGTTATATATGAGTACTTGAAGCTGTCAATTCTGGACTGCACTTCGATGAAGTTGTTTTTGTTTGAACGACGAGTACGCCTTTGGACTGGGTGTAGGTAGTTTTGTACCGGGATACCGAGGTGCCCTCCTATGGCTTTGTGTAAGATAGCAAGGCGGTTAATTTTCCTTCTATCATTTAGAGACTCCCATTTGAGCTCCCGTATGAGTTCTGAAACACTAGATTGCCAATTGTAGTTATTGGAAACCATTCGGGCGGCCCTTCTTTGTATTTTCCACTTTTTGTATGAGTTCAGTACTCGGTTATGGGGCGAACCAGGGTCTTGTTAGCGATGATTTTGGTATATTTTGTACATGAAGACAAGTTGCGCCTCACGATCCCAAGTGTTCTGCCAGCAGATGCAGTGATTCTGTTGATGTGCGAATTCCATTTAAGATTGTGCTGTATGTCAACCCCCAGGTAGGTTTGACACACTCTATAGGAAACTTCCCCGGCATGGCGTTTCTCACCAGGCATGTCAGGTCATGACTAAAGAGGAACTCAGGAACCGTAGAGAACAAATTTGTTTAAACTTTGCTCAATCCCTTTTAAAATCAAATGAGTTCCGTGGTTGGTTACCAAGATCTAGAAGTGAACAAGTGCATATGACTCTCCGTAGTACTCACAAATTAACTGTTCCTAAAACACTTAAATCAAACATTATAGTTCTGTTTCGAGTAGGTGGGTTGTTGTGTATGCATGCTTAGTTATATCTATGAATATATATATTGTTTCTATTGTTCTATATATTACATATTGTAAATATTATTGTAATTCAGCATTTTGCTGCGATAATGATATGTTTATTAAACTTTGAATTGAGATTGAATTGAATACACACTTAAAAGGGTAGTTAAAATGACCCCCTTAAGGGTTGAATATGCACTGACTGAAAAAGGGGTTAAATATGACACTTTTCCAGTCATTTCTTACCCCTTTTTTCGTAAATACTGACGTTACTTTACATCTTTAACACTGTACTGTCATTTTATTGTGGAAAACATGAGTGAGGCGAGAGTTGGAAAGTTTTCACCGCCCACGTTGTGGTAGCGCCCCCTATAATGTATAATATATATTTGGTGAAATAATAGATTTGTGTTCTCGGCGGCGGAGATATTTCTCCCATAATATTCATTGACTCCCTGTGTCAGTCAGTCATTGGTCAATTATGAACGTATGACATTACTGAATATATCACGCCCAATTCACCCGTGAAGCTGCTTGCTGCTTCAACGTTAGATCACATTAACTCACCATACGTAACACTATCTCCATTGACATGATTGAGGAGCCGGCAATCCGGGCTGCAATCATAATATTCAGAAATACATGATTTGGAAATATCAATCATACATCTTACTTCGTATGTAATGGTGTATGCAAAATCTTCGACTCATAATTCTTAGCAAAATGTGACGTTCTCATCTCCAGCAGTGGAAGATGCTATAAACAATAGCCATAAACAATAGCCGATGTTACAACGGTTTATTACTTTTAATAGTTCACACTATTCAGCTTTGGTGTGTGTTCTGGTTTTGCTCGATTTAAATTTTCTCCGATGGTAGTCGATGTGATTTACTTCCGAGAGAGGCAACATTACAACCTTTTATTTAGTGTTGATTAGCATCGCATTTGAATTTGATCATTTTCGCCATTGACTAATAGACGACGCTGTTTGTATTATTGTTAGTCTATACTACCCTCGTGTGATATAGCTAAGATAGAACTCAGTATAAAAATGTGACACTGGACCTGCGGGCTAAGGGTAGCACTGGTTTCAACTACTGAGGAAAACTGGTATGAATTTGTACTACATGTACTTGCAATGGTTTAAGTTATAACGTTGTATGAGCTATAAGTCCGTCCAAGTCTCACTGTTGCTCGGTGCTCGCTACATCAGCTATTTGGGCGTTCTTGTTTCGCAGATGGCAACAAGTGCCAGACAAGTGAAGATTTGAATAAACTCTGATTATACGTCATATCTGCAAAACCTCTGTCAAGATTCATTTAATAATACACTGACCGTTAGATCATGGCCGGTAGTGCCTTCATCTTAATCATGCAAATAGTACTAGGACTAGTCATGATACTCGGGGACATATCACTAAGCGCCCACGCGGTTGATGCGAACCCACGTCCACTATCAATGAAAACTTTCTGGGATGCTGAGAACAACGACACTCAACTGTGTCACCTTAAAAGAAAGACATTATAGCGGACAAGTTCTGTTAAGTGGAAGCGCTCATCGAACCTGCAGTCTTCAAGTCAATGTATCGCTAGGATATCACGTTCGGATAGATGTACTCACCAGCAATACTTCAAAGGAACAGTTTTTCCTTTACATTGAAAGGAAAGGAGAATTGATGAACTGTACAAATAAGTATATCGCTTTTGACAGAAATGCTAAAGCATGCAGGGCCATTCTTATACAAGATATGCTCCAATTACACCTGCAAGGTAATGCCAGTGTCTTAATCAGGGGGATATCAGCGCTAGAAACACCACGATCTTGCCCAGAATCTTATGATCAAGTATCATCCCTCATACCCGCTAACACAAATCATACACCAAATTGCATCAGGGTAAAGGGGTATAAAAACCAAATCACATGTGATGTTGATTATAATGATAGATGTAAACTGACATTTCCCCCAAATTGCAATGCCACTCTGTTACACAGAGAAGTATTGTTTCAATGTACCGGTGAGCTTCAGTCGCACGAATCATTGGTAATCTATCCAATTGACACATCCTTTTTAGATCTAAGCTATAACAATATAGTAAAACTTGGTATGACCGTATCTCTAGGATTCAATAATTTTCAACGACCAAATAGTAATTACTCGGGTAATACTGACTTACAGTCAATGAATATATTTGGATTATATAATCTTAATCGTCTTTATATTAATGCAAATAAGTTGACCCAAATTAATGTAGATGCGTTTCAGTCTTTGACCCCGTTAACTCACCTGACGTTAAATAATAATGTATTGACTACGTTGCCGGTTGGGTTGTTTGAGGGGCTTGAGAATTTGTATTTATTGTACCTGTATTCCAACCAATTGGGCGCCTTGAACGAGAGCACATTTCATGGGTTGGGTAGGTTGCAATATCTATCTCTGCATGATAATAAATTGAGAGATTTACCAATGGGTTTGTTTAACGGACTTGTGAATTTGAATAAACTTTCTTTGTATGGAAATAATTTGACAGCACTGAATTCAAACATGTTTAACGGGTTGGGTAGGTTGCAATATCTATCTCTGCGTGATAATAAATTGAGAGATTTACCAATGGGTTTGTTTAACGGACTTGTGAATTTGAAAAAACTTTCTTTGTATGGAAATAATTTGACAGCACTGAATTCAAACATGTTTAACGGGTTGGGTAGGTTGCAATATCTATCTCTGCGTGATAATAAGTTGAGATATTTACCGATGGGTTTGTTTAAAGGACTTGTGAACTTGAATAATCTTTATTTGTATGGAAATAATTTGACAGCACTGAATTCAAACATGTTTAATGGGTTGGGTAGGTTGCAATATCTATCTCTGTTTGATAATAGATTGAGAGATTTACCAATGGGTTTGTTTAAAGGACTTGTGAATTTGACTAAACTTTATTTGTATGGAAATAATTTGACAGCACTGAATTCAAAAATGTTTAACGGGTTGGGTAGGTTGCAATATCTATCTCTGCGTGATAATAAATTGAGAGATTTACCAATGGGTTTGTTTAAAGGACTTGTGAATTTGAATAAACTTTATTTGCATAGAAATAATTTGACAGCACTGAATTCAAACATGTTTAACGGGTTGGATAGGTTGCAATATCTATCTCTGCATGATAATAAATTGAGAGATTTACCAATGGGTTTGTTTAAAGGACTTGTGAATTTAAATCAACTTTATTTGGATGGAAATAGTTTGACAGCACTGAATTCAAACATGTTTAACGGGTTGGATAGGTTAACTCTCGTGTATTTGCATAGAAATAATTTGACAACATTGCCAGGTATATTGTTTCAGGGACTGGAAAACTTAAACGAACTGTCTCTGCGTGATAATGTATTAAGAACGTTACCAAGTAGTTTGTTTAGGAGACTTGAAAGCTTAGTATCGTTGTTTCTGTTTGGAAACCAATTGGTCACATTGCCAAGCGGGTTGTTTGAGGGATTAGGAAACCTGCAAGAACTGTCCCTATTCAGAAATCGACTGATCAGATTACACCCTCACATATTTCGTGATTTGAAAAATCTAAGATCACTCTTGATTGGTGTTAACAGATTAGAATCATTGCCTAGTGCCGTTTTCAATAACTTGAGCAATCTGGATTATATATCTTTGCATACGAATCAAATCACGTCGCTAAGCCCTGGCATTTTTCAAGGATTATTCCAATTACGTTTCCTTCATATGAGGAATAATACTCTACGATACCTTGATTCTGATATTTTCAAGGATATAGTAAATATAACTTATATTACATTATCTGAAAACCAATTAAAAGACTGTCCTAATATTAGACATTTGACTCGCCTAACTTTATTCGATCTGAGAAACAATACATTAACGGAAATAACACGTGGCACCTTCTCTGGACTCCCTAAAAATTCAGATTTAGCTGTAAGTCAACACGAAATATGCGAATGTTATGTGCTTGATGGTGTCAAGTGTAGCGCATCCGATAACAGATCACCCTATCTCACATGCGATAGGTTATTGTCAGATAGGGTATTAGTTGCTTTGATGTGGCTAATTGGTATTAATGCACTTGGTGGAAACATTTTTGTTTTGGTTTGGCGAATAATGAAAACTAAAAAATATAAAGTACAGGATATATTACTTAGTAATTTGGCAATGGCTGATTCGCTGATGGGTTTGTACATGGTGATCATTGCTTCCGCTGATATCTATTATGGAGATTTCTTCCCAATGCAATCTGAAATCTGGAGATCTGGCATTACCTGCAGAGTAGCAGGAGCACTGTCGATAGCGTCGACCGAATTATCAGTGCTCTTTTTAGTGTTAATAAGTATTGATCGATTTATTTGTATTAAGTACCCATACTCCAATAAGAAATTGGGTATTAAGTCAACGAGTTTAATATCAGTACTAATATGGATATGTTCTCTAGCATTGGGGGTTGTCCCGTCTACTCTAGCAGGACGAAATTTTAGATTTTATGATAACTCTCATGTTTGTATTGGTTTGCCTCTAGCTTTAACCAAAACATACTCAAATTACGAAAATTCAACAATAATTGCAATTGATAATGTGTCTTTTTCAAGAAACACATTTACTACAACATTCACAGGTCTGATCAATGGTTTGTATTTTTCAACAGCGCTATTTCTAGGTCTCAACGGTTTATGTTACCTTATAATATTGGGGTGCTATATCGAGATAGTCCGGGCTGTTACAAAGTCGGCAAAACAATCTGGACGTACCCCTGATATGGATGAACAAATCAGACTCACCAGTAAAGTAACTGCTATTGTTGCCACAGATTTCATTTGTATTTCTCCAGTAATTGTACTTGGAATCCTCGTTCAAACAAGGGTAATTGAACTACCCCCCTCAGTGTATGCGTGGTCAGTGACCTTTGTTTTACCAATTAATTCGGCAATCAATCCATATCTGTACACAATTGTAGAAATCATCTCAAGTAATCGCAAGAAAAATACAAACAAAAAGATTCAGCAATCAATGGCTCTACAGTCACTGAAAATGTGATAGGACTAGAATGGTTATAATATTCACCTAACACAAACAGTTCCTGACACCAGGTGTTTTTATCTTAGCTTATTGAAATCAGTAGTCTGTATCAAAAATCTTAAATATACACTAAACGAGCAAATTTTGCTGTCCGTAATTTGAAACCTCATTCATGAAAATTGAGTGGACACTTCTTAAGTTATGACGCTTTAAGTAATGAGATCTAACTTTAAACAAGTTTTAGCAAATCGTGTTTTCTATGGGATGTTATCGATCATTGTGCGCTATCGAAACCGATCAGACATGAATGGAGAGCAGCTGATATTCATTTCACAGAAATAATCACTGTTATATACGTCATTCATATATTCTTGTTCATTGATTGGTTAAAAGTGGGTCACATGATCAAAAATAAACACGCTATTTTGCCAAAAGTAATATTTACGGCTCCTAAAAGTACTACTTGCGGCTCCTAAGAAGACTACATGTATTAACGGCACCAGTGCGCAGGTAGTTTCACGCGGCGTTGTACACCGCGTGACGTGACAGGGCGCACGATTTGCATCCCCGGGCGCAGCGTGACGATCGCTCGATGCACTGCCTTTGAATTGAACTTTTACAACTTTTTAACTGATGAGGATTGGAACTTACCTGTGAATTTGAACTTTATGGAACTAGAAATTTATGAATGACGTATATAAAACAATATACTGCCTTTATTCGAGTCTCTGGATTAAAACTACGGTCCCTCGGTGATTACAATAGTGCTATTTTGCTTCGGGGCTGCGCACCTCAGCAAAATAGCACTATTGCAGTCACCTCGGGCCCATAGTTTTAACCAGAGTCTCTCATTGCAGTATATATTTGTATACTGAACACACTATAGGCAATGACAGCCTATAGCAAATAAATTGACTACATGTAGGCCTACAACTTTTTCTCATTAGAAATTTTCTTGCTTAAAGCATCTCAGATGTTTGGTAACTATTTTTGGTTAAGTGTATTGTTATTGAGGTGTATTGTTATTGCATAACAAGTCATGTTAACCAGTTCATATTTGAAAGCTAATAACGAAACGTATCCGGATGTTGATGTATATATAATCATAATTTTAATATTACTACTGAAATTGTATAATATTATAATAACTCAGTCTTAGTGTTATCATACAAATCTACTAGTGTGTCGTAAAACAAAATTATATTGTAAATAACTTGTTTGTAATGGTATTTACAAGTTTCGTGTGATTTTACAACGTTATTGTAGTGATAAACAATTCTCGCAAATGTCCACTGTATTTAATATCATAAGAAGAAGAAAAAATAAAGTAAGGGTTAAGTCTATCATGTTTAATAAAAACAATGTAGTATTTAGATGAACACAATAGTATTCCAATATATTCAAAGCACATTAGATTACCACCTTAATATTTTTTAAAGCTACGTTTATTTCCTATTTCAAAAATAGTATAGTTTGTCCCACATCCGATGTTTCGTTAGCGAGTAATCAGGCAAAAGTTAACCGTCGTTTAACTTTGTATACTTCATGAATACAGATGTAAAATGGTTGACAGTCATGTCTTTGTATTTCGACCTTTTGATCCAGTGGCGAATCCGAGGGGTGTGTGGGGGGGGGGGGGGGGGGGGGGTGCAAGGTAGGGGATTGCTCTCCCCTAAATATTTGTCTGAGTAACAGGTACAGGCCGTTCTTTTCACATATCCAGCATGTAGAGCGTTGACCACGCCTCTTGTAGTTTCTTTGCATATATAAGGCCACACCGCAATTGTACGTAAGACTTATACGATAGGCGCCAAAGTTATATTTTGTATCACCCTAAACGGACAAGCACGAATGAAAATCAATAATTATATAGACATAATTATGTGACCCAACACGAGTAAATGAGGCACAATGAGGAAAGTATGAATAATGAGCTATTGATATCATGATAGTATATATATTTTAAGGGACATTTTGGTACAAAAATCAATGTCATATTATATTCCAAACCAAAGTTACAGATGATTAAAAATCACTTTGTCTCAAAACATAAAATACAAATTGTCAAGTTATTATGGTTATGGGCAAATAAAGTTTTGGTTTTGTTAACAAATCAATAAAGTAAATGAAAACAAAATACCTCAAAATGTAGTTTAAATCTTTATTTTCATGCATTTCAATCTTTGGTTAGATACAAGATGTATCAAAGATCAGCAATAAGACTTGTTCTGAATTTGACTTATTTTGACCTTGTCCCATATTTGTGCTCTTAAATCAAATTATTTACTGCTGCATTCCGCCTCATTTACTCATGTTGGGTCACATATTTGTATTGGTCTCAGTTCAATTTTTAGGGTTACTGTTCTCTTGAATACCTAGTGGACAGACCCAATAGTCAAAGCTGACCCTATTCGCTCATCCATTCTGTCTACTCTAAACCCAACAGGAGAAGATCATGGTATCTACACTTTGTCCTAGCTTGTCCTTTTTATGTTGATCTATATGGCCATGTGTTTTGTACTCGCCACCCTTCCCGTTGCATCCAGATTTTTACATTTTACACCATCTGATATTCGAATTAGCATATAGCAATAACTACTTGTTCTACCCCATAAAAAGTATATATTTTCTGTACGCTAATCTCACAAGGAATCCAAATATGCGATTGGAATTTGCATAGGACCTAATGGTAACATGTTGTGATTAAAAATGTTCAAAGAATAGCGATATTTTTCATATCTCGATCAAAGCTCAATATTTGTTTTATTCCTATCCTAATCATCATTTTACTGTGCATATTAGTTCCTCATGCAATTTACCCATCAGAACATATTGGTTGTCAAGGGTAACTTGTTGAAATAAAACCGTGATTACAATTGTTACGTAATAGTTGACACGTTTGTTGAAACAGTAACGTATAGAATATATATAAAACAATCTATAAAATGAGAGCAAAATTATGTTTGTACCATACAGAGATGAGATTCACCATAGAGATTGTACACAGCGTCATCGCCATCACCGCCATCGCCGCCACCCCTGACTTTCGAAATATAATCAATCATATCTCAGCCAAACAGTTATAGAAATACCTGATTTTATTCACACAGTGTAGCTATATAAATAAGCTTTCAAATGACACCCGAACCATAGCTCTACCACATTTAGTTGTTGAGTTAATAGAGAGAGATGGATGATTCTTCCCCAAAAATGCAACGCCGCCACCCTTTTGGGGTGGTCAGTTCAAAACACATGGCCATATACGAGTAAATTGCTTTCTAGTAATGCCATGCAAGAATCTTGCACAATTATCATCTATGCGCTTGCTTCTTCTGCCACATAATTTTAGCAACTAAAAGCCGTATTTACAAATGTTGCTATTTTTGCTCTTTCTATTTGCCTTATATCGCAATTTCCTTTTGACCGCCAACTTTCCATTTTAATGGAATTTTTATTATGTTTACAATGCTTTTTTCCAGAGAGACAGGTTCCCAAATGGGTGATAAATCGTTGTTATATTAATCGTTATGTTAGCTATGTTACTGTATTGTATGTTACTATATTGACTATGATTTTTGTAATTTTAAATCATGCCAATCGTGGCAATATTTTGTGTATTTGGGCCGATGGCCTCATGTACTTGGAAATAAAACTAAACTAAACTACATTATTAGCATCCCATATTATACCTCCTGAACGAAAGCACGGTTCTTGAAGCTGCTTCATACCCGCAATAAATATCTCGGACCTGTCAAATAGAAATTTGAGTGATGAGATTGTTGATGGTTTAGCTGCACACAGCCTACACAGTCAAGCATTCCGTCAGCCTGCTTCGATAATTGCCTAACTCATTTTTTCTAGTTCTTAGAAAACAATAAAAGTATGAAAAGTGAGTTAGGCAATTATCGAAGCAGGCTGACGATATGTCGAATAGCAACATGAATATGAATAGTGCAGGTGAATTCCAACTGGAGCAGTAACTGTTGGATAGAATTAGGTTGGGGATATACCTTTAAATGAAATGTGGCTTATATATGCCTAATACGAGTTAATATGACCCATTTTAAACAATTTTCATCATTAGTACAATCTGATTAACTCACAATGCTGACTTAGGCAGAATTGCAATTGTGCATTTATCAACACTTTTGATTGGTCAATGACTTAGGTATTATAACATCATCATCATCATCATCATCCTTCGGCTGCGGAGCAGGCGACCACAAGTTTTCTCCAAGCACGGCGATCTGTAGCAAGAGTGGCTATCTGACGTTCTTGAAACATGCCTTCATTGTCACCAAGTAAGCGCTGTATGTACTTCAATTATGATGTGCTTGGACGACCAGGTCTCCTTCGGCCATGTGTTGGTATGTAAGTGGCATACATTCTAGCAGGCTCGTCATCAGGGAGACGGAGAATATGTCCAAGGAATCTCAGCTGGCGACTTTTTACACGGTTGATAAGAGGCTCTGTCTTGGTCATGTCATAAATGGTGGTGTTCGGGACATGATCCATGCGTTTGATGTTAAGCATTATCCTGTAGCAAGAGGTAGCATAGGCATTTATTTTGCACTCCATATCTTGAGATATCACCCAGGATTCGCAGCCATACAGCAAAATCTTCACATAGGTGGTGCTAAATAATTTCACTTTTGTTGCGATAGCTACTTGAGGACTCCTCCACAGGTGTTCCAACTTCCAGAATGCGCACCATGCCAATGCCCTGCGTCTTTTAAGATCACTTGCACCCGATGCCATCACAGAGCCCAGATATCTGAAATCCCTCACATGGCTGATGGTTTCCCCATAGACTTGTAGTGTTGGGCGAGGATTGCAGTTGGCTGTCATATACTCTGTTTTGGGAACGCTAATGATGAGGCCAAGGTCTTTTGCTGCTGCAGCAGTTTTTGTCAGCTGGGTCTGAGCTCGTGGAATTGTGGTCTCAAGTAAGGCAATATCATCAGCATGTGCATAATGTAATGAAGTCATGATTTATGCAAAAAAACAAAATTTCGCGAGTAAGTGAGTTAGGCAATTATCGAAGCAGGTTGACGATTCAAGCAATAACATTTTCCACACGGCTATTATATTAAGTGTTACCATTATTACCCGTTAACATTCAAAGTCTATCTCATGAATGACAGAACCAACACTACGCATGTGTGTACTTCTTTTAAGGGAAGTGTCAACCCTTTTTGTAACTTTTAATGGAATGGAAAATTGTGGACCTACATAAGTCCTGTTGGGAGCAAATACCAACTAGACTACACACTTGTTAGAAGGAAATGGCAGAACAGTCTAATCATGCTAATGAATGCTGAAGCATATAACACCTTTGCTAGTGTCGGCTCAGATCACAGAATTGTATCAGCTCGAATCAAGCTAAGCCTGAGGATAAGTAAAGCAATTCCTAGAAAGAAACAGTATGACTGGAAAGCAATAAGTACTGACACAAGCCTGCAGGAACGATACTCAGTTGAAGTACGCAACAGGTATGAAGTATTGGAAAATGAGGAGGAATCTGCAGCTGAGAAGTGTGAGCGATTCATCAAGGCCAACAAGGAAGCAGCAGAAATGGTTGTCCCAGTTAAGAAAAGGGCCCATAAGACAAGCTTCTCAAGTGAGGGTCATAAAGGCAAGGGATAACATCAGGGATGCATATGATAAGTACCAGAACAATACCACTGATGATAGAAGAGAGGGTCACAAGTCTGCAAAAAAGAAACTATAGAGGACCCCTATAACCTAGTTATAACAGAGCATTTGAATGGCAAGATTCAGGAAGTAGAGACTGCACATATCAACTCCAAGCATGGCCTAAGTTGGAAACTAATCAATGAAATCACAGGCAGAAAGGCATCAGCAAAAGGTCAGCTGAAAGGAGACACGCAAAAGGAAAGGGTCACCAATTGGTACAACCACTTTTAAAACCTTCTGGGAAAGCCACCTGATATATGTGAAGAGGGTGAAGAAATAACACCAATCTTTGTAGATCTAGATAATTATCAGAACAGGGCCTTTTGACCAAGATGAATATGACAAGGCTAAGAAGTCACTGGTAGAAGGGAAGACCTGTGGAGAGGACAATATACCGCCAGAAGTATTGAAAAGATGTGCTCTAGATGATATTGTGCTAGGTTTCTGCAATGATGCAATAACAAATAGAGAAAAGCCGAGCCAATGGTCCATCCGCAACATTGTGCCCATTCCAAAGTCAGGAGACCTCAGCCTGGGCGGCAACTATCGTGGCATAATTCTTAGCTCTACCGTAGCGAAAACCTATAACCGAATGATCCTAAATAGAATTCGTCCTGAGCTGGATAAACATCTAAGAACTAACCAAAATGGCTTCAGGGTAGGAAGGGCTGATTGAAGGGATGAAAGCTAATAACCTGC
>CM069456.1:55872546-55982008 GCA_035610835.1 Ophiura sarsii
TAGATCTATTTCTATATAGATCGATTTTACTCTAAATTCACTCTAAACCTATAATATTATATTATATGGTTTTGAGGTTATTAGGAATTGTATCGCTCTGTAACTTGGAATGTATTTATGATTTTTGATCAGAAAAGTTTATCTGCAAGAAAATCTGCTTCAATTTTCGAGGATTGAGGGCGTCCCCTGGAAAAGATCACATAATATAATTTAATCTACAAACACAAAAATGGGTTTCACCCTGGTTTTTTCAGAAGCTAAACTCTTGATCACTGTATCAATTCAGCGCGATATTGATAAAACCACGCAAGTAGTATATCAATGGATAGATCAGACTTCAAGCTTCCAGAAAAATATAACAAACAATCAAGCTCAAGCTCATGAATAATTAATTAGGTTTGATTACAGTCTTGTCTCGTCTTGTCTCGTCTTGTCTCGTCCTGTCGTGTGTGTATTTGTATTAAGATTCAATTAAGAACCTTGGTATTGTATTTGACAATACACAGAGAAAACGATGTACAAAATATCGCTGTTCAATTTCGGTTGTACACTTTTTCAAACAACAGATGTGTAAAAGTTATACATCGTTGTATAAAGAAGACAACATTTTTTTAAACAGGTGTTGTTTACAGTATAAAGAACGCCGTTCACATCAATACAAAGTGATCTTGAACAACGTTGTTTACTTGTGACGTCACAAGTCACGTGTCACAATGATTCGTTTGCGATATGCTGCAAATTAATGGCCGCCGTATTTCGTTCGGTAAACAAATTTCGATTTTAAATCATAATTTTAAAGATTTTGCTGACAAGATGGGGAAATACAATCAAGAAAATAATGAAATATGATGACCAAAGAACGATACGTAGTTGATGATAGACGGCGAAGATGGATATTTTTTGCAAAAATATAATTTTAATTTTCGCGATTTTGCTCCACAGACAGAAGGCATCCGAATTCGACAGTTCTGCCGTTCTGTCTGTGTACTTCAACACAAGAAATTCAAGTCTTCAAATCGTGCTGGAATTTTAAACAACTACCAGTAAACAACCCTGTTTTTTTAACAACCATCATTTAAACAACCCTGCAGTTTTAAACAACCACCATTAAACAACCCTGGTTATTTAAACAGGCCAATTTCATCCATGAGGATTGAACAACTTTCTTTGAACAACCCAAGATGATTGAACAACTTTCTTTGAACAACCCAAGATGATTGAACAACTTTCTTTGAACAACCCAAGATGATTGAACAACTTTCTTTGAACAACCCATGAGGATTGAACAACTTTCTTTAAACAACCCTTGAATATTGAACAACAATTTTTAAACAACACCAATGTGTAAAATCTGATTTTAAACATGTTGTTTAAAAAGTTAAACAACTAGGTGTTTAAAACTTTAAACAACCCCAGATGTTTAATATTTTGAGCAACAAGTTGCTCAGCTCACCCGTCAAACAGCAGTTGTTCAATTTTTTAAACATGTTGTTCACTTTTTTTTTTACTGTGTAGCCTCACCATGAATAGCCATGTAAGTTCCTTATGTCGAAGTGTAAATTTCCATATTCGTAACATTGCAAGAATACGTCGTTTCATTGACCAAACTACTTGTGCACATGCAGTAAGATCTCTGATCCTATCCTATCTCGGCTGGACTATGGCAACTCGCTTTTATGCGGTCTTCCAAATCAGGCAGTGCAACGTCTCCAAAAGCTTCAAAATCGCGCGGCGCGTCTAATTTTTCAAGTTAGTAAGCGTACTAGTGCGTCTTGCGCGAGTTGCATTGGTTGCCTGTCCAGCAGAGGATAGATTTCAAGATCTTGGTGCATGTGTACAACTGTCTTCATGACTCATCTCCTTCATATTTACAGGATCGGCTGCACAAATACAGGTGTAACCGTACTGGCATGAGATATCTTTCCCGACTAGAAATCCCCAAAACAAAAAGAGCTTATGGGGATAGCTCATTTTCGGCCTATGGTCCTAAGTTGTGGAAAAGTTTACCAAATAATGTACGCGATGCTCCCAACGTGAAAGCTTTTAAAACCTCTTAAAACCTACCTTTTCCCAAATTAATTGCTAGTCATATGTGCATATTTTTGGTTTCTTAATTGTATATTTATATATATCTGTTTTTATCATAATTGCTGATGTTATAAGTAGGTCATGTATTTTATCATGTGTCATTATTTTGTTGCATGCTGTAACTATATTGTATTTTAGATTGTGTTTTAATGTACAGCGCATTGGTCCATGGGAAATGCGCTTTATAAGTATCCTGAAATAATAAATAATAAATAATGAATAATAATTACAAATTGACAAAAATATTAAATTTGTAATGAATATTGCAATATTTCACATCGTCAAGAACATTATTTCTGTGACTTTTACTCAAGCGTACAATTAGTTTCTTACTGATGCAAAAGTAATCTGAATAATATTTTAATATTTTGGATGATTGTAGGGCCTACAGGCATTTTAAGGTTAAATTTCTTGTCAAATTTGTTCTATTTTAGCAACAAAATTACACATTTTTGTTACATTTAGTACCTTTTCTAGAAAATAATATGATAATAGTCAATAATTCTTGTTGGAACGGGATACAAGTGACACTATCACAATATTTGTTATTTTTCATGTAAAATATACCTAAAATTCATATTTTATGCATTTGAGGCCAAATCGTGCCATATGGCGCGATGCTTGTAGATTAGGGTGTTTCAGATTAGATATAGTGCGTATTCCATATTTCACCCTCTTCTGCTTGCTCGTAAGACTCCCATTTTGAGCCTGCATCAGCTCTAAAGACCCCCATTTGATTGTAAATTCAATAATGGTGATAAATCGTGAGAGATTACACTTGTTTTACATGTTGATATGATACAACACATTCATGTTGACAAATAATGCCGTATACGTTGGTTTTTTATGGAGGATGTCTCCCGTTGTAATAATCTTTCAAGAGTGTCAAAATTATTGAATTTCATTAGCATATTTGGAATCACTATGAGAAATGCATTAAAATAAGAACAAACATGCTTAGTGTTGGTTCAGTAATCCTTGAGATAACTTCCCTTGAAGGTTTCTGGAAAAATCTGGAAAATCGTATACCGTATGGTAAAACTACTAGACAAACATACATACATATGAGATTTTATAAAGCGCTATTTCATTCAGATCACGGCGCTGGCAGCAAACAAACTTAAAAACTAGTACTACATTATACAGAAAAAACAATTAAGTAGGAAACAGGTGAGTCTCCAGTTGTTTCTTGAAAACTTGTAAGGATTCACAGAGTCTGATGTTGCTGATGGGTAGATCATTCCATAGTTTAGGACCAGCAACAGTGAAAGATTTATCTGCGGCAGAGTTTTTTGTACGTTGAACAACTAGGAGAGATCGATCAGACCAATTAGACGCGTGGAAAGTGTTCACGTTATAACAAGATCCAACTGTAAACAGAATATGATTTTGGACAATATATTTAAAATTTGCTATGTTAAATGAATCAAGCAAGTTACCGTTGAAGTTTCGTATTCGTCTCGTTTCCCAGTAATTTTTTTCTTCAACTTCGGAATATCATACAATCAAGCGGGTCAAGCCGTTTGGTGACCCCAGTTTTCTGAACCCACTTTTCTGACCCCACCTGAACCCACTTTTTTATTTGAGTTATGGTATGGGGCAACAAGTACAACTAATATACCTGAATATTTCGGCGAAATAACAAGTAAAACCCTATTTTTAATGCATTTTATGCCCAGCCTCGTTCGTGCATAGTGTGAAATAATGTCAGTGTAGCTCAGGAAATGCTACAGTACGTAATCACGCAAGGCCACCCATACGCAACACACTCACATGTAATCGGACACGAGCAACGATACCATATGAACCACGTGCAATTTAACGCATTACTTTGTGGGTGATTTTGCAGAAGGTGATTTATATAGGATGAACATTATAAATGGATAAATAAATGAATGAATACATAAATAACTAAATTATTCAGCAAATGAATAGTTAAACATACTTATAAATGAATAAACAAATAAATAAAATAAATAACTTTATTAACAAGAATGGAACATTTCATTAAGTGAATTGAATAGTTAATTAAACAAAACAAATGATAGCTGGGGCTGTGCATGGCTGTGTGATCAGCTATTAAAGGCTAAACCAACCCCCGGTGAGATTTTAATACAAAGTGTTTATACATGCACAGTGTAGCCCCACCCGTGTGTATACGATATTGATACGTTGCGAAAGAGAGTGAAGATCAGAATCCTTGACCGTATTGACAAGTAGAAACAGGTGGATTCTTAAACTTCGGTATAGAGATAATATTTAGTGGTTGAGTCAAGGCTGTTTTCTATACAACGACCGAATTAGAGACTATACGCACGTGGCTAGATATCATGTTTTTAATTTATTAAGAAAAACTGTTTTTCTCCTACATAAATGATACAGATTTAAACCATAATTCAAAGTATGTTCTTTATCATTATTTACTACATATTCAACAAATAAAAAAGTGGGTTCAGGTGGGGTCAGAAAAGTGGGTTCAGAAAACTGGGGTCAGCAAACGGCCTGACCCCAATCAAGCTCCCTATTATGATAGCAATGTCAAAACATTCCACGATAGTCATTTGTTTTATTATTATTATGCAAAACAATAGTAATTGATGGAAAAAACCTTGAGACATGAGCGCTAGAAAAGACCGTCAATCAGTAATATTAAACATTTCAGACACAGACTTGTTTAAAATGTCAAAAACAAATTTCAGAAATGGTTTATGATTTACGACTAACAATCCTATAAAAAAGTCTTGGAACGTTTACTTGTTAACAACGGAAAAATAGCACCCCTTTCCTTCCGTGCAATGTTGGATATGTGTCCCAACATTGATTGGAGGGGTGTGTGTGGGAAGGAAAATTGTTGCCTAAGATGTTCTATTCAGCTATATATTAACAAAGTAAACATCATTTAAAGATCATAATGTTGTCCAAAACGTGTATAACGCGTTCCAAAGACTTTTCCCAAGATTGTAGATCGATCGAATAAGAATTTTCTTTGACAAGTAAATCTATACTGTTATGCATATCTACTCTATACAAAAATCAGTCTGAGTTAAAAAGAAAATAGAAAATTATGATGTACGGTATGTGATAATAATAATCCAAAATAGAATGAAATCATCCAAAAGGTAAAGTGGTCAACTAGTAGGGAGCTAAATACAATTTGAAATTTGGACTTGATCCTGCTACATGATTTTACAGATCTGTTTCGTAAGGACCTTTAAGTCTTCATTCGTCAAAGTACAGAGAGATTTCATGAATAGCATAATACTATGATAGCGAAATTGCTAATAAGCTAATTCACATATTATGGGAGTCATCCAAGGCTTTCATTTCTTTTTTAAATCAGAATTGAGGTCCAGATTTGATTTAATATTTATTTACATTGATAATGTGCGGAACATAAGATGTGTGACTTAATACAATAATATTTTAAAGTTACTTGTAAAGGATACAAGTAATATAATTATAAGTCAATAAATGCGTAGGCCTATGTGTTGTTTCGAGAGAAATTAGACATATCAATGCACGCGCGCTGATGGGGATGTGTGAATAATGGCACGATCCCGCAGGGTGAGTGCTATTGTGAGCGTATCAACATTTGGGCAAGTGCATTGATTTCGCAATTAATTAAACAAATCAAAATTCACAATTTTAGCATAATGTTGATCTATGTAATAATTATAAAAACATGTTAACAAGTTTGCTAACACCCGCAGTGAAAATCGGCGAACCCGCGGTACCTGAACACCAAATCAAAACAAATCGCGTGGTGCGTGCATTGAACAGCGCGCACAGAGTGCATAGACACTTTCAATGCGCATACTTAAGTTTCTTGCTTTCTGATTGGTTCGACACTACTAAGAGTGTATGAATAATACGTAATAGGTTTTGGAATATAATCACAACATGTTGATAATGTATGTACTACAGGGTGAGTAAAAAAAATAGAGTACTCAAAGTAAAATAATTATTAAACATATTTGTTATCAGAATATGAAGGCAGCCAATGTATGTGGCAATAGATGCATATATTTCACTATCATCGGCAAAAAGAATCATTACATTTCATGATACCGTTCACTAGATGACTATTTTGGTAAAGTTACTGCATTTTGAAACCGAACACAATATTGAATATTTTACTCAATAATGCTGGATATTAATGAACAAGTTGATTCATGTATGGTACACAATAGCTAACTAATAAAGACAAATCAAATATTCTCAGTTATGTGATTGTGTTGAAAAAGAGGGTATTGATTAGATAATCATGAGAAATGTCACGTAATTGACGAGTGAATAATGAATAATAAACTTATGTGAGTGTGGGGCACAGAATTATAAAGGAGAATCCAGACGAAATGTATTGCCCTACGTGTAACGGGCGCCATTTTGGATTTCCACCATGGGGGAAAAATTGGAGGTATGTCGGTATTTTTCGGAACTGCACGGAAAAGAACGAATGCAGCATCGTGCGTGTACAGGAGCCGTGTCTCTCTCCGCGTAAAACGCAATCGTCGCGTGTGCTTTCGCCCAAGGCTACTTCGCGTACCACTGCGTAATTTTCGTGAACGTCACACCGAAAACGCCATTGAACCAGGGTAAATACCGCGCTACACGGGCGGTGAGCAGTGGTCCGCGATGCTGTTTTAATCAAAAGTTTAATTTCAATTATACCGCCACTGTATAAATGTTGACGGTCCAAAGCAGCCCGAGAAACCGTCATCAGGCCCATCGACTTATGCTTCGTAGTTCAAATCACTCTCCTCATAGTTGCGCTTTATCTAAATGTTGATGCTTTTACATACTTTTCATATGTTTTAAACAAAATACATTTTGCTCATTCATATACCGTTCAAATAGGTTTCATGATTATCATGATTATCGTAATAACCTTGAAGGCCATTTTTGTCAAAACATTGGTCTAATTTATTATGTTGAATTTTATATAATGACGATAACTGTCTTTGGTTTAATCATGTTAAATTGTTAATATACATGCATAATAATAATCTTCAGTAGCCAATCATCATCGCTAACTAAGGTATTTTAAAGATATATTATAGCGTATAACTAACAGGCGCTGATCCAGGATTATTTTTTGAGGGGGGGGGGGGGGGGCACAATAATATTTGAAGATTTGTATTTTTATGACTGCTAGATAGCTTTTTTGTTATATGTAAGAAAAAATTCGTGCATACTGATATTTTCTTGATTTAAGTATAGATGGTTGAAATTGTTATGCCGGAAAACAGGTTCCAAAAATGGGTTGGTTGAAAAATAGGTTCCCCATTTACCCCCGGGTCGCGGGATAACGGCAAATGAAAGATTTGTTTGAAAATAAATCGTTATCACGTTTTGAGGGAAGGAGGCCAAAAATGTTGTCATGTTGAGCATGAGTAGCATTTTGTGCGTGAATCGCGAGTATAGTGGTCTAAGGGGCTGGTCCTATGCCATTGAAATGTTTTTGAAATTAGTCCACTTGAGAAAACATGATTTTTAGCTGAATTCTTTTGAGCTATTTTCCCTTCAAATTCTGAGCCTGAGGCCTTTATTTATTTTCTTTAAATGTCATGTTAATCACAAACACTAGAAGATATTATTTTGACACTTTCATGTACTTTTGTTTGGTAATATTATCATATACCGTAAGCCTAGTATATCCTACTATAAATCTGGAAACGGTGTATGTTTGTGTGTGTGTTTGTGTGTTTGTTTATTTGTTTATTTGTTATCCTTATTTCTCCGTTGCTATTAATCAAAGTGGCGCCTAATTTGCATGAAAGATAGAGGAAATAACGGGAAGGGTGTTAAAGTTTATTTCAGTGAAATTGGTTAACAATTGGCTCCAAAAACAGCAAAAAACCTCTCAGATTTGGCTCATAAATGCCGCTAGAATTGAACAACATTGTGCGTTGCGCGTACTACTACAGCGTAATCTTACCGTGGTAACGCGTCGCGTGCATGTTTGCGCAAGGTCTCACTGCCGCGGCACACGCACCCGACCCCTACACATGGCTCAGAAGCCACACGGGAAATGGTTACAGGCCTGTGTACAGTGTCATGTTGGGGGAGGGGCGGGAGGGGGGGGGGGGGGGGGGGGGGGGAGGGGCGTTGTAAAACCACGGGAAATGGTTTAGGATAGGCCTAGGGTTATGATGGTACAATTAGCGTTTTGCGGGGGTTAATGAAGCAACCTGATTTCTTTACTTTAACAACAATCTAAGGGATTATAAATCAAACTGGTTTGGGTGTGTGCATGGGATCGGAGGGGGGAAAAACCACGGAAAATGTTTTAGGATAGGGTTAAGAGTTAATGAAGTAGCCACGGGAAATGGTTAGTTGGTGTAGTTGCAGTGGGGGTGGGGGCGATTGTAGGGGGTTTATGTGGTTTTAAATGTATACCGAGGGTTAACTTGATGCGGTTTGAGAGGTTTTATATAGGGGTTAATAAAGTAGCTACGGTAAATGGTTTAGGAGGGATATGGTTATAAATCACCTGATTGGGGGTGGGGGTTGCGGGTTTATAATGCCGTTAGGAGGGATATGGTTATAAATCAACCTGGTTTGGGGGTGTTGTAGGGGGTTTATGTGGTTTCAGAGGTAGGCAATATGGCATAACCATCTAGCGGATGAAGTATAGCCGCGGGAAATGGTTAGGAGGGTTATGATTATAAATCCACCTGGTTGGTGTAGATGCATTTGGGGGGGGGGGGGGGGGGGGCGGTTGTATGGGGTTTATGTGGTTTTAAAAGTACCGAGGGTTAACTTGATGCTGTTTGAGAGGTATAGGCCTACAGGGTTAATAAAATAGCCACGGTAAATGGTTTAGGAGGGACATGGTTATAAATCAACCTGATTCTGATTCTGATTGGGGGGGGGGGGGGGGGGGGGGGGGGTTATAGGGGTTTATAATGCCTTTAGAAGGGATATGGTTATAAATCAACCTGGTTTAGGGGGTGTTGTTGTAGGGGGTTTATGTGGTTTCAGAGGTAGTTAATCATGTTAATGTGAACCATCTAGCGGGGACCCGAGCGTAGCGAGGGTACGCCGCTAGTAGTTATAAATACAAAGAAAGAAAAAACATTGTTTTTCATAATATATTTTAATATTGGCAAAAGTGTAGCGCGGACGGGGCGGTTGGGCAGTTGGGGGGGGGGGGGGGGGGGGGGTGGCCTGCTGGCCCTCCTGGATACGCCACTGCCCATGACCATGTGACATGTAGACGGTACGCAAATTTATTGGTTGTAGACAATCTTTAACAAAGCCACTACACTTGACGTTCCGAGTTACAGATTGAAACAATCATAATCAAAATCATATTTGTTAGACAACATTTCAACTGTTGTGCAACCAATCTGTTTTCAACCCTTAAAAACCATAAAAACACATATTTTCAAGTATAATGCTCATATAGATTCATAAAACTTGTCTAGAATAATTATATTCACGCTTTATGATCAGAAATGTAAATCTGCAAGAAAATCTACTTTCTTTAAAAACAAAATATACTATACCTTTAAGCATATCAGAAATAAAGTACCTTTTAAAGGCAAGCTAACAATTTGGGTTTCTAGCCATACCCAGTTCTCTTGGGGAATTGACAAAGTTACAATTTCTCCATTAGACTGTCAGTCACCAGGTAACAGGTTATGACCAATTTATCTGTGGTATAAAGCGCTCACTCTTCCGGCTGGGTCTACTTCGACGGCGCAAAATTCAACATTTTTACTAGAAATCGTTTTCATATCCAGACCCATAATGTATTTAGCGACTTTGGGTCTTCATCTTGATCATGTAGGCCTATTTCGGTAAGATAAGCTTCAAAAAGGGACTTATCATTATCTTTGGTTACTGGACTAAAAGTATATTCGCTTCTTAATACTAATAGTCCGAGTTTCCCTCATAATTTCGTTGGCCGCTTTTCAAGGACGTCAGACCCATCATGTACTTATGACATATTTGTTCGTATTATGATCATGTTAAGAACGACACAACCATGTACATATTTGGTAATACTGGACTAAAAGTATATTCTTTACATCATAATCTCGTTGGCCGCTTTTAAAGAACGACCCATCAGTAATTGGGCATCTTTGGCCGCGCTTTCATCATAATTTCGCTCGCTGCTTGATTTTGAAAGAAACTATTTCGGGTAATAATAATTTGGAGATAATTCACCAGGTTGTATTGAATGACCCGAAATTCTTCTGTGTCTCTCCATACATTTATATAAAAGTTTACATGGCAGCTAATCTGAAATACGGTACTTCTCTCTAAGTTCACACTCATCACTGTAATATAAATTGCACGGTCCAGGGCCGCACAGTGGTTTTTCAATCATTTGATAACTTACTCGCTTGTATGAGATTCAATAGTGACATTTAAGGTTAACTAAGACCTGGCGTAATATTAAACTTGGCCTACACTGGCACCGTCAAGTTAATTTCCCGGTGTCCGTGCCTGTCGTGATGCAGAAAACCCTAAGGTTGCACACCACCAAATACATCTCCATAGGCTTACACGTGAAATGCACAATTTTAAAATGGATATTTCTCGACGTTATAAAAAACTGGTATCTTAAAATTTGGTTTCAACTTGAAGATGAAAGCCATGACTACTAACTCAACAACTCATATATGGGGGGTAACCGGCATTTTTTTGAGCTAGAGCCTTTTCAAAAAGTACGAGTTGAGTTTTCCTGGTCACACGCAATTGTTGATTTAGATGATGGCGTCAGATACCGGAAATGACCTGAACACAAATGTCTCTGTTAAAATATTAAAAAATCATCATTGCATCAATTTTTGGACCTAAAGAACGCTGATGTGTCTGTCAAAATTCACACTATATTATTATTAATTTCGCCATAACATGTAGTAAATACCCTCATTTTAATCTGTAATTTACACTAGGTCTCCCGTTTCGGCATAGAAACGGGCCGGTTTTGGACTATTGCCTCAAAGGGGGTAGGGCCAGACGTTATTTAGTGGTGTGAAACCCTAAGTGACGCGTCGGACCGTTGAACGCGCAACTTATCAATCTCCGCGTTATTTTTGGCAGTGACTGTGTACGCGTTAGACCATGGTTTGAAATACGCGGAAAGAATGACACTTTCCGAATCAGTGCTCACGAGCATTTACGGAAAATACCGACATACCTCCAATTTTGTCCCCATGATGGTTTCAAAATGGCGGCGGCATACTGGATCTCTATTTTAAATCTATGGTGTGGGGTCACAAAGTTTGAGTGTATAGTGAAGGGGTCCATAAAGAGGGTATCTCTCTGCGCCCAAAAGTAATCCAAGCGTACGCGCGCGATTATGGCCTCACGCACACAGTTTTGGCAGAACGCACGCGTCATACATATGATGCGCAGTGCGCACGTTGAAAATATTTCAGGCATAAGATAGAGGGATAGTAGTGGGGTGGAGGGATTGGAGGTCAAACCGTTTAAAAATACACCTTTCCAGCCCCCAAAAGTGTTTGAATAGGAACTATTTAGAGTTAATTCTTTCAATATTCATGTATTAGGCCTAAGGCAAGGAATAGGAAACTATCGACCTCTTTGAAATAGGGAAATGTCGAAAGTATAAAAGAATTCTGAATCATTTAAAGGTAGATGTTCCGATTTTCAACTTGAAGTTTTCTATTCTACATGAAAGGTCATCCTTAAAAAGTCGTGTTCCAAAGTTTGAGTTGCACAGCTCTAATGGTTCTTATTTTAGACGCACAAGATGCTGTGAACTGTACCCATTGAGTAGTACACAAACTATATCGGTGGTTACTGCACCATTCGCGGTAATTCGACGTTATTTCATCCATTTCTCCGTAATTATACCGATTTAGGCCGTCAAATTTCAGTATGATGATGAGAAAAATACGAGCTTTCATATGATATGAGAATCTCCGTATGTTTGAAATAATTCTGTGTTACGAAAATGTGATCGGGTCATCTACCTTTAATATAAAATAAATGAAAAATAAATAAATAAATAGCAAAAAATAATTAGATAACAAAATCCACAAAATAATCTTGGATAAATGATGACAATAAACAAATTTCGAAAAAAAATGAGGCAATGATCGAAACGTGTATGTCTATACACACGTCATAGCGTTCAACATAACGTGTATTAATATAGGGGTATTCAAAATATTGAACATTTTCAGGAAATATTTATAAAATACTCATTGTCGATTGGTCGTTGCTTCCGTCACTAACAATGTATCGTAGCCCCCGTCATGGTATAGGAGGGTCACGATAATTTTGATCCGAATATACAAAGATCCGTATAACTTTGAAAAGTGTTTCTATTTCATAACAATTGAGCCATATAGACCTACTTTATTGGCGTGCTATGCAGGTTTTATATTCATAATAACTTGAGAAAAGAATATATACAGTGGAAATGCTAAATATATGTGCCATTTGAATTTGACCTACATTTTATCTATCAGAATTTCACAAAACGATAAACAAAATAAGTTTATTGTTACTTTTGTTCCTAATTATACAATGCAAAATTACGACGACTAACTTTATTACACTATTTCAATAGTTGAACTGTGGGTTGATATACATGCCAGCAGCATGGCATGACAAGTTAAACAATATACCAGACGCATGACTTAAATTGTACTTAGAATTAGTTGTTTTGTAGCATAAATATTTTCACGTTTTTGATATAGTTGAACAGTCATTGCCAATTGACTCGAGACAAATTACAAAAGATGTAGCCTCGGGTGACACTAGGTGACAGGATCGTAGAATTTGACTTTGGAGACCCGGGCAAGCGTAAAACCAAACTGATCTATAGAATAGAATGACGTTATTTTTGTATCATGTAAGCTTTGTGGACCTATTCCGGTCCAAGTATTATAGGCCTATGTATATAGAAGTGTTACTCTGTAGTTGATGAGAAAACACAGCTTGAATCTTTGTGAACACATAAAAACCAGAATGAGCGAGAATCTGATGATAATATCTAGATCTACCGAAACCCAGCGACAACTTAGAGCAATTAACGAACGGAATTTTATGCCGTGTATGTTCACAACATGATGGACATACAGCCAACTAAATCACATTGTTATCCGGGTTTAGTGACACTGATACGGTTATTTGTGTGTTTTCTTTACATTAAAAACACAATGTCAACTACAACGCCAACCCGATCAACATCACCGACAACATCACCGACAACATCACCGACAACAGTGCTGACAACAGTGCCGACAACAGTGCCGACAATTCGTTCGACCAGAGTTGCTGCACCGCCACTGTTAGGTTCAACAAAAGCAGCTGGACTACTGCCGACGCAGCAATCCCGTACTGAATACTGCAAGTAAGAAGCTAATTTAGTGTATTAGGCTTATAATAAGACATACACTTCTTTCTTCAGCACTCACGGGTTTTTAACGAGATTGCCCTATAAATAGCAATTTTCGTTTGGATAGTGGTAGGCCTACTCTACATGTACACGTACATTGAAGTAATTTGGCATGCGTACAATTTTCCGCAGTGGGCAATTCTGGTACGTCCAGTGGAATGAGCACCGCACTCAGGGTTGTGCGAGTTCGAGTCCCACTGTGAGTAAAATGTTGGGCAACTATTGAACATATTTGGCATTTTTACTCAATTGTTGAGCTGTTGCATAGTTACTTAACGTTGAGTAAACGTTTAACTCAACAGTTTAGCAGTGTACACACTACTCAGTTAGGTTATTCTAATCTCGATATGTGTGAGGTAATCTCGGTATATAGTGAGATAATTTCGATATGTAGTGAGGTAATCTCGGTATGTAGTGAGGTAATCTCGATAAGTAGTGAGGTAATCTCGGTATGTAGTGAGGTAATCTTAGTATGTAGTGAGGTAATCTCGGTATGTAGTGAGGTAATCTCGATAAGTAGTGAGGTAATCTCGGTATGTAGTGAGGTAATCTCGATAAGTAGTGAGGTAATCTCGATATGTGGTGAGGTAATCTCGGTATGTAATGAGGTAATCTCGATATGTAGTGAGGTAATCTCGATATGTAGTTAGATAAACTCGATATAATTATAGTGAGTGAAACTCGGCGTGAGTGAGAAATCTCGACATACAGTGACATAGATTTTTCCGCTTGGGCGTGCCAAATATACCAGACGACGCTGGACACGGGCGTATTTACGAATATTCAGGCAAAAATATGCGAACGAGGTTACGTGATCAAGTGAATGGGACGAACGCTTAACAACGGTTTAAATTTAAAAAATGATACTGACAATGCGGATGGTTAGCCATCCTCAGTGGTTTTAGGATGAAATAATTTAGTTCCAACGTGTGATGAATTTTATTGGGTCATATAATCAAAATTCACTGTTACATTGAAACCAACGGAAATTCAAAATTAACGGCCGTTCGTATCCACCGTCGTCTGAAATATACTGCAATTGCCTCTCTCCACCCAGGTGTTAAAATGGGGGGAACTGCATGGTGGATAACTACACTCTAATTAACACGTGTCTGATAGGAATGTATCTCAGTATTTGTATGATAGGGGAGGATGGGGCAACTGGACCGGTTCAGCATATTTCATGATATAAAAGATTAAAGCTCGTGTAAATATTTATGGAATTGCTATGAAAATATCACCCATGTTACTGTTTACATATAACATATAATCAATGTTAAAAAATATCCAAATAAAAGGCCAATTGCCACTAACTAAAAACTTTACTTGACACGGACCAGTTACCCCATCGTTGGGGCAACTGGTCCTATATGTTCCAACGGTTAGAATACACAGAAATCATTGATTGACAACACGGTAACTAAGCAGTATTTTCTTTACAAACTCATTTCCATATTATTTAACGTGTAAAAATGATACAGGTCTCATAAAACCCATGTTTTATACAGTTTTTGTGGTTAACTTGTAAAAAGCAGTAATACTAATGGTGTACAAAGCAAGCGCAATTTTCGACTGCACGTATATTATAGATAAAACGGTATGAACCTAGTTAAATGGTTACATGGTTGTGATATTCAGACGCCCCAAACATTTATCTATATACCCCTTTCTTTAATGATTTTATTTACTTCATATAATCATCATTTAGTATTTATAATAAACCATCTTGATATTTAGCCAGCTTTTCATGTTACAGGGGAAGTTAGTCAATATGACAATGATGACCCAACGGTTGATATACACAAAAAGCAGTGGATAAAATACATAAATGATGATATTCGTCATAGCAAATACCTTTACAGACACCATTCAAAATATAGTAAAGATGTAATTCATAATACCGAGGTTTAAAACCATTCTAAAGCAATTTCATGTCATATTGTAATCCTTCAATATCAGCAATAGTGGTATTAGACCCAAAATGTCTAAGAACTTGAAAGAATGTGAATTATTTCATATTCTATTCACATTTCAATACCGAGTCATGTTTTATTGACACTAACAACTCATTTTCAAAATGAATTTTACAATTTTGATTAAGTTTTTGCAGGCGGTCCAGTTGCCCTACACCCCTTCGGACCACTTACCCCAACAAATGACGTAGCACTTTGTCGAGATGAAACGTTATTAAAACACGCCTGTGACGTAATGCATTTTACGCCAAAATGTTTTAAAACATACCACCATTTGTCATAATAATCAATAGCTCCAATACATTTCAGAAAAAAGGCAAAACTGCATTTTTGTTTTTAGCCATTACACAGATTTCTGTAGCCAGTGAGTATCTTTGAATTCGCAAATATTACGGCGTTCGGGTCCTACAAGTAGACGAGTGCCTTTAGATAAGTAAAAATGGTGTACTTTGTTATTTGCAAATTCATGAAGTAATAACTCTACCAAATGAATACCCGTGATAATGATTTAAGTTGAAGCATTCTTTAAATGATAATATTGATCGGAAATCCAAACCACCAATGTCCCAAATTAGCAATATGCGCCATTTTACGGTCATTTCAACCACAACCTATGGTTTTAATCATATTTCGGAAAGTCCCTATGCACACTACAATATAGCACCCATCAAATGCAATATGCACCTAGTATCTTAAGACGACTGTACTGCATGTATATATTTACTGTTGCATATCTGTCAATCATATAAAGTACATTAAACATGATCTTAACCCATCTTCATATATCGCCCAAACTATCTGTAAATTTTCAATCAGTCACTCAAGGAGTTAGCTTCAAAGATATGGAGAAAAATCACATGTGTAAATACCCTAAAGTTCCAAATGTTTTGGATTGTAGAAGGTAAAGATATATGTCAAGTATCAACAAAAGTCGTATTGTTCAAAAGAAAGCAGTATGCCCATACAATTATAAAATCCTTCATTTCGGACCACTTGCCCCACGGTCCAGTTGCCCCATATTCCCCTATGCAGCCACCTTAAGACCGAACTGATCCTAATACCGTATGTCCTATAGTGACATCGGATTTAAAATTTACGCGCTTGACCACAATTGCAAAAGTGCTATATAAAAACTGACATTTTTATTTCTTGTTTAAATTAAACTTAGTGTTGGTATGATCCAAGTTTGAATGCAAGTAATTTCTTTCCATTTACAGGCGATGTACGTAATACCTTTAAAATGCATGCATGCCCACAACATAATATAATATACACATTTTCATATGTGTGGTTAATCTAGGTATTTGGTGATGTATTACACACGTAAGCGGTGGTAATGTTGACAAACACGTTCACAGGTTCTACACTGACCTTCACGTGTAGTTAACCATAGTAGTTTTGAACTTGAAATAGTCAAAAATACTACCGAAACCACTAATCGGGTCACAATAGCGCAACCACCCCCTGTCAAATCATGCACAGTTGAATGATCGATATGATTATAGTGCGGGCGTGTTACGTTGATTAAAGAGCTTATTTGTTAAAATAAGGTTGTCATAAATAACCAAAAAGGTAAAAAAGTTATGACAAATACATTCTTTTTTGGTTTTATAGGTTTTTCAAATGTTTAGGAATCCTCGTGGTTTTATTGACAGCAAACCAAACACTTGCCTCAGAAACCTTTATCAAATCTGACAACAGGGCTATTCTATACAGTGGCGGATACAGAGGGGGGGAGGGGCGGAGGGGGCGGGCGCCCCCCGTAAATTTTTTCAATATACCTTTAACGTGTACGCGCCCCCCGTAAAATTTGACAATATACCTTTTTTGTGTACCACTTTACCTTTTTCAGAGACATAGGTAGGTTCCGTTGGATACATTTGCCACTTGTACCATGCGATTTTTTTTTTGCCGGTTTTGGGACAACCACATCGCTACCCCCCCCCCCCCACTCAGCAGAATTTCCACGAGCTGACGGCAAAAAAATTGGGGACCTTTTACAAATTTTTGGGTTTCAGCCCCCCGTAAATTTTAATCCTGGATCCGCCACTGCTATAGTACTAGCATATAACTGTAACAATTATCGGTATGCTCGAAACAACGATATTTTGTTATCATCATCTTGTAATTTCCATGTAAATATATAATAACCTTTTCGGTTTTACTACAATTATATTGGGAGTTATAGACTCGTTTACTTTTATAGTTATCTGACGTCTACCAACATTTTGTAGAAATCGGAGAATTGAAACGTGGGTGGGGAAATGTCGGTTGGAAATGTCGTTGGCTAAATATTGATTTCAGTTCAAATGTGTTCAAACTGTTCAATGCAACAGGTCATAAACACAAAACACCTCACGTTGTCCACAACTTTAACACTGTCTGCAGACGACATTCCAAAATGTCACAAAATGTTTCAAAAATGTCAATATTGTTGAATTCCATTACCATATTTGGAATCACCATGTGAAATGCATTGAATTAAGTACAAATATGCCTAGTATTGGTTCAGCGAATCTTGAGATAGACTTTGAAAGTTGGGAAACGTTTTTAGTGAAAATCTTGTTTTGTATAATTATGGTAACATAAAAATAGCCGCGTGGAAAGTGTTAACATGCGCAGCTGTTGGTGGAAAACGCAAGAATAAAGACATGAACATGATAAATGGCATCTTTTATGGTTCATAAAGTGTTATACATGAATGAGAGATGACAGTTAAGAGTTGCCGGTGGATGGATTTCAAGTTGAGATTAATATCAACAATCTACGTTTTTTACCTCAAAATTGAAAATCTATTTTCAGTTTGGTTTATTTCAATTTGTCCTTGAAATATAATGCAAAGGATGCATTCCACTGATTCCATTGAGAATATTTCCCCTCAAGTAGGATCGAAAACGTTTTAAATTGCGTGCTTTGGATAGAAATACACATTGTACATGTATTTCTCCATTTTCACTTTTCTACCCCAAATGAGATCTGCATGCTTCAGTGACTGAACCATATCAATGCTTGGATTACGTTATTGTACAGGGCGAGTCAAAAAAAAGTTTACTCAACTTCAGCGATTGTTTTAGAAAAAAGTGCTCGTTTGTTTTCAAAACAATTTACTACGGTATAAAGACAAATCGATTAGCTTTAATATGAATTTTATCTGGTTTAGATTGGTTAAGGGAAACTTATTTTACGCTGTTTTGAATAAAAGTGACCAATTTAACGTCCGAACACGCTTCCAGATCTTGACCATTATATTTCATAAGATACGACCAATAAAAAATTGCAATACCGACAGCAAAAGGATCAATTCCTTTGTTATGAAATGATTAAAGTGTGGTAATTGTGTCATAGATAGGCCTTAAAGCTGTCTATTGTCCCTCAGTGCAACCATCCTAAGCACACTCTCAAAGATCAGGAGAAAGACCAAACAAGATGCTGGATTATCAAGTGGGTTCCCATTCATATTATTGTTTTCAGGAATAAATTTTACATGTAGAGAGAGAAAGAAAGGGATAGACTATTACTTACTACTCTTACTGTTGACATTGACAATTTTTGATTGGTTCAAGGATAATGTTTACTTAATCGGACACATTTACGAAAAATAAGTGCAATATTATGTTTATTGATTTTATCAAAATACTATATCGTTCATTATTCACATTATCAGATAGTCACTGGTGACAATTTTTATTAAATATCCTCATCTAATTTTATCATGTTTATGAATATCCCTTGCGGACTATTTAATCCTTGCAATTATTATTTATTACTGACAGTGGTGATACGATTTAATCCATATTTCATGTTTTAATCTATTAGGAGACAATTTTGAACAAGTCTATTGTCTACTTAATTCTTTTAATAAACAAGATGTGTAATAATCCTAGAAAACATTATTAAGCTCGTTAAGCTTGAAATGAAAACCGTGTTTTTGGTGAAAAAACAGCTCCTGTACAGAAATAGTCATATTTACTTAACGGTATCATCAAAAAGCGTGATTTTTTTTCCAGATGATAGCAAAGAAATGGCGCAATCATTTAAAGTTTTGTTTGCCTTGATTTTGTGGTCAGAAATATTTTTTTGATTTTTTTTTCAATTAGGGTAAACTTTTTTTTGACTCACCCTGTATGTGATATGGGTTTTTTATGTACCGAGCTATGATATTTTTTTCTTCTGAAAGGACTTCCGCCCAGACCGACTTTCAGCACACACCAACCACACTAAAGTGTTGTTTTTTTAATTCGAAACAAAATGTGTTGGTTATAGGGTCGTGTAACATGTTTTTTTCGTGGGCCTTATCATAATTTTGAAACAATTTGTTTATTCCCATCACAGTCCAGTCCACTTCTACATCGGCGATGGTTTAAAACGTTACTTCGAATGTTGTGATACACAATTTAAGCCAAGAATTTGCTGGGAGGGTAAGTAAATGTTCCGCTATTATCTTGACTTGAAATTAAAGGTGGATATTCCGATCAATTTTAATTTTGCCCATACTTTGGTATCAGAAGAAACCCAATATTTGTCTCATTTAATATTTCTGTAAAATATTTGGCGCAAGATATCTTCCATTTAGACGTTATAGGACAACATGCGGTGAATTACTGCCAAAGATGGTTAACCACGTGGGAAGTTAAAATAAGAGCCATCGGAGTTACGCAACTCAAAATTTGGAATACGACTATTTTAAGGACGACCCCTTATCATGAAGAAAAGAAAACATCAAGTTGAAAATCGGGCCAGCAATCGGAACACCTAGGGCCATATTCTCGTACGTAGTTAAACACGGTTTTAAGCTAAACGCGCGTCTAACTTTGACTTTAGACACAGCGTTTAACTAAACGCAATTCTCGTACATTTGTTTTACTTAAACACGCGTCTAACTCGCCGAAATGTGTCTAACTTTAAACATGGGTACGGGGTAGTTTAATGCGTGTTTAACTAAACTCGCGCACTAACTGTATGCCTTGAATGATCACTCATCCGTGCCCGGTCCAAGCTGACGTGCGGATCGCGTAGTCTTTAAAAGTACCGTGTATTTAAGGCATTCGGTCGATATTTATTTTACTCCATTAGGGCCACAATGAATTAAATACCTGTATACAATCAACGCAGGACCACTCTGGGAACGAGATTGGCAGAGTTTAAAATCGTGTTTTGTTAAACATGTCGTTTAAAGGATAAACTCACGTTTAAGTTGAACACGCGTTTAGTTAAACACGGTTTTAAGCTAAAACCGTGTTTAGTACGAGAATACGGCCCCTAATCTTTAATAGCATTGATGGAAAGCATTCAAAAGCAATTGTTTCAGCAGTTCAGGCAGAGGACATAATAATGCTTCATAAATAATGAATATTTCTATGATATTTTTAACCCATATGTAAGAATTGGTTTATTGATAAATTCCTATCGGTTAGACCAGACAGGGGTTTTCAACCTGGGGGTCATTTGGGATTTTTCAGGGGGTCACGACGGGGTCATAAACATAGCTTTTTGGGGAACCATTAATATTTCGCACTAAAAAGGCTTATAAAAACCCTAAAGAAACTTTCAAATATATGCTAAATTTCATGCTCGCTACTATTAGCAGTTTCAGTTTGAATAAATCGGATTGTTTTTTAACAAAAAAAAATGGGGGTCATGGTACTGACCAAGAATGCCAAAAGGAGCCGTGGGCCAAAAAGGTTGAGAACCACTGGAACTTAGACTTATCATGTATCAAATCGAGGGTTTCGAGCTTCAAGTTCCCATACAATGGCTGCCATGTGTAAGGTTGCACGTTTACAATGGTGCACCATATAGCACCAGAAGTGTATAACATATGGCAGCTATAACAGAAAGTGACTTTTCACATCGCTAATCTGAACAAAAAGATCATATTTAAAATAGCTGCTCTGAGGTACATTTAGTGTTTATCAATTGCTCAGCATAATTAACAACCACACATATAACAAGTGGCAGCTTTTAGAGATAGGCATTGTGGCATTTTCCACTAAGCCCCGAATTTAGGCTAATGAAATATGATTCCCAGTTTCCCGTTTCATATTTTTAAAAGAGTGGGTAGGTGTCTATTTCATTATTCATTATTCATTATTTCACTCAATTTCATTGTTGCATCTGAAAGGGGTGTTAACTACTAACTACCTATTGATTTGTATATCTTACACCTTAATTAACACTTTAACACTTTGAAAAACAATTAAGGAAGCATTTGTAGATGTGTTATTGAAAATGTCAACAAATCTGTCTGAAATATTGCAACGTCAATTACGTCTGAAATCTGAGTAGGTAATGCAAACAATTTCATTATCAACCATATACCATGACACGGTAGGGAAACGGGAAACTGGGAATCATATTTCATTATCCAAATGTATTTATTGAACTTATTGACGAAATACACCTAGCACAAAAAGTTTCCGACCAGGTACTTTGATATTGGCTAATCCCAAATCAATAATCGGTACATAAAATCTAAGATATATATTGAATGAACAAAATTCTTCTCCGTAGTTGGATACTTCATCCAAACAAATCGAGTGAATAGTTTTGAAGTTATGATTGTTTAAATGATCAAAAAATAACGAAAATAAAGTTGCACTAAAATTGGGATTCTATGGGATATCATATTGCTTTGTGATTACGCAGTGAAAATATTAGGTGTGTGCAGAATCCCTGTATAAATGTCTGTTACAGTTACCAATTCATTCAGATACCTGACTGGTTCAGAGAGCGCTCAATGGGCAGTACAAATCAATAATATCCCATATAATAGAAAACCAATTATACTATAAATTTGTTGTAGCTAGGCGTGGCTATTGAAATCATCATAACTTTAAAGGTATCCATTCGATTTTTTATGAATGAAGTGTCAAACTAGAGAAGACATTTTGCTAAATTATTGCATATCTCGGATTTTGGTATCATTTATTAATTTTGAATTATCCAACATCAAAGTACCTGGTCTCGAACCTTTTTGTGTTAGGTGTACATACATTTACAGTATGAGCATTGTAATTATGTTCAAAATGTCAGCATATTATATTTTGTCCTCTGGATAAACAGTGTGGTCGGATGTTATGTAAAATTTCAATTTTAGAATCTAATCTATTTTCCTCTGACATAACTCAAATTCACATGTCTGTGGCTGAGAATAGAAAACAATCTATCAATTAATCGACCAGACAGATCGATTCACAGTGTAGGATTCGTAGAGAATATACATTGGTTTTGTTCATTCTTAGTGATCTCTCACAGCTTCTACGGCTCTCAAACTCGACACTTCATAAGATTTCTTTGACGAACTTCATTATGGTCACTCACCTCCCTGGGCAACTTCAATTATATTTACGGAGACAGCGAGGCCAACGAAACACAAAGTTCACTCATTATACGATACCATGAAACAATTCAGTTTAATCCTATCCTTACTTTCACCTGATCCGTTATACATTCTTCATTGATCCTGTTAGGTTGATCTTCTTTAAATCATGGTTAAATGCTGAATCTATGAAGCTTCGGTAAGAGACAATTTCGCAACCTGCTAGCTATGGGGGCTGCCATATTGAGAGAAAACGGTCCCACAATGCATAGTGCCTAATACCGCAAACTTTAAAGGGCGTTGCAATTTACCGCAACAAACATTCAATAGAACTTTGACTTAAATGACTTTGGACATTACACACAGATTTAAGAGAGCATATTATAGTTTGTAGAATTCCGTTAATGTGCTATTGCACCGCTTAGCGTATCATACCTGTTAAATAGATGAAGTGACAGCAATGTTTATCAACAAAAGCAACGGTTAAAGGAACTGGGCTATCAATGCATGCTTGAGGGAACAGCATATGACAACAACCATGTCCAACAATGCCTTATTGTTCTTTATAATGTTTTGGCGCGAGTTTTAAAAGCACGGGTCCTAAACAAAACAGGATGCGCGCGCACACCGCCGGGCAAAGAACAGTGACAACTGACGACCAAATGCCCGGCATGACGTCACATGTCACCCAATCTACACATTACACGTTTAATAAATCATCATCGACATGTAATAATCAAAACAGCACTCTCCCACGGGTTGTCGTCTGCAAAATATACGCAGAATTAAACAGTCTTGTGAATTACCATGGTATCATCTTATGTAGCAGGAATTTGCTTACTGATCACATCTTTGTAATGGTCATGTGTTTTAAGCTCGCCTCCTTTCGCGTTACACACGGATTTTAGCTTTCGCGACATGATTTTAACTTTACACATTTGTATTTGCTTGTATACCCCCGAGGTAGTGCTTGTATACCCCCGAGGTAGTAAAATTATACATTTTCTGAAGGTAAATTGCATGAGGAAACCAAATATGCCATTAAAATCATAGTACGACCAAGAACTAAAATGGTTTGATCGGAAATGTTCGAAAAACTTTCAGAGTTTTTTAATTTTTAATTTGAGATCCATATATTTGTTATACCTACCCCTATTATTATTTACTTTACATATTTGAATTCCTCATGAAATTACCCATTAGATTAGATGATATATAGTTGTCAAAGTTACTACGTCGGTATGGTAAATATACTGGCTAGTAAATATCTCCAATTTTTATTTTATATATTTTTAGAATTTTCAGAAATTGTTGTTTAAGGACGAACCCTTTCCTGATATAAACTGCATTTCTGAATTCCTCTAGTTACAAGCTTTCTAAAAATGTATGCTTTTGCTATCATAGGTTGAAAACCTTTTTTCTGTTATAGTCATTTTTATAAATCCGGTAAATTGAGGCTGATTATTCATGTTGACTGTGTAGCGAATAGGAAGAAAGCTGATGATCATGGTCTTATCCATACTTTATTAGTTGTTACAAATAGTTGACAAGTCTGTTGAACCACATACTTTGTTTGTAACATTAGGGGATGACTAGTTATCGTAAAAAGAACAAAGCATGGGATTATCCCCATTGAGTTTGTACAGGTGGCATTTCCGGCGGCACCCCTATAAGCTTCCAGCACCACCCCTGGTCCCCAAACATCAAACAGCTTTATCTCCATTTCTGTATTAGCTATACCAATGCCATTTTGCAGGCAGATAGCTTGTTATTAGGGCTTTAAAATGGTACCAATTTTTTTGAGATAGCTTTTGTGGTTTTAAAAATATATGAGGAAAATAACAGCATGAAACTGAAAATTGTAACAGCACCACCCTATTGGGAGGCGAGTTCATAACGCGTGACCATATTAATTAATTTATTTCGTTTATTTATTTGGAAATACCCTTTACATCAGTGGCACGCATTAAATAAACGCCTCACCCGCATCCAACAACTGCAGCAAAAAACACCACAACCCCAACAAAGTTTAAATGACATTATATTTACAAAATGAAACGCAAGTCACATCGATTTGAAACGAGTGAACACAATAACATCTTATGTACGAGGGAGTAGAGCAACATTATGCAAATGTACTTTTTTAGGCTATTAATTCTTAATGTTCAGAACGCATTTTCCAAGCACGTTTGGTGTACGATTGACAAAAATTATCACATTAACACATTATTGTAATTATGTCCACCACATTCAGCATGCCCGTGTTTGTTGTTTGGTGGATACTGTGATCGAACTACGGAGAGTTGCCGGTGTCCAGCGGGTCGGACAGGGACACATTGTGCAAATGAGTGTAGCAGTGGTCACTATGGAGTAGAATGCATAAACGAGTGCACGTGTGGAGCCCAGGCTACCTGCGATCCTGTCAACGGACTCTGCACATGCGCTGATGATTCAAGTCTCAATGACAGGTAAGATGACTTTGATATACACTAGCAACCAAAAGTCATTGGGCACCTTGCATGCTACAAATTAACAGAAAACAACACTGGGAACCCATTGAGCTACTGTGTTAGCTTTTGGGTATTCTCGATTTTCAAATTGATGAAAAGTTCTTATTGAGTTATTTTTGAAATATTAGCTTATAGGGAAAACACTTATGTCTTGTTCATCCTTATTACTATAGTCAGACTCATATATATCCTCCGTATCAGAGTCAGTGATCCTTGCTAAAACATCTGCTGCCGACAGCGCCATTGAAAAATCCAAAAAATTGACAAAAATTTATGAAATAACTCCAAGGTTATCAGCACACATTACATTCCAGTTGCCTGTAAGGTTTGAGCCCAAGTTTGATCCATCCAACACCATTTAACGCATGCTGGGGGACCTTGAGTGTGGCAGCGGTGGAACTAGAAACAAGCCTGAAGGGCTGCAGTATTGCCACATGACTATTTCCACACATGATGATTTTCCACAGATTTGGGCTATTTTAAAACTAAAATCTGCTCTTTGGATAATATAATGTGATTTTTTTTTCTCGAAATTTGAACATTTGTTTTTATAAAATATGATATAGCACTAGTTTTTTTATGACAAATTGAAATTAAAAGTTGGAATTTGTTATCACAAGAACATTTTCAAAAGTAGTATATATGGCTTCTAGTTACACCAACACCAAAGAGCCTTGAGCTATGCTTAGGATAGCGGTGGAAATGGTAGCGCCATGCTGGCAAGACACAGTTGATGTAAAATAAATCAGATAAATGGTGTAGGAGGGGATAATTTATTACCCTGGATATGTCATCAAAGACGTGGTCAAGAAAGTTGGATTTTATACAGGGCACGGAACCGTAAAATTGTCTTCAACGCAATGTCACGATAAAGCTATGTGCAGCTCGTAGCCTGCAGACTACTTTCCGAGTCAAAGGGCGATGGGGAATCCCCCAAAGATTGTAAACAATGCGCACATGTCTGTAGCACCTCAAGCGGTTGCCCATGTGTAGGGAATTGTATGAGGAATTTTATAAAACTAGTATGACAAAATTTGACACAATATATTTTGAGTTATCTTTGCAGAACCTAAAATGGGTCAAAAAACGTGTTTTTTATAATTTTTTCCAAAATGGTCAATTTCATGATAATGGTTGGATTCATTGAACCCTTTCCTGCAAAAAATGTATACTTTTATATAGATTAAATGAATAAGGAAGAAGTTCGGCAGTTTTACGGAGGCTATACCGAAGGTGCACAGCCCCCCTTATTGTAACATGCTTTAAAGGACAGTCTTCAAGAAGTAACGTAATCTTTCGAATGATAGATTGTTACCATTTCTCATCATTTTCAACGCTGCCAAAGTTTTTTAATGAGGTTGCAAATTTACGTTTGGTTTTCCTTACAGATGTTGCAGACGCATGTACAACTGGCAATAGGGTCTTCAATTTGAGGAGGGCATAGGGGGGGGGGGGGGGGGGCAGCGGATGGGGCATAACCGACTAGTATTTATATATATATTTTGTCATTTCATTTGGAGGGGGATCAGGAGGGGCAAGCCTTCTGGCAGGGGGATGCCCCTGCTCCCCTCTAGTTACACCTGCGCATGTATGGAATGTATGGGCCTACGTAATAAACCAAATACATAATGCGATGTTGTAATTCTTGTTATCCTCACAGGTGGAACGAGTGTATGAATGGAATGTATGATCCCACATGCATCAGTCTTACTCTAGGCTGGGTGATATTGCAAAGATGTGATAGTGTACTTTTGTCGTCAGTACAGGTGGCACATGTGTATGGATAGAATGCTGTGTGTAACATGTGTACCACAACCAAACAAAGTTTGTTTGATACAAGCTTGTTTGATACATTGTAACCATTATTGATTTTTTTCCCCCCCACACAGCTGCCAGAGATGTATGGATGGAATGTATGGCCCAACATGTAAAATACCATGCCTGTGTGACGGCGGGGGATTATGTCATTCAAATGGGCCATGTCTGAAAGGTAGGTGGAGGCGGCAAATGCCACTGGAAAAAAAAATCGTTTCAAGTCCATCCAGAGGGCTTTCGATAAGTGTAAAGAATGGTAGAAAGGTACACAGAGAAAAATGTTTACATAATGTTAGGTAAATATAGAATTCCATAATAATTATGTAAGAGTTACATAAAACATATGTAATAAATACCCAATCTGTGTAAATTCCTATGCAAAAGCTTTACACAACTATTATGGAGTTCTATTTTTACACAGATTGTGTATTTTTTACATAATCGTTTTCTCTGTGTAAGGAGTTGTACTCTTTATTCATTGCAACAAGTTATCTTAAAAAGAGAAGAGACTTGTTCAACTGGTTTTATTAAAGGAGAACGGTGCTATTCATGAAACCAAGCATTATATGATAGGCAAGTAATTATCTTTTGTATATTGACCTTGACCTGTTTAATAGAACATAGAACTATAATATTCAATTAAACGAATTTAAACTGCACTGTAATTATTTGAAATTCGGGCCCAGCTGTTTGCGTCGGAAGTGCTGATTGGATAGCCAAACCCAATATCGTGACGTCATCGTTACTTCAACCGCCTCATCAGCAGCAGGTCGCTGCACGTAACCACGCAGGAATTCATTGCATAAATCGAAAATATCAATACATGAAATATATATGTGGAAATCTTGTAACTTTTTCGTCATAGCTTCGATCAATGGCGACGTCCATACAGGTGTTAATTTTTTCTTTCTACAGCTGATTTTGTCCCAACGCGGTACTTTAAAAACTTTAACCTTCGGATGTGGTCTGTATAATAATAATAATGCTACATATCTGTGCGCTAAAGTTCTATAGCAAGGATTTTCTGTAAATATTCAGAATTGTAAATTACTCTGAAAAGTTGAGCAGGTAAATAACTGTTTGGAATTGCGCCATAGTCAAGATAATATTTCACTTTGGTACCAAGGGATTTCCCGAGGGACGAAGCCCCCCCCCCCCCCCCCCCCCCACCCCGAGGGAAATTCCAAGGTCTCGAATTAAATGTTATGAATTTTCACAGAACCCGATAAATCAACTGATCAAAGTCATTAACCTCATTCATAAACGAAGTTGTTTAAAAAAAATACATAATTTGCTTAACCAATTAAGTAATTAACATTACTAAAATATTGTCCTTTTTCATCATTACATTATGCATATCTCCCCATGATTTAATCGAACAGCCCGCTAAGTAAAACATACTTGCCAACGAATCAACAGTGGTTGAACGCAAAATAACAACGCGCAAGTAAGTGATTGGTGCGCATGGTCATTCTGACACGCACGCACAATGTGGAAGTCATTAATGCGCGTAATATTCTGACCATATGCTCGTGCAGATGCCAAATAAGGTACGCGCCGCGGTCAACTGTTGTGTTTCAAATACCTGCGCCCGCGTACTATATTTACGAATCTGAGACATTTGATTGGAACGCATCTGACATACATATTCATGAGGTAATGAATGGGAAACATTGAGTGTTACAGCCATTATACAGGCATAATATAAACCTTGTATCAGACATTTAAACGTCAAACTAACGTTCGACAATTTTAGATTTTACATTATGTCTTCACACCATGATTTTCTCTTGCACAACATATATGTAATTATTTACATTTTTCATCATTTTGTTTATAGACACGGTCACTGTTGCCTCGTCGTATTTGGCGTTGGCGGTAGTTCTGGGCGTGGTGTTAGGAGTAGTCTTGATCGTCGCCTGTATTCTGTATGCGTATTTCATGAATAAACTGCGGAAAAAGAAACATAAAGGACACTATGTTAGGTAAGATAACGTACCTCAGGTCGCACTTGCAATATCAGTACGAATGGCTCAAACGTATAAATGACTTGTACGCTATACTTATACGATAGTCTCCAAGGTAATAGTTGGCATCACCATACATTCAAGCACCCATACAAATTGAACTAAATCCAATGCAAATATTTCTATATTGTTATGGACATGTGTATCGGTATAAGCTCAATTTGCAGTGGTGCTTGTACGTATTGTGACTTAAACTATTACTTTAGCGACTATCGTATAAGTATTGCACATTCATCCCTTAAATACACGTGCACCATATGTACTGGTTTTGCAGTGGGGTCTTAAAAAAGTGTTGATTAAACAAATGTACTTATTTCGGTTTGATAAGACTGTACTGCAAACCCAGCCCGTATGGATCTTACGTATAAGTAACTTGTGCGTACAACTGATACAATATTATTATTAGCCAAAGTAATATTTTGCATCACAACACGTTTACATTCACCAATGACAAGTGAAAGTAAGTATGTCCATAATAATATAACAATATTTACATTGGCTTCCGTTTAAAATTCTATGAGTGCTTGTACGTATGGCGATGTAAAATATTACCTAAGCTAATATCGTGTCTTAGCACGTATCATGGGCCATGTGCTGGTTGTGCTGTCCGGCGTCAATGATGTTAGAAAATGTGTCCAATCTATTTTTTCTATTCATTTGTCATTTAACAAAGTGCTTTTGCTGTCATGTGGCATAATACCTGAATAATATACAGTCATAAAAAATAAAAACTGACCAGGTTATACATATGCTGATAAGGCAAAAAAAAAAAAAAAAAATCTAGAAATATCACAAACTTTATAGATCTTATTATGGCATACAATTTAAACAGTGCTATGTTCTCATTCATTATTCGATACGAATAATTTTAACTGAACTAAAGTTGACCTGTGCGATATTTTCAACAGATCACAATTGGTCCTTATCTGGCAACTACACTTACACTTTTAAGATCATGTAAGGGATTTTGGCTTAGCTTTTCTACAGGATTTCCAATTTGGAAGGAGTAGGCCTAAATCCAAAGAACATTTCACGTGTTACTTGTGATGAACCTTGTGTTATTTAACATTGGCTTTCCATTTGATTGCAGCTTTAAAGACTCTGACATTCCATTTGACGTCGGTGTTGGTAAGTTAAAGGAAAGCGGTCATGGTGAGGGAAAGAACCGCTGACGGCGATTGTTGGTCCAGCTAAACCTTAGCTAATAACTAATACATCACTTATATCACACGATAGAAAATGCGTTCAATCAAATGAAGGATGGTTGATTGAGCGCGCCGTTCACATTGGGTTGTTCACATTGGGTTAAGAGATTGTTGTAGAGTCGCACACAATACATACGTAGAACAATTACAGACTGCGCCAATGTCCAACTTGTTTAGATTCAAATAGTCGACGCGCGCTGTTCAATTTTCGTTAGAATCCTCACCATGACCGCTTCCCTTTTATGTTTTATAATGATAAATATCCTTTATAAAAACTTGCTGTCGTCGTCGACACACGCAAACATCTAATAAAAGTGTAATTTAGGTCCTAGAATCCCAATAACACACACATACAAACTCAAGTTTGGGAATTTATATTTTAAAATTGGTGCATACATTTCACAGATTTTTTATTGAGACAGACAGTTTATCTCATTAACTTTCTAAAGCATTTTAGTTGGTTGAAATTGGTTGAGGTAAACATATTTTATGCTCATTTGCGTAAAAGTGAACATTTTATGAACCGAACAAGTTATGCGATATTTTCTCTCATAAGATCTATTGATTTCCACTATTGAAAACAGTCCACACTCTAGTACGATCTGAGTCCGACTATCACAAAAGCCACACTTGTTGTTGTTGCTAAATTTGTGTAATAATGACATCGTTTTCTCATTATTTCGCATTTAATGTTTGAAAAAATAATTGAGAATCTTTGATTTGTCTTCATTAGTTAGCTATTGTGTACCATATATGAATTTACTTGTTCATATCAAGCATTTTTGAGTAAAATATTCAATATTGTGTTCGGTTTCAAAATGCAGTTTTACCAAAAATAGTCATATCTGGTAAACAGTACCACGAAATGTCATGATTCTTTTTGCTGATGATAGTGAGTAAATTCATCTATTGTCGTATACATTGGTTAATTTCATATTCTGATCAAGCATATTTTTAATAATTATTTTACTTTAAGTACACCTTTTTTTTTTACTCACCCTGTATTCGCACCATGCGATTCTTGCAAATCCATTCAACGACAGCGTTTCGATTAAATTAATGTTAAAACGTTAAATTATTTTTTTGAAAAATATTTACAGGTCGTAACAGTCTGGACCTTCTCGATCCGTCAGTGTCAGCTCCACGTAATTTGGGAGGCCTGATGAGATTCCTAAACAACAACCCAGCTTATATGAGACAAACGAGCGGAATGGAGAATCGAGTGTTGCCGAATATTCCCGAAGCTCAATCGGCATTCCTCGCAGCGGACGGTACAGAGCAACCAATCTTTGAACTTGAACCCATCAGTAGTCCCTCTCCGAGGAGCGCTAGGTCCTTTGATCTACCCACTTGTACTGGTGGTACGACAGCCGAGTCAATTCAGGATGGATATAAAACTGACGAGGACGGCGCACCGATGGAGCGACCTCCACCTCCTCCTGGCACAAGTCCTATATTCCCACCTCATATCATTATCAATACCTCCCCTAAAGGATCGCCGCATGGAACACCGATGTCCAGTCCTTCAGGCTCCATGAGGTCAACCCGGTCTTATGAATCTGCTAACTTACCAGTAGCCCGCCCGAATAGAAGCGCATCAAGTCCCAATCCCTTTCTGCAACCGTCTGACTACGACCGATTTGACCGTACCCGTAGTAAATCACTTGTAAGCGGTACCAGTTCGGCTGGGGAATCGGGCGTCGAATCCTATGATGTACTTCGACCGAGGCACCAACGTCGAAGGTCAAATAATTCAAGGACCAGTCTCAATAAAAAGAGACTTAGCATTGATCGAATGGCTGATGTATCCCGCACAGACGAGTCCGACACTGAGTCAGACGATTCTGCTCCTATGCTGCCTGAAAAACGTGCGCCTAGTATTCCCGCCGAGGATCCCTTGTCATCTTCAGATAGTATCAGTAGCAGCGATCCTATGCTTCCGCTCAATATTAACCATACCGCTGATCTTGGGAGTACTAGCCCAGCAGGAGATGGATATATTCGTGTACCGGCATTTCCAGGATTTGTAAGATCATCATCCCCTAGATTGACATCTCCTTCAAATTTATCAACGAGTTCTGTAACGGAAGATCCATATATGGTGACAAATTTAGCAGATTGGCAACCAACACCAGGTGAACATTATCACCCAAGCAACAGTGATAACAATGTCGAAGTTGCTGGGGTTACATCCAAAGCTGAAGACAAGGGCATTCCAGGAAAGAGGAACGATTATGAGACACCCGAGTATGCTAAGCCACGTGTAAAATCAAAGGCGAACGGCAGTAACGTTCTTGGCGGCAATAGTAAACCGGTAACTAACAGTGAATTTGTTGACGAGCAGCACGAAGCTAACGAGAATAAACCGGAAGTAATCGAGAATCCACCGGAAGTAAACGATAATCCACCGGAAGTAAACGATAATCAACCGGAAGCAGACAAGACAAGTGAACCTCAAAATCACGATTATTTTGTTCTGAACATACCCAAACGCAGTAGCGATACCTCAGACAAAGAAGAGGACGACGAGTCCTTTCGTCCTGCATCTAACAATGATGACTATGAAATCCCCGATGAGGATCTTATGCCTCCAACTGAGTGTAACCAAGATGTCATTAGTGGGGAGTTGGGAACACCGGAAGTGGAACAAGCAAACGATGGGTCACACACTAAGGCTAATCATAGAGTTCGAGTTGACGACTATGAGACTCCAATGGTCGAACTCATGAAGCCATCGTCACCGGATTGAAGTTTTCTTCCATAAACATGATAGATAATGTATTATTAATTAGAATTTTATTACGCAGAAAATGAAATGAAATATCCATAGTTATATTTTCTTATTTCAAAAACATATATTTTTGTTTATAAATAAGATTTGAAAAGATGAATAAGTGCGTTTACAAATCTAACTATAACGAATATAGTTTTGTAATCTTCTTTCGAGTACTAAAGACGAATGTAAAGTGACAATTTGACTACTATATTGATCTTTCCTAACTTAAAGATACAGTTTAACCGTTGTCAAAATCACATTAAGACCATTGTGATATATGTTAATAAACACCGTACATGTAATTACGACAGCAGTTTATCAGGTTTATAAAGTTAATACACCGAGATTTCTTTTAGAACTATCCATTTACTAAGTTAACATAAATGTTTTCATGTTAAATCTTGCTTAGGGAAGACGTCAAAACTCGACCGCCCGTTGACCGCCGGTTACGGGCGGTTCCGCCCGGTTCTTTCAGGTCAAATGTTTTACTGGTATATGAATATTCGCGCATGCAACACTGAACAACCGCCGGTTGACTTAATGCTTTAACCGGACCAATTTACACTATCAATCTGTTACTTTGCGGTCATAATAGCTCTCTCTATAATCGTTCTATAAAAATTAAAAAAATCATAGACTTTCGGTATTGATTTTAAAAAGTTAATTGAGCTATAAACAGATTGAAAAAGCCAACCCCAGCGAAAATCAATAGCTGTATTGTACTGTTTGTCAACTGAGCCCATTACTTCAAGATGTTATTGCTCACGCGTGTGACGAGGCACTATCAACCGGTCGTGTTCACCAGAGTGTAACTATTTGACCTCATTATGTGTGTATATTATAACAGACGACACGTTTTGTGAGAACCGGGCGGAACCGGCCGTAACCGGCGGTTGCCTGGCGGTCGAGTTTTGACGTGATCCCTTACGGTTCTCTGATGTTTCACATCATGTTAGGTTGCTTCTTCAAACTGGATAGTTAGCTGAATGCAGTATGAATCTGTTAGTGAATATAGACACTCAGGCGACTGAACCGACTAGTATACAAATATGGACTGCTCATAAGGGAAACGGGGTGAATTATTGCCCCTAGGTGATCTGAAGACCGTAAACCTACTATTTAAAAAAGTAGGCTTACGGTCTCCAGATCACCGAGTGACAGTATTTAACCCTATTTCATAAATAAAGAGCAGTCAAAATTAGTTTTATGTAACGCATGGAAATATTTAAGTGATTGATTTTGTTAAACTGACCAGTGGACTGACACTAATAATAGGCTAGTCGCTATACCTGTATACTTTTTTTGATGACTGTAGACTTGGAGGGTCACTCAAACGTATTCATGGTTCTTGTAAACTATAACTGCAACACTAGAAATGTCCGTTCTCGGTGACACCTACCGCTAACGGATTGATGATGAGGTAACACCTCCAATATCTAAATGATATTAAACATGGTACAATTTGTGAAGAAGCATCCAGACATGTCAGACATGATTTGAGAAACGTCATAAATCCGTCTAAGTTTCATGTAGTAATAATAATAATAATACGAAGAAAAAAACATTTATCGCAACCTGTTTTGCAAAGCTTCGTACACCACAAGATGACCACGCGTTTCTTACGTTACGTTTTAATATCTGTTCTCGCACCATCAATATTTATATATCTCTGTTATTCGCAGTAGCGCAGTAGCATATCTCCCTTAGGGTCCGGGGAGGGGACAGAGTGCCCCCCTGACGGCTTTGACCGGGAAGGCCAGCACATACTACCGGGCTAACTTAAGGGAAGGAAAAAAGGGAAGAAAGGGGGAAAAGAAAAAGTTAGGAAGGAAACCAGGAAAAGGATGAAAGGGAAAGGAGAGGAAAGGAAAGAGAAAACTGAGGGGTAGGAAGGAAAGAAAGGAAGGAAAAGAATTATATAGATAGTTGTTAAGACCGATATCACCTAAATACCACCAGATTACACTGAAAACACAAACTCGTATTTTGGAGGCTGAACTAAGCTATTAATTAGTAGGGCTAATAATAAGCTTAGTTCCACTGGGTGAACTAGTTTTTAATGGACGACTTGTGTCAAACTAATATGCTTGACAAGTATTGTTAGCTGGACATGCTGAACTAATTCAAATTTTGGTGCTGTACTAATAAATGAAAATTAATTCCACCGCGAAAGACGTCCTACTAACGTTTCACGACGAACGAACTGCACATCGTTTTTGATCATATCGTCTGCGTGCGACATCGAGTGAACAGCAACTGGTCTGAGCGCTGAAAAAATGTATCTTTTTAGCGGAAATATGTAACACAAACATGGAAGGAATGGTAAATAATAATAATAATAATGGTAATTTGTATAGCGCCGGTATCCGTCAGAAATGACGCTCATGGCGCTTTTGTAAACATGTAATATAAGTAATTAACAGCACAAAAATGATAAATAGCATGGGTATATACTGTTTTGTACGCTTCATTGAACAAAGGAGTCTTTAAAGGACACTACTTAATCAGTTATTTGGCGGGAAATTTGAATTATTTGTATGAAACATGTGATAAGAAGATTGCATAACATGACACCAGAAGCAGGTAAATCCCATTTTTTTTCACGTAAGTATGATAAAAAGACAATAACTTAAATCCCTGTGTAATTTGATGTATGTAGTATATGAGTAAAAAGTAAGGAGAGGCAATCGAATAAAAAGTATACAAATATCAGTATTTCAAATAGCCAATTTTCATTGAAAAATGCCCAGTCAGCGAATCACTAATATTGCGGAAAATCAAACAATTTATGAAAAATCCAAGCAATTAACCAGTTTGGGAGATTCCATATGATAGTTAACTAATTTTCTGAACTTATTCGCATGAAACCTGCAGAAAATGTGCGCATGCGCAGACGGCAGATCATTTTGAACAGGGCCACAAATGGCTAAAATCAAGAAATTTACCAGATAAAAGCTTACTGTGCCTTCAAATTCTAATCAGAAATAATTAAAAATGCTTAAATCAATGTGTTTAAATATTGTGATAGTCAAAATAAAGATATACATGAATGTATCAATCAAAGATGGCTGCCACAACCTCTCTTATTACTGTTATCTTTAGAGCTACTATATATGTATTGTTAAAGTAATCGTCACATAATTTCAATGGTTTGAGGAAATTTTATGAACAGCTCCTTCTGAAATCCCCACTATTATTGCTTTACATCCCACACAAATTTACTAAATTATAATCCCTCCATTGTTCTTTATCCTTTGTTGTTTTCAAAGGTATATTATTGCGGATTTTGCTAAATAAAAGCGCATTTGAGATGGTCCCTTCTTATTTGCGTTAAGGAATTCAGGTCTAAAAAATAATGTCAAGCGGAGATAAGTGTGTGTTCTAACTATGTGCCAAGTGTTATCTGTTTTTATGCTTGCATTGCCGAGATATACGCAAATGTATCGATCAACCCATTTTCAACATATTACATATCCAGCCAAATAATTGACAGATTTCAGTCAGTGTCTGAAACCTATTGTGTTTATGTTAATGACATTACATAACCAAAGGTATCTAACATTCCAAAAGTGTATTGTTTGAAAGACAAAGGTTCATACTTTGTATTGATCACATTATCCCTCAATAGAATCACTCATGCATCCCATACCATGATCACTTTCATTATTTACTGAATGCCCCTCGTAGGGTTGCACAAGCTCAGTGAGATATGTGGCGCCTTGTGTTGTAAAATTTTGAATGCGAGTAAAGCAAGTTTATATCTGATTCTATGCTCAACAGGTAGCCAATGCAAGTCCATAAGCACAGGGGTTATGTGATCAGATATTTTGGTGAAAGTTATAATTCTAGCAGCGATATTTTGAATACGTTGAAGACGCTGAAGTTGAGAAGCTGTAACCCCATACAACAATGAATTTCCCATGTCAAGTCTTGAGGTAATAAATGCATGGGTGATCAATTCAGCAGTTTCTCTATTGAGGTGGTGTATGATCCGTCCGATGTTTCGAATGGACATGTATGCAGCTTTGGAGATATGATTGATATGATTCTCCATTGTCATCGATTGGTCAAACATGACACCAAGATTGCGAACATTTTGTGAGGGTTTAACATGTGACTCACCAACTCTTATGTGAGAAATTTCCACTTTTGATAATTGTTGCTTGTTTCCAAAACAATACATTCTGTCTTGTCATCGTTCAGCTTAAGATGGTTTGATTTCATCCACACACGTATTGCATCTATACATTTCTCTATTTTAAGAATGGATGCATTAACGCTCTCTTGAGTTGGGGTTACTGACTCGTAAATTTGAGTGTCATCAGCAAAGCAGTGATATTCCACTTCATGGGTGCGCATAATATGACCAAGTGGCAAAGTGTAAATAGAAAACAAACTTGGACCCATAGCTGAGCCTTGTGGCAAACCATATTCCAACAAGGATGGTGCTGATGTGGCATCATTTATACATACAGACTGTGTTCTACCTGATAAATATGCACAAGTGCTACCGCAAGCATATAACGGACATCAAATGCAGCGCCCACTAGCGACCAGCTGAACAATAGGAATCGAACCACGGCTAAACATCAATGGTCGCTTGCCCTGATGTCAATTGTCTAAAGCGAACTATTGGGAGTCAATATATTAGAAAATTGACAAATCAAATTTGTTGTGTATTGGTATGGATGTAATGAATATTAGTCAAACCACTATTATGGATGAGATGAGAGCCAAATGCCATTCCCCTGCAACATATCAGATCGATACAGATGAGTGAAAATTAACGTGTCGCAAAAAATTCAAAAATTCAACAAAAATTAGAAATGTTTCCAACTTTCATTTCAAGATTTCTCAGTCATTTGTGCATTAAAGAGAATGATTTCGTCCATAATACTTATTTATACATCAAGGAATATTTTGATAGCTTACTTATTGAAATTGATTCTATAAATCGTCTAATATCAATGCTCCCGCAAGTCCCAATATATAAATAATTAAGTTGTCCCCGGTCAGTCCTTATATTTGGTCATATCTAAAACATTTTTAGTGAGTTCACACGCTCACCATAGCCCCATGAACAATGATCTCAATAAAGAAACAAACTAATACAACAACAAAGAGTTTCAACACATTTCCCAATCGACACTCTGCCCATCAACGGCTAATTATCGGTGTTTGAACTCACGTCATCTTAGCATATCACACGCTACTACACATGAATGCCTTCATTGCACACTGATCTATCTGCAGTCAACAGGTATATGTTCATCGGTTAAGCATGAGCGGGTAATTTGACTATGAATTAGGGTTGCGAGGTTTTAGAACTGACGGAAAATAAGAGGTCGAGGACAACCAAACAATATTTTATTATTGGCCTTCTGGTATTTGGAAAATTTAGTCATAGATGATTGGTTCAATAGTTAAATGCGGTCACTTGGAGGCGCTGTATATAATGTCCCTAGTGTACCACTTGTGTATGATCTAAACCAATTCAGTGCAACATCCTTCAATCCGATATCCTTTTCAAGCCTATTTAGAAGTAGACTGTGGTCAACAGTGTCAAATGCTGCAGACAGGTCCAGAAGCACTAACAAGGTTATTTTGTCGTTATCCATAGCTTGTAGGGTGTTATTTTGCACCCGCAAGAGAGCTGTCTCTGTGCTATGATCAGATCTGTAGGCCTATGCAGACTGGTAAAGGTGCAGCACCAAACTGCAAGGGTCAAACTATACGTTTGGCCACCAAAGATTCAAAGGAATTCAGAGAAAGAAACCTGAATGAAAATGAGGTGTTAGCACAGGTGCAAAATTCGGCACCCGTGCGTCTCTTCGACACTAGCGAGTGCCGACCATGTCAAAACCACCAAGTCAAAATGGATGAAAAGAATTGGCCGATTAGAGTGATTTGTCTTAACTCAGAGCAACCAGCAAGATCAATTTCAACGCATGATACTTCATGGGTCTGAATTTGATATAGATAGAGGTCACGTTATTTTCCCATAGCAACCGACCAGGAACTAGTTCACTACCGGGAGCTGCTAGCTCAATCTGCTGAACTATAGTAAAAACATTAGTACAGCATACCCTATGACAAAGATTAGTCGTACTTGACATCATTTTCGTTAGTAGAGACCAGTAGTAGAAACCCCTATATATTAGTAGAGCCCCCGATTATATTAGTAGGGTATGGTTGAACTAGTTTATTATATTAGTAGGTCAAGGTTGAACTAGTATATTTGATAGTTCAGCAACTAGTACATCGTAATGTTCTAATATATAGTTTAGTCCAACTAGCCGTACTAGTTATAAGTTAGTCGTTAGTCGTGACAGGTAATGGCAGCTCGTCAACTTTATTTTGTATCCTATTTTTTGGCTCTGGCAACCCATACTGGCACATCACGATAAACATCGTTTTCAGAAAACTGCGTTTGAAAATGTTAGAAGACTCATTGGAGAGCATTGACATCAATGTCAATTATCATTGTCAAAGAACATGAATAAATATATATATATATATATATAAACTGCTCACAAAAAGTATCGAAACACTTAGAAATGATCCAATATATAACGGCTCGAAAGGGTATGCATTAATCAAAGCAAATAACCAAGTGCATAATTTTGTTCTGCGTATTTTGACACCTCGATCGATGAGAGACGATGTTGCGGAGCGGAGTTATTGTCATTTCAATGGTCGTGGGTCCAGTTTCAAAAGTGACAATCACCCTATAGAAAGAGGTTCGCATTACTGTTTAGAATGATCAAATTCGTGATTTTCAATAGGGATGAGTGTCACCTTGGAAACTGGACCCACGATCATTGAAATGACAATAACTCCGCTCCGCAACATCGTATCGCAACGATTGAGGTGTCAAAATACGCAGAACAAAATTATGCACTTGGTTATTTGCTTCGATTAATGCATACCTTTTCGAGCCGTTATATATTGGATCATTTCTAAGTGTTTCGATACTTTTTGTGAGCAGTTTATATATGTTTGTTATGAGCATATTACAACAACAAATTGCAATAATTAATTCGGAGTATATAAGTTATGGGGTGTTTCCATAGCGCGATTGCCGTTAGATCCATTTCTCCCGACTTGAAAATTGTCCAAGTTCGAAAATACGAGTGGTAATAGCACAATTACAACCAATTAAGAATAGCAGTGCGATTATTGCGTTCTTACATACTTACAGCGTGTCCCAAAAAACTTGGTCCAAAACTTTCATAGCTTATAACTTAAAATATGGGAAACATAGATGCTTCATGTTTGGGAATATAAAAGTAAATATATCCGACATTATTTGGTGAAGTTATAAGACCAATGGAATGTAAGGTTTTAGAAATACAATGAGATGAGATGAGATCATGGAATTAGTAGAGGGAGAAGGAATAACAACGAGATAACCTAATCCGATTACCTATTCAGCTTTACAAAGGATTGAACATTGCTACGTACCCTATGTGTTGAATCATATTGCCGACTATAGCCAATTCGAAAGTTGTGCATACACATGTTGCTGTATACATTTCTATCGCGATGGTGTGTAGGAAATAAGAAGATCGATTCAAGGACAAGCCGACTGGCTTCTTATTTACATAACAATTGTTCTTTGCAGACCATGTTCTATGTTCATGAATAGACTAGCTAGGGACTCCATAGTTCAATAAAATAGTCAACACAATAATATTTACAGGACATTCTTTATCACAGTGAAATTGCGAAAGAAAAAAAGTATCATTCAAAATTCAATAAATATAGCGAACGATAAGCAATCCTATCAGCGTGTTTTTACTGAAGAAAAAAAGCAGGCATATGACTGCTAACAGATTAAAATCCCCCAGTAAAAACACACCACCACCGGCATTTGCCCGCTCATACCGGGTTTTTTCTCCTGGATTTTAGATGCCTTTTATCCTTCGAAACCAAGGATAATAGCGGTTGAAACCGGTTAGGAAAAGCAGTCTTTCGTCAGTAACACGCACGGTTCCAGCTCAGCGCGTTTGGCGATGGCATCGCGAGTGACCTGCTTACGACCTTTCACTGGCATCTATATACTAATTTTCGGTCCTTCGCTTTATTAGATAGTTCAATAATAATTTTACACTCGCGTCCCTCTTGAACTGAAAAAGCGTGGTAATTGCGCCTCTAATACACGAGCTAATTAGATAGTTCAATGCCAGTATTTTCCCGTTTTCAGACATGCGCAGAAAGGATCACAGATGATAATCCGAAATGTTGAATTTCTTTTACTCGGGTAGCTCCTGTTCGGGCAAAAATTGTGGTTTTCGGAGTGAGTGATGACATATGGTCTTCACCCAAAATATTTTCATTAGGGATATAGCTACATTTCTGTATGTGCGGCCGTTTGTCATTCTTAAAGATCGCATGAGTAACAAGCATTTATACGGGACTATACGTCCGACAAATAACAATATTTCACGACATTTTCTAAATGTAAACAACAAACTCTTACACAGATCTTAAAGTGACACTTTCACATTGGTTATATAGGCGAACGCGACGTTTGATACCGATAAAGAAACTGGCAGTACCATGCCAACCGTATGTTGTTGCTGCGCGTCGCGTTTAACATGGCGCACGCAATACGGCGCACACGTAATGACGCAGACAAATTGTGTACGCGTTTGTGGCGTTGTACTTTTACGGGGCAGGATGAAAGCAGGTAGTCCGTAATTGCTCCGCTGTGCATACCGTACATACAAGATAACGGGAGCAAGACACAAACAAAAAATAAAGCCAAGGTACATTATATAAGACATTTATTTTAATAAAGAAATAGAGAGCAAGGTGCAAACCGTATCCAGGATAACATGTATTAATTAAAGTGACATGAAGTGGCTGAAGGAAAATACATTTGATGGAATTACTCATGCAGTTGTCGAAACCCCATTTGATGAAGTCACCCTTGCAAGTCACCACATTTGATGAAGGGGTTACCCATACAGGTAACCCCATTTGATAGGAGGAGTCACCCATGCAGGTAACTCCATTTGATGCAGTCAACCATGCTTCCGGTATTATAAATATGGATGATAAATGAATGTTTTGACTTAAACATGTTATATACATAATGATTAATTGAGCAGTTATCACCTAAAATTAGTTATGTGTAAATTTGGCCGATACCGCCGCGCAAGGCATGGCGGGTCATGAAACTTTGGGCTGGTGGATCAAGGTCGGCAACCCCCCCCCCCCCCCCCCCCCCACCCCCTCACAACCATTTAATTGTCTTCGCGCGACTTATACAGCGGTGCGGTGCGGCTTATAGCCTCTACTATGATGAGGTCTGAATCTTACTTTATGAATTTAATAATAAGGTGCTGCGGCTTATACGCCGTGAGGCTTATATAGCACGGAAATTACGGGATTGTCTCATCATACTCTATAGGCCTAAGCCCCCCTCCTCCCCGCACTTCCCTTAACTTGATAATATGGATACAGTAAGGCCACATGGGGTATCTGGATAAACGGAACGTGCGGTATTGCCCCATCATACCCTAATAGGCCTTAAAGCCACCATGCAAGCGCACTTCCCTTACTTGATAATCTGGATATAGTAAGGGCACATGCATCTTGGTAAACATGGTAAACGGAGCGTGCGGTATATTATGGTCAGGCCTTATTTAGAACACAACAAACATGACAAAGGGATTACATACGTTTAAGCCCTACATGCCTATTGAGGGACTAATGTATTTAATGTAAATTGGCCCGAAAAAACGGGGTTGGCACACAAAGTGGTCAAATACAATCATGGAATGGTACAAGTGATCTTGAAAGATAGACTCCGCCGACCATAAATATGAATTTGATAAAACTAAATAACCGACTATAGAACTAGAACCCACTAAACGCTCATAACGCATGCCTACGGCGGCACCCCCATCAACATAAGGGGAAAACGGGAGTGGAGTGGGGGACAATAAAACAATTTGGAGGGGGGCAAGACAAAACACTTGGGTGGAAAATTCAAGCCTTTTGGCTTTTATTGTAAACATTCCTGAAATTAGATAAATTTATTCTAAATCAGACATTTTGGACCAATTTAAAGCTAATACAACTTTGAATTTTGACATTAAAATTGAACTTTTTATTATAATATTTGGGGTACAAAATGCGTAGGGACTTAAACTGTGGGAGAGGTCACGACTGGTGGCACCCCCCCCCCCCCCCCCCCCGGTAGCGATTATCTTTTTCGTACATGAGTTTAACCAAAATCAGTTCATTTGTTTCAAAATGTAAAAAAAATCATTTTATTCAGTGAATTTTGCTTTATTTCGTATTAAAACGGAATAAATAAATTTGGTTAAACTCATGTACGAAAAAAAAATCGCCACCCGGTAGTGCCGCCACTGCACATGGGGTAAGTCTACCTAAGGTCACATGGAGTACCCACCCAGATGTGGCCTATACTTATATTAAGACAATCCAGATACTCTTAATATTCTAAAGTATTCTTAATAATCCACGTATAGGCCCTAATAACCGCATAAAAGGTTATCACGGATGCCCTTAAAATTCGATTCAAGATATACCAAATAGTCCAGGGATTTCCTATATTGGATCACTTAAGGACATATGGAGTATCTTGGTTATTAAAGTTCATGGGGGTACCTGAATAATCAAGGTCACCATGTTTTATAAATGGCGTACTTGGATTTCTTAAGGGCATACAGTATATATGGATTAAGGGCACTGTGGCACCAATGTCAGTATTAAGGGCACAGGGTACATGGAGTATCAACGACGTACTCTTGCTGTTTTACAATACCCTCATCCTACGTTTTGATATGACTAACCGCCCACTATTATAGCTTCGGCACCTATACCTGCGCTTTCCATTATAAATTGGATAATAGTACAGGCACATTGGTATGGATATAACGCCGGCACGTGCGGTATCTGGATTTTTAAGGCCACCTGTGAGGGGTTGGGTCTAAACGTGGAGTACTTGGATTAGGTATAAGTATTATTTAAGAGCACATTGGGCCTACGCTCATGGTGTATTAAGGGCACCATGTCACTTACATTATATTAAGGGCACCTTAGGTACCTGCATTATTTAAGGACATGTTCTTGATATTTATATAAACATTTATAACGCTTTGAAATTACTCACCTCTGTCTATTTTGATATGACTAACTGCCCGCTATCTTCGGCACCCGCGTTTAATTTACTTGAATATGATCAAGTAAGGGTACAAGGGTATTATAACGGCACATACAATACCTAGATCATGTGATACCCGATGCAATATTAAGGGCACCTGTGGTAACTGGAGTAGGGGCACTCTCTAAATACAAAACGAGTGGAAAGAGTGGAAATTCACTCAAAAAGGAGTGAAGGGAGTGAAACACAGGTCAACCCGTTTTAGAGTGGAAAATGTCCACTCAATAAAGTGGAACATTGTCATATAAAATCCCCTTTCACTCCTTTTAGAGTGTTTTTCCACTCCAAAACGTGTTGTCCTGCGTTTAACTCCTTGAAAAAGTGGAAAACCACTCTTTCACATTTAGAGAGTAGGGATTAGGCCTATGGGGTACCTGCATTTCAGGTCACATGGGAGGCCTACATCCTGAGGTACCTGGGTATCTGGATATTAAAAACACAAAGGGTATAGGCCTACCTGGATTAAGGCACATCACACATACCTGGATTATCAAATGCACCTGCGATATTCAGATTATTGAGGGCTCGTCTGGATTATGTAAAGGGCATGTTCTTGATATTGTACCACATTTTTTTACGCTTTGTTTACCTCCCCGTTATCTTCTAGCGGGTTCCGCGCGAAGCGCGGATGCCCGCTAGTTTATTATAATGAGGTCAGCGGCAGCCGGCAAGTTTGTTTATCGTACTGCAATAAAAACACGTCTCTCACACGAGCAACCGGCTTTTATCATGCTTTTTATAAGACGGGTAAAAGCCGGTTTGCTTAATAAAAACACGCTGTATGTTAATTTCTAAAAATAAAGTGTAATAACAAACAGGAAAACAAAAAAATTACAGGATTCGAACCTCAGACCTCATGATTGTGAAGCCGGCGCTCTGCCGATTGAGCTAATGAAGACTGTACATAACATATTTTGAAAATTAAATTACATAGAGTTCAAAATACAAATATCACTTAAATCGGAGGCTAAAATGCTTTATATTTCGATTGTTGTGCGTTTTTAACATAGGGTTATCGCCCAAAAATTAATTATATGCTGAAGGAGATTGTAATTATGATTTCATTATAATGCATTGCGCTACTTTTTGAAACGATCCTAGACACCTATTTGTTCGTACATACATTTCGCCATTACGTTTTGTCGATTACAATTCGCGGAAAATCTATTGCACCGTTGGTTTAGGGATCGTCCAAAATCATCTTATTTATTCTGAGATAAAATAAACCAATAAAAACACCACCCGACCGACTCGATCATCATTCTAGTGATGCAATTCTAAATTAAGTGGCATCAAGGTGGTGCCATTCGCAGATTGTTTACGATGCCATTATACCTTTGAAGGGCACCTGGAAATTACGAGCACAGATAATAAACCCCTGAAGATGATATTGGTTTAATTCATTATTTTAGTTGTCGCCCACTCTTGATATCTACATGGGAGAATGCAATATCTAGCACCAGGAAAGTCTCTTCTCACCTTTCCTGCTAGCACTAACAGCACTAAATAGTGATCATAAATCAAGCTGCTCTACTCTTTACATAGCTGTGATGGGCCAAGCAATTGGTTCCTGCAACTCGGATGGGTTTTGTCGTTTTTTGGAGATGTCTTGGTGGATATGTGATGTATAATTCGTTTGGGGGGGGGGGGGGGGGGCCGGGGGCGAAGCCATCCTATTTAGTATTAGCATGTGATTGCAAAAAATTACACATTTATATCTTTCTAGACCTAAGTGGAGGCTGCATTGTGGACGGTCACATAATGCCTTTACAAATTGGACGATCCCTAAAATTCCTCCGAATCGGGCGACCAGTATAATTGGCAATACCGATAGAGGTTATCCATCAGCTGCCGTCTTGTCAGGCAGGAATGATTAAAACTGTGTTTAAGATTTTCAGAAAGAAAACACACATATGTCATGATCTGTGTCATGATAATCATAAGCCAATTTGGTTACACGGTTTATGCCATGAATCGAGCGTCATGCACCAATTCAATTGAACATAGAATAGGTCGGGTGCGATTCCCCTTTGTACGTCCGTTGCGCAATGACTACACTGAACCCGGTTATAGACTTATTCAGAGAGGAGTGGAATGGTGTAAAAAAATCACGGTTTTGAAAGCATTGGCGGTGCAAATGCTCGTACAAGTACAATATTTTCACACTTATGACCACTACAATCAAGTCATATTGTCAAATATTAGTGCGCTTACATTATAGTTTATTATTTTTCTCAAATAAGAAGTTTCTTTACGATGGACTGGAACACGTCTACATTACTTGTTATGACGATACTAATGAATAGTAATATGCACTAAATATTCATTTCTAACTGATGATTGACAGTTATCGCTTCACTGCTTGCTTTATGCGGCATGTCGCAACTGTTAAAGAGGGCGCTGTGTACATGAACCAATTTGATTACAGGCACAGATACCATGTCTCTACCGCCTGAGGCCTTTCTCTCAAAATTACGAAGCTTTATTGGTATCATTTCGTGTCGCGCCTTCGTCTCGCGTATCGCGGCCCGAAATCTCGTATCGCGTGTTTCGTATCGCGACCCCGAAATTTCGCGTAAGAGATTTATACCACGAAATCTCGGGTCGCGATACGAACACGCGACACGAGATTTCGGACCGCGATACGAGATTTCGCGTTGCGGCCCGAATCTCGCGTAAGTACGAAGCTTTATTGGTATCATTTCGTGTCGCGCATTTCGTGTCGCGGCCCGAAATCTCGTGTCGCGTATTTCGTATCGCGCCCCGAAATTTCGTATCGCGGCCCGAAATCTCGTCTCGCGACCCCGAAATCTCGCCCCGAAATTTCGTATTTCGCCCCGAAATCTCGAGGTTTTGTATCACGAAATTTCGCATTTTGAATAGCGAAATCTCGTCCTCGATATCTCGTATCGCGCCCCGAAATCTCGCCCCGAAATTTCGTATTTCGCCCCGAAATTTCGTATTTCGCCCCGAAATCTCGTATTTTTGTATCACGAAATTTCGCATTACGAATGGCGAAATCTCGTCCTCAGAAAATCGTTATACCGTGATCGCTCATCCCTACTAGGGATACAGGCTTTCCGTATTCGCAACGTCGGTGTTTTCTTAATTTAAAACTCGAATTATTGCAGTCAATGATATCTTTTAGGGAATAATCTAGTCAGGGAATGGCATAATCTTTAGCTCAAGTCAATGCCATGGTATAATAACATCTGTAAATTGAGTAACTCACTGCTTCAGAGGAAGACATCGATGTATGTACCCGGGCTGGGATGAAAGTAAGTAAGCTTATTTATCATCATGATTATATTACTTTTTTTAGACAGTAGAACTAGTAGGTTTATAGAATGGATAGTGGTGAAAAAGTTTGAAAGACAACACATTTGGTCCTACTCATACCCATGGGGTTAAACATGTATGACCCAACTGGTATTGACTGTGGCGGACCTACGTCACGCCGGTGAAAACAAATCAAACGCCGGTGAAAACAAAAACAATTTGCGCAGATCAATCAATTAATTAAGGCAACCGCACAGTGCGCCTACTGTGAACCAAGTGCGTAACGCTCAGAGTCAGAGTTGAGTGCGTGCATGGAATGTTTTGTTACTGAAACACTGGTTGACAAGCAAATAATTTGCTAAAAATAACTCAAAGTTCCCGTAGGCCTATGTCTGCACCTTCCTTACATGACAATAATTGGTATTATACTTCATTTATAGCCCTCTACAAGATTAAAGGCCGAGGGGCATTGAGAGATGTATCGATATACTAAATGAGCAAATAAGGTAAAGATAATCATCAACATAGCCCAAATCCAAAATATCATATAATTCCGACATCCGCTTCATGCCAAACTAAGCAAATAACGGCACTTCCGGGTTGAGATTTGCCGCGAAAGTACTAGTATGTGTGTAAAACTTAAAACTTAATATTGTTTGCCCTACACCCCACTCAAATTTCTGACTCGGCAGCACATTTCCCAGATTGTTTTAGGAAAAACAAACGCCCGACCGACCCACCGGAGAGGTTCATTTGAACAGGGTTTTTTTCTTCACCTTGTATAATTAATAATTAATTTGGTACAATAATAACAACAATTAAATTCGCTGGGATAAAAAGTAATAATTTCGATTTAGACTACTAATAATAAGATCTAATGACATTGTTCTTTTTCCTCTTGCTCTGTCTTTCAGGTAACTCAAACATGGTGCATGGTCTGATTGAGGTCTAAGTCTAGCCAAGCCAAGGTGTCATCTGATCTGATCTGATCATGCTGATGTGTCGCAAACATAGCTTCTGCTTCAGTCTGGACCGATGCAGTTCTTGCTCTACATCAATGACCTTCTAATTAATTTAAAGTCACAATCAACAAGTTCTTTATAAAAGTGTGTCATTTTATTTTTACCTGTCACATCATATAAGAAGAACATCAGATTGATCATCACACAAGGATACATCAGATTGATCATCACACAAGGATATTTTACTGACTGAATCAATGAAAGTAACTCATTACAGGGACAATCCATTTCCTTTTTCAGTATACGTGTAAGGCTGCAGGCACTCAACAATCAACATTACCTCCTTACCTTCCACTGCTATAATTCTAATAGTTAACCCTTTACAACATACTTCAGAATTGAATATTTGATGCATCAAATCAATTCTGATTGAATTATAAGAAGTGAATAGGCTTGTCGACACAGTTCCAAAATAAAGTTGACAACAAATGGATGATATAGTGATGATGACAACTCATAAATTGAGAAAGGTGACAGCAAATGAGACAGATAATAACACAGTTGCTTTAAAGGTAGATGACCCGATCACATTTTCGTAACACAGAATTATTTCAAACATACAGAGATTTTCATATCATATGAAAGCTCGTATTTTTCTCATCATCATACTGAAATTTGACGGCCTAAATCGGTATAATTACGGAGAAATTGATAAAATAACGTCGAAATACCGCGAATGGTGGTAACCAACGATATAGTTTGTGTACTACTCAATGGGTACAGTTCACAGCATCTTGTGCGTCTAAAATAAGAACCATTAGAGCTATGCAACTCACACTTTGGAACACAACTTTTTTAAGGATGACCTTTCATGTAGAATAGAAAACTTCAAGTTGAAAATCGGAACATCTACCTTTAATACTTGTCCAAACATTTAAAGGAAGTAACATTTATTATTGGGGGGGGGGGGGGGGGGGGGGGGGGGGAGGTAATGATATAGCATCATTATTTTTCTTTTCCTCACAACTCGCAGCACCAGTGTCAAGTTCTTATTTTCAATCATGCCAAGCAAGTGCCACTGGAACAGTGGCGTAGCTCAGGGGGAGGGGGAGTTGCCCCCCCCCCCCCCGACAGCATTTTTTGTGCCCCCGCCCCACTCTTCGGAAATAGGGCTTATATATATGCGTTTTAACCATTTAAAAATGACCATTTTCGCCTGGTTTTTAAAGATAAATGACTTTTTTTTGGTGGAAAAACAGCTTAAAACACTGAGGATTTGCCATTATTTGTTAACTGTTGTGCTCTTTGGACTGCGAGAAGGGGACCCCCCCCCCCCCCCACTACTTACGTGAATTTCACTAGGTGACTGACTGGAAAAAAAAAAATTGGGGCAACCTTTTACGAAAATTTTAGAAATCTTGCCCCCCCCTTCCCCCCCGAAAAAAATCCTAGCTACGCCACTGCACTGGAAGCATAAGGATACATGATCCTGTGGGTTAAGACTTCACTCATTGTTGTTGGGCATCATGATGTACTCAGATATTTAAAAATTGTTAAGAACAGGTGAACTGCCACATGGATTTACCATAATATATGATGCAATTTCATCAAGAAGAAAATCAAAGATTTTTAAAACTATATTAATTGAAATTATACATTCCAGTTGAAAAAGAAAGAATTGGATTTGAGTCATGTATCATTTTATTTAAAAGTTGTGTGATCATAAAGAGGTGACAAATGTGTGCTTTATTGTGTTTTACAGTTGGTTATATTGTTTGTAACTTGAAAACTAGAATTCAAATGTTTTAGTTTATTAGACAAAAGTGTAGCATTTACCATGCTTTTAAATAATGCATTAAATCCTCAAGGGGGAGGTGGTACTTAAATGTGCTGCGGGAGGTTTGAAATCCTGACCCTCTTTTACAGGGTTTTTACCTTAAAAATGGCTGGCTTGACAAGGGGGTTTTCTCACAATTGGGATCCATATTTGGAATTTAGCGATTTGGGACCCATGTTTAGGATTTGCCAGCACAAATCATACCCCATGTTTCGGCAAAAATCAGACATGATCTTTTATACGCGAGTACTCTCCCCCACCCTCCCCCACCGAAGCCTAAAGATATTAAAATATCAATTTGTCTCATAAGTATCTATTTTATTCATTCCTTGTTAGTGCAATTTGTTCCACGCCAGGGAAGATTTAGATAGGTCTAGGAATGAAGTTTAAATGAATTGGTAATTAAAATGCCGACGAATGGAAAATGAGTAAAGAAAATTATGATTATTCATTCATTTTATTTATTGTATATATAGGCCTCTGGCTCTTCATATAACATGGTACAACAATTATAAATGCATAAATAAAAAACAAACACCTATTACTATTGAAGATAGTAACATGTCACTGCATTGGGATATTGCTATCTACTAAAAATACCAATATCTCAATGCAATATCCCAATGCAGTGATATGTTACTGTCTACTGAAGATAGTAACATGTCACTGCATTGGGACATTTATGTCTTCAGTAGATAGTAACATGTCACTGCATTGGGATGTTGCTATCTACTAAAAATACCAATATCTCAATGCAATATCCCAATGCAGTGATATGTTACTGTCTACTGAAGATAGTAACATGTCACTGCATTGGGACATTTATGTCTTCAGTAGATAGTAACATGTCACTGCATTGGTATATGGCTATCTACTGAAGATAACAATTTTCCAATGCAGTGACATGTTACTGTCTACTGAAGATATCAATGTTCCAATGCAGTGACATGTTACTATCTTCAGTATACAGTAACATGCCACTGCATTGGTAACATGTCACTACATTGGGATATTGTTATCTTCATTAGATAGCCATATACCAATGCAGTGATATGTTAGTATCTACTGAAAATAGTAACATATCACTGCATTGGGACATTGATATCTTCGGTAGATAGTAACATGTCAATGCATTGGGATCTTCAATAGATAGCCATATACCAATGCAGTGACATGTTACTACTAAGGATATAAATGTCACAATGCAGTGACATGTTACAATCTTCAGTAGACAGTAGCATGTCACTGCATTGGGATATTGGTATCTTCAAAAGATGGCCATACCAATGCAATGATATGATATGCAATGACCAATCCCACTGCATTGGGATATTGATATCTTCAGTAGATAGTAACATGTCACTGTATTGGGATATTGCTATCTTCCGTAGATTGTAACATGTCACTGCATTGGGATATTGCTATCTTTAGTAAATAGTAACATGTCACTGCATTGGGACATTGCTATCTTCTGTATATCATGTCACTGCATTGGGATATTGATGTCTTCAGTAGATATAGCAATATACCAATGCAGTGACATGTTACTATCTACTGAAGATATAAATGTCACAATGCAGTGACATGTTACTCTCTTCAGTAGACAGTAACATGTCACTGCATTGCTATCTACTGAAGATATAAATGTCAAAATGCAGTGACATGTTACTATCTTCAGTAGACAATAACATGTTATATATGTGTCTTCAGTAGATAGCCATATACCAATGCAGTGACATGTTACTATCTTCTAAAGATATAAATGTTACAATGCAGTGACCTGTTTCTTCAGTAGACCGTAACATGTCACTACATTGCTAGCTACTGAAGATATAAATGTTACAATGCAGTGACATGTCACTATCTTCAGTAGACAGGAACATGTCACTGCATTGTGATGTATGCACCTTCAGTAGATAGTAACATGTCACTGCATTGGGACATTGATATCTTCAGTATATAGTAACATGTCACTGCATTAGGATATTTTTATCTTCAGTAGATAGCCATATACCAATGCAGTGACATGTTACCATCTACTGATGATGTAAATGTCACAATGCAGTTACTATCTTCAGTAGACAGTAACATGTCACTACATTGGGATATTGTTATCTTCAGTAGATAGTAACAAGTCACTTTATTGGTATATGGCTATCTACTGAAGATATAAATGTGACAATGCAGTGACATGTTACTATCTTCAGTAGACCGCATTGGGATATTGGTATCTTCAGTAGATATATAATGAAAATATAAATATCACAATGCAGTGATATGTTACTATCTTTAGTATACAATAACATGTCACTACATTGTGATATATATTTATCTTTAGTAGATAGTAATCTTCAGTGGACAGTAACATGTCATTACATTGGGATATTGGTTGTTATCTTCAGTAGATAGTAACATGTCACTGCATTGGGATATTGGCATCTTCAATAGATAGCCATATACCAATGCAGTGACATGTTACAATCTACTGAGGATATAAATGTCCCAATGCAGTGACATGTTACTATCTTCCGTAGGCAGTAACATGTCACTGCATTGGAATATTGGTATCTTCAATAGATAGTCATATACCAATGCAGTGACATGTTACAATCTACTGAGGATATAAATGTCACAATGCAGTGACATGTTACAATCTTCAGTAGACAGTAACATGTCACTGCATTGGTATATTGTTATCTTTAATAGATAGCCATATACCAATGCAGTGACATGTTACTATCTTCAGCAGACAGTAACATGTCACTGCATTGGGATATTGGTATCTCCAGTAGATACCAATAAAGTGACATGTTACTATCTACTGAAGATATAAATGTCACAATGCAGTGACATGTTACTATCTTTTGTAGACCGTAACATGTCACTGCATTGGGACATTGATATCTTCAGTAGGCAGTAACATGTCACTGCATTGGGATATTAGCATCTTCAATAGATAGCCATATACCAATGCAGTGACATGTTACAATCTACTGAGGATATAAATGTCCCAATGCAGTGACATGTTACTATCTTCAGTAGGCAGTAACATGTCACTGCATTGGAATATTGGTATCTTCAATAGATAGCCATATACCAATGCAGTGACATGTTACAATCTACTGAGGATATAAATGTCACAATGCAGTGACATGTTACAATCTTCAGTAGACAGTAACATGTCACTGCATTGGTATATTGTTATCTTTAATAGATAGCCATATACCAATGCAGTGACATGTTACTATCTTCAGCAGACAGTAACATGTCACTGCATTGGGATATTGGTATCTCCAGTAGATAGTAACATGTCACTTTATTGGTATATGGCTATCTACTGAAGATATTAATGTCACAATGCAGTGACATGTTACTATCTTTAGTAGACCGTAACATGTCACTGCATTGGGACATTGATATCTTCAGTAAATAGTAACATGTCACTGCATTGGGATATTGTTATCCATGGCTATCTACTGATGATATAATTGTCACAATGCAGTGACATTTTACTATCTGCAGTAGACAGTAACATGTCACTACATTAGATATTGTTATCTTCAGTAGATATTAACATGTCACTTTATTGGTATATGGCTATCTACTGAAGATATAAATGTCACAATGCAGTGACATGTTACTATATTCAGTAGACAGTAACATGTCACTGCATTCGGATATTGGTATCTTCAGTAGATGGCCATACCAATGCAATGACAAATGCAATGACATATTACTATCTACTGAAGATATAAATGTCACAATGCAGTGACATGTTACTATCTTCGGTAGACAGTAAAATGTCACTGCATTGGGATATCGGTATCTTCAGTGGATAGTTACATGTCACTGCAGTGGGATATTAATATATTCAGTAGATAGTAACATGTCACTGCATTTGGGACATTGATATCTTCAGAAGATAGTAACATGTCACTTCATTGGGATATTGTTATCTTCAGTAGATAGTAACATGTCATTACATTGGTATATGGCTATCTACTGATGATATCATTGTCACAATGCAGTGACATTTTACCTTCTTCAGTAGACAGTAACATGTCACTACATTGGATATTGTTATCTTCAGTAGATATATTATTATGTCACTTTATTGGTATATGGCTATCTACTGAAGATATAAATGTCACATTGCAGTGACATGTTACTATCTTCAGTAGACAGTAACATGTCACTGCATTCGGATATTGGTATCTTCAGTAGATGGCCATACCAAAGCAATGACATCTTACTATCTACTGAAGATATAAATGTCACAATGCAGTGACATGTTACAATCATCAGTAGACCGTAGCATGTCACTGCATTGGGATATTGTTATCTTCAATAGATAGCCATATACCAATGCAGTGTGACATGTTACTACTGAGGATATAAATGTTACAATGCAGTGGACATTTTTACTATAATCAGTAGAAGTAATATGTCACTGCATTGGGATATTGTTATCTTCAATAGATAGCCATATACCAATGCAGTGGCATGTTACTATCTACTGAGGATATAAATGTCACAATGCAGTAGACAGTAACATGTCACTGCATTGGGATATTGGTATCTTCAGTATAGTAACATGTTACTGCATTGGGATATTGGTATCTTCAGTATAGTAACATGTTACTGCATTGGGATATTGGTATCTTCAGTATAGTAACATGTCACTGCATTGGGATATTGTTATCTTCAGTAGATAGCCATATACCAATGCAGTGACATGTTACTATCTACTGATGATATAAATGTCACAATGCAGTGACATGTTACTATCTTCAGTAGGCAGTGTGCGTGTGTGTTGTATAATTTAACTCAATGACAAAGAATGAATATTGACTGGTCCTTAAATAGGGGGATGAACGGAGATTATCGTTCCCTCGTTAATCTAGCATACCTGGGCTACCACCACCCTGAGGCAGAGCCAGGGGTGAGAGTACCACTTATAAAACTCGCCCATTGCTTGTGTGGTGGATTTCGATCACGACAGGAGCATGCGCAGATGCGATTTTTGTGTAAGTGGTCTGTGATTTTGTCAATATTATATTTTTACTGTGATTTGTCGATCTGCATTAAATGCAAAAAGTAACAACGCCCCCGGCTGGACTCGAACCACCAACCTTTCGGTTAACAGCCGAACGCGCTAACCAATTGTGCCACGGAGGTGATTATTTACTAGGCTGTTTTGGTTTGTCATGTTCACCCGTACACTTCCCCGTACACTTTCTTGCAAAGTCGGGCATCGTTTTTTCTCAAATGTTGCTTGCATATTGCCGTTGCTGTCGCCTTTAATACATGTGCTGTCAGTTGAACTTGGAACCAACGTTTAATTTGAACTGTCTATTTTCAATAAAAAAATACTCCAATACGGGAAAAAAATCAGAAAAGCTCACAGACAACAAATAAGAACATCATTTTACTCGACCTAGAATTTCAATCAACGTATTTCAATCATCGAAAAAACCCGATGATGCGAGTGACGTCATTTAATGAGCTCATTAGCATAATTTATGTCCGTGAAATGTACAATAGAGTTTTATTAGTGAGTACTAGGCCGGCTGGTCAGGTATGCTAGGGTAACTTGGGAGCGATAATCTCCGCCCTAACTCTCATCACCAGTGAATATGTATGGCAATCAATTGTGATATCAAAATAAGGCCAACAACCAAACAACAAATACTTGCAGTTATTTTAAGGTTATTTTATTCATCCATTTCTGGTTTGAATCATACAATTTTAATATGAATGTTATTGAAATACATGATAATAAGGTACATCCAAATATTTGGCAAAACCAGATATTTTAAATATATGCACATTTTACCCTGAATGAATAAAAATCAGGTCTGCATTGTACCTGTGCATGTTTCAAAATCAAATGGTGCATCCCTTATGTGTAGACAGAAATCACTACGAGAATCAACTTGGATTCTCGGAACTTAACCAGCGGGAATTTGCACTCGGCATATATTTAGTCGGGGTCGGTCAGGTTTTTTATTGAATTGAATTTTAAATATAAATTGTCAAAAAATAAATTGTCAAATGTTTCAAAATTCAGAAGAAAAAAAAAATCAAAAGTGGTTTATTTTTAATCCAACATTTTCAAAATTGATCTAAAAATAAATAGAAACCAGGTCCTGAGTATGGTGGCCTTGCACCCATAGAGTTTGGTGGCCCAGTCATTGAGTATGATGGCGGCCATGGGAAAATTTGTCAGGCCCGTACAACAGGGTGTGTTTTTTTGCATCGCCTGATAAGGAAAATGTGCTATAGTATTAGTCGAGGATAAAACATCCTGTTTTACGGGATCGACAGACCCACTTTTTGCGTTTTTCACGATATTCTTGGGTTTCTTTAGAATTGTTTTCTCAAATTATGTAAAATCAACCGTTTTGGGCCAAAATGAGTGTTTTCACAAATGTGTACAAAAATTTCCGATTTATGCAGATTTTGGTGATTGAGGTAACCCCCCAAAAAAAACCACCCGACTGACCGACTCTACATGACAGGTAAAACAGGTGTGTTTTTTCTTAATACTAAATTATTGTAATAGTTAGTCTGAGGCTCTGCGGTGCCACTCAAAATATATAGAATATCATGTACTAGTAACTAATAAAACATTGGTCCTGTTCCAGAGTTCAACTCATTCCTTTTCTTATTTAGATCACACTTGAAATGCATTGTCTTTCTCCTTATAATTTGCTTGACATGTAACAGTGATGTACAGTGTAACAGTATTGTTTATGAGTTACTATTTAAGAAGCTTTTTAGGATGTGTTTAGTCCTATCAGATGCCCTAATCATGGTATCACAAATTCCCTGTTGTAGCTAGCGACAAGTGCGCCATAAAGATGTAGATCTCGTAAACCATCATTCCCTGTATATATAAAGACAAAAACAAAAATAGTGAAGTGAATTAATTTTCTTTCTATAATTTGATCAGCTCCAAATTGGAGAAGCCTCCTTACAGCAGCACAAAAATAACATTGGCGGGCCGTAGGTTGCCCACCCCTGGTGCAGAGATTTGTAATCATTAGAGGGGCCTAGTTCTCAAAACAAAAATAAATAAAAAGGGCCTGCCCTCCTCTAAGTTTTAGCAGACACCATTTTGTATGCCAAATATGGGATAAAACGCTCTATTAAATAGGGGAATTTAAAAATTAAAAAGCCCCTCCTATTTTTCCAAAACTCGGACGCGAGTGAAACCTTTTTAAAATTTAACTTGGCGTAAGCATTAGGCCCTTCACAATTAATTTTGAGTTTCCTCTTGCCGCCCATCTCCGAAATTGAGATTACAAAATATGTTATTATTTTATTTTTATTTAGGATTTTCACAGGCTTTAAAATGACTTTCAATAAACTTCATTTGATACTTTCTGACTTTAATACTATCACAGATGGTACAAACATAATTATATAGAACATGATTGCATTACAATACTAAGTAGGTATCAATTTAATCAATACTTGGAAAATAATTAAATGTAAAGTCCTGGATATTAGGGGTTGAACTTTCATCATTCGGGAGTTTTTTATCAATCGTGAGTTCGAGTCGCCTTGAAACCAGGATTCTTTGTTCACCCCAAAAAGTTCCTATCTACAGTAGGTCGGAAATTCTACAATCAAATTTTAATTCAGTGAGGGTTAGTTATCGGAGTCTCTTTCCATGGTTTAAGCCAAGCGTGTGCAACCTGCGGCCCGCGGGCCACATGCGGCCCGCCGACCTCTAATCTGCGGCCCGCGAAGCAATCCTAAAATTCCCATTGATGCGGCCCGTTTTAACCGGAACTCCCTAGTTTTACACAAATGGCGGATTGATTTAGTGGTGTGCTCCTTATAATTAGTAGGGTGACGCGCTGCATTAAGTAAATATAACTCAAGGCGTGATTGGTGATAAAATCCCTGGTTAAAATGGCGCTTGCAGCAGCAACAGCGAGTAAAAAGAGGAAATTACACAAAGAGAAGCGGGTATTCCATGAGCAATGGACTTCCCCTCTCCCTATACTCCTCCTCCGGACGTGTTTTGGAATGTTTGACAATCACTGCGGCCCGTGAATAGATCTCAAAATCACAATGCGGCCCGTGTGGTAGAAAAAGTTGCACATGCTTGGTTTAAGCTGATAATCAAATTTAATTGTAGAATTTCTCCTCTACCCCATTCACTGTGTAGGCCTACATTGTACAACGTGAAGGTCTATACAGTGAGTGTCAGTTCGCCGTGATTCGGAGAGTTACGTTAAGCCGTTGGTCCCGTGTATTCAGACGATTCACTCTGAACACGTTAAATAGTTACAGGCTTCATCGTAAAGAGAAGGGGGATCATCCTGGGTCTGTTACCTGTACACAAATATTCCATAAGTATTCCTAGGTTTCAGGAAATATGCAGTGCGACAATATTACGGCAATATCCTCAAATAGGTCTTACACACGGAATAAAGCACAAGGCAGCAATTGTTTTGCACTTGCAGTTGTTTTACATTACATTGTAAAACTGATAAGGCAGCAATTAGTTTGCACTTGCAGTTGTTTTACATTGTAAAACTTATAGCTGCCTTGTTCTTTATTCCGTATGTAAGACCTATTTGAGGATATTGCAACAATATTCATACATAAATGAGTTCTGCACTATATCGAATAGATCGATAGATATATAGATAGTCCTAGAAGGTGGACAAATTTGCCAGCCTGGCAAATTTGCCAGTGCACTGGCAAATATTTCCCAGTATTTAAATAATGAATTTATGGCAATGTCTTGTTAGACGTCCCGTAACTGATGTGCGCATGCTCATACCAATTAAATTGTGTTGTCGTAGTACAGGATTTATTCCGTACGGGACATCTAGCAAGATATAGCCGAATTTATTACGCAAGTTGTTTTGGTTGGCAAATTTTGCCCCCAAATAGGTGGCCAAATTTGTCCACCTTCTCTAGGACTGTCATGTGACCATCTATCTATCAGTATCATTCATTCAATTCATCTTCATGACCATCATCATGCGTGGCATGAATTTTAAAATAAATAAATATAATGTTCGTTCAAGTTATAATCTTGAATCTTGAATCTTGACTCCCTTTAACAGCTCATATAGAGCTAAACTGGGAGGGGTTTGCCGGTGACTAGCCGGCTGGTGCGGTGCAAAACAAACGCTTCCTCAGTGAAAATAAATTTAAATCTTTTAAATTTATGTGTGCCAACAAATTAGACATACTTATACTTATTAGACATACCATTATCATTGGATTGGTCTTTGTGTCCATGTTGTCCCTGATACTCCATCCATTTTGTGCTGTCTAATGTGATATATTATCAGGCTTTTTATCAGCTCGAACAAGTTTATTCCAGTTGTGCTGTCTAAATTTGTGATCAGCTCGAGTTTATGGTATTGACAGCCGGTATCCCTTTTAGACATGGGCGATCTTAAGAAAGTGGTCGAAATTTCGTGTTCGTATCGCGACCCGAAATTTCGCGCAAGATATTATACCACGAAATCTCGGGCCGCGGCACGAACACGCGACACGAAATTTCGGGCCGCGATACGCGAGAAATCTGTTACGCGAGATTTCGGGCCGCAATGCGAAATCTCGTATCGCGGCCCGAAATCTCGTGTCGCGTGTTCGTATCGCGACCCGAGATTTCGTGGTATAAATCTCTTACGCGAAATTTCGGGGTCGCGATACGAAACACGCGATACGAGATTTCGGGCCGCGATACGCGAGACGAAGGCGCGACACGAAATGATACCAATAAAGCTTCGTACAAAAGGTTCCTAGATCCGCTATACCTTTGGATAATTCAAATTCACTTGTCCTTACAGTTTCTTGGGAAATACTTATTTTCCCGGAATATTGTTTGTGGAGGAGCTAAGACGGGATTTCCGACGCCCTCTATAGTTCGCGTAAGATTATTTTTTCTAGAAAATACTATTATTATTATAAGTATCGAAAGTATTATGCGGATGCCATATTCTATAGAGTCATTCTGTTTCAGAATCGTTTTGAAAAGCTATACAATCGTGGGATAGGAATTGTTTTGATCATTAGTATTTGTTTTTATAAGACAATCTACATTCTACGAAGCTTTATTGGTATCATTTCGTGTCGCGTATTTCGTGTCGCGACCCGAAATCTCGTGTCGCGTATTTCGTATCGCGCCCCGAAATTTCGTATCGCGACCCGAAATCTCGTATCGCGACCCCGAAATCTCGCCCCGAAATTTCGTGTTTCCCCCCGAAATCTCGAGTTTTTGTATCAAGAAATTTCGCATTTTGAATAGCGAAATCTCGTCCTCAGAAAATCGTTATACCGTGATCGCTCATCACTACTAGTATGCTAGGGATACAGGCTTTCCGTATTCGTTACGTCGGTGTTTTGGTAATTTAAAACTCAAATTATTGCAGTCAAGTGAGTCAACGATATCTTTTAGGGAATAATCCAGTCAGGGAATGGTATAATCTTTAGCTCAAGTCAATGCCATGGTATAATAACATCTGGAAATTGAGTAACTCACTGCTTCAGAGTCAGACATCGATGTATGTACCCGGGCTGGGATGAAAGTAAGTAAGCTTATTATCATGATTATATTACTTTTTTTAGACAGTAGAACTAGTAGGTTTATAGATAGTGGTAAAAAAGACAACACATTTGGTCCTACTCATACCCACGGGGTTAAACATGTAGGACGACCCAACTGGTATTGGTTGGGGCGGACCTACGTCACGCCGGTGAAAACAAATCAAACGCCGGTGAAAACAAAAACAAAAACAACTTACGCAGATCAATCAATTAATTAAGGCAACCGCACAGTGCGCCTACTGCGAATCAAGTGCGTAACGCTCAGCGTTGAGTGCGTGCATGGAATGTTTTGTTAATGAAACACTGGTTGCCAAGCAAATTTGCTAAAAATAACTCAAAGTTCCCGTAGGCCTATGTCTGCACCTTCCTTACATGACAATAGGTATTATAATTATACTTCATTTATAGCCCTCTACAAGATTAAAGGGGCATTGAGAGATATATCGATATACTAAATGAGCAAATAAGGTAAAGATAATCATCAACATAGCCCAAATCCAAAATATCATATAATTCCGACATCCGCTTCATGCCAAACTAAGCAAATAACGGCACTTCCGGGTTGAGATTTGCCGCAAAAGTATGTGTGTAAAACTTAGCATAATATTGTTTGCCCTACACCCCCACTCAAATTTCTGACTCGGCAGCACATTTCCCAGATTGTTTTAGGAAAACAAACGCCCGACCGACCCACCGGAGAGGTTCGTTTGAACAGGGGGTTTTTCTTCACCTTATATAATTAATAATTAATTTGGTACAAATAATAACAACAATTAAATTTGCTGGGATAAAAAGTAATAATTTCGATTTAGACATGACTAATAATAAGATCTAATCTAATGTTGTTCTTCTTCCTCTTGCTCTGTTTTTCAGGTAGCTCAAACATGGCGCATGGTCTGATTGAGGTCTAAGTCTAGCCAAGCCAAGGTGTCATCTGATGTGTCGCAAACATAGCTTCTGCTTCAGTCTGGACCGATTCTGTTCTTGCTCTACATCAATGACCTTCTAATTAATTTAAAGTCACAATCAACAAGTTCTTTATAAAAGTGTGTCATTTTATTTTTACCTGTCACTGAGTCTCAGTGAGTATCATAAGAAGAACATCAGATTGATCATCACACAAGGATATTTTACTGACTGAATCAATGAAAGTAATTCATTTCAGGGACAATCCATTTCCTTTTTCAGGGGGTATATGTGTAAGGCTGCAGGCACTCAACATTACCTCCTTACCTTCTACTGCTATAATTCTAATAGTTAACCCCGTACAACATACTTCAGAATTGAATATTTGATGCATCAAATCAATTCTGATTGAATTATAAGAAGTGAATAGGCTTGTCGACACAGTTCCAAAATAAAGTTGACAACAAATGGATGATATAGTGATGATGACAACTCATAAATTGAGAAAGGTGACAGCAAATGAGACAGATAATAACACAGTTGCTTTAATACTTGTCCAAACATTTAAAGGAAATAACATTTTATTATAGGGGGGGGGGGGGGTCGTAATGATATAGCATCATTATTTTTCTTTTCCTCACAACTCGCCGCACCAGTGTCAAGTTCTTTTTTACAATCATGCCAAGCAAGTGCCACTGGAAGCATAAGGATACATGATCCTGTGGGTTAAGACTTCACTCATTGTTGTTGGGCATCATGATGTACTCAGATATTTAAAAATTGTTAAGAACAGGTGAACTGCCACATGGATTTACCATAATATATGATGCAATTTCATCAAGAAACTTCAGACTGAATAAATCAAAGATTTTGAAAACTATATTATTTGAAATTATACAATCCAGTTGAAAAAGAAAGAATTGGATTTGAGTCATGTATCATTTTAATTAAAAGTAGTGTGATCAAAAAGAGGTGACAAATGTGTACTTTATTATGTTTTACAGTTGGTTATATTGTTTGTAACTTGAAAACTAGAATTCAAATGTTTGAGTTTATTAGACCAAAATGTAGCATTTACACCATGCTTTTAAATAATGCATTAAATCCTCAAGGGGGAGGTGGTACTTAAATGTGCTGCGGGAGGTTTGAAATCCTGACCCTCTCTTACAGGGTTTTTACCTTTAAAATGGCTGGTTTGACAAGGGGGTTTTCTCGCAATTGGGATCCATATTTGGAATTTAGCGATTTGGGACCCATGTTTAGGATTTGCCAGCACAAATCATACCCCATGTTTCGGGAATATTTACAACAAAAATCAGACATGATCTTTTATACGCAAGTACCCCCCCCCCCCCCCCACCCCTCCCCCACCGAAGCCTAAAGATATTAAAATATCAATTTGTCTCATAAGTATCTATTTTATTAATTCCTTGTTAATGTTAGTGCAATTTGTTCCACGCCAGGGAAGATAGGTCTAGGAATGAAGTTTAAATGAATTGGTAATTAAAATGCCGATGAATGGAAAATGAGTAAAGAAAATTATGATTATTCATTCATTTTATTTATTGTATATATAGGCCTCTGGCTCTTCATATTACATGGTACAACAATTATAAATAAATAAATAAATATAAAAAAACCCTTTACTATTGAAGATAGTAACATGTCACTGCATTGGGATATTGCTATCTACTGAAAATACCAATATCTCAATGCAATATCCCAATGCAGTGATATGTTACTGTCTACTGAAGATAGTAACATGTCACTGCATTGGGACATTTATGTCTTCGGTAGATAGTAACATGTCACTGCATTGGTATATGGCTATCTACTGAAGATAACAAGGACATGATACTATCTGCAGTGACATGTTACTATCTTCAGCAGTGACATGTTACTATCTACTGAAGATAGTAACATGTCACTGCATTGGGACATTGATATCTTCGGTAGATAGTAACATGTCACTGCATTGATATCTTCAGTAGATAGTAACATGTCAGTGCATCAGGATCTTCAATAGATAGCCATATACCAATGCAGTGACATGTTACTACTAAGGATATAAATGTCACAATGCAGTGACATGTTACAATCTTCAGTAGACAGTAGCATGTCACTGCATTGGGATATTGGTATCTTCAATAGATGGCCGTACCAATGCAATGACATCTTACTATCTACTGAAGATATAAATGTCACAATGCAGTGACATGTTACAATCTTCAGTAGATTGTAACATGTCACTGCATTGGGATATTGCTATCTTTAGTAGACCGTAACATGTCACTGCATTGGGATATTGATATCTTCAGTAGATAGTAACATGTCACTGTATTGGGATATTGCTATCTTCCGTAGATTGTAACATGTCTCTGCATTGGGATATTGCTATCTTTAGTAAATAGTAACATGTCACTGCATTGGGACATTGCTATCTTCGGTATATCATGTCACTGCATTGGGATATTGATGTCTTCAGTAGATATAGCAATATACTAATGCAGTGACATGTTACTATCTACTGAAGATATAAATGTCACAATGCAGTGACATGTTACTCTCTTCAGTAGACAGTAACATGTCACTGCATTGCTATCTACTGAAGATATAAATGTCACAATGCAGTGACATGTTACTATCTTATCTTCAGTAGACAATAACATGTCACTACATTGTGATATATATGTATCTTCAGTAGATAGCCATATACCAATGCAGTGACATGTTACCATCTACTGATGATGTAAATGTCACAATGCAGTGACATGTTACTATCTTCAGTAGACAGTAACATGTCACTACATTGGGATATTGTTATCTTCAGTAGATAGTAACAAGTCACTTTATTGGTATATGGCTATCTACTGAAGATATAAATGTGACAATGCAGTGACATGTTACTATCTTCAGTAGACCGCATTGGGATATTGGTATCTTCAGTAGATATATAATGAAAATGTAAATATCACAATGCAGTGATATGTTACTATCTTTAGTATACAATAACATGTCACTGCATTGTGATATATATTTATCTTTAGTAGATAGTTACATGTCACTGCAGTGGGATATTAATATATTCAGTAGACAGTAACATGTCACTACATTGGGATATTGTTATCTTCAGTAGATAGTAACATGTCACTTTATTGGTATATGGCTATCTACTGAAGATATAAATGTCACAATGCATAGACATGTTACTATCTTTAGTAGACCGTAACATGTCACTGCATTGGGACATTGATATCTTCAGTAAATAGTAACATGTCACTGCATTGGGAACTTGTTATCTTCAGTAGATAGTAACATGTCATTGCATTGGTATATGGCTATCTACTGATGATATAATTGTCACAATGCAGTGACATTTTACTATCTGCAGTAGACAGTAACATGGCACTACATTGGATATTGTTATCTTCGGTAGATATTAACATGTCACTTTATTGGTATATGGCTATCTACTGAAGATATAAATGTCACAATGCAGTGACATATTATTATCTTCAGTAGACAGTAACATGTCACTGCATTCGGATATTGGTATTTTCAGTAGATGGCCATACCAATGCAATGACAAATGCAATGACATCTTACTGTAGATAAAAATGTCACAATGCAGCGACATGTTACAATCATCAGTAGACAGTAGCATGTCACTGCATTGGGATATTGTTATCTTCAATAGATAGCCATATACCAATGCAGTGACATGATCTACTGAGGATATAAATGTCACAATGCAGTGACATGTTACTATCTTCAGTAGACAGTAGTCACTGCATTGGGCTATCGGCAATGGGATATTAATATATTCAGTAGATAGTAACATGTCACTGCATTGGGACATTGATATATTCAGTAGATAGTAACATGTCACTGCATTGGGACATTGATATCTTCAGAAGATAGTAACATGTCACTGCATTGGGATATTGTTATCTTCAGTAGATAGTAACTTGTCATTGCATTGGTATATGGCTATCTACTGATGATATAATTGTCACAATGCAGTGACATTTTACTATCTTCAGTAGACAGTAACATGTCACTACATTGGATATTGTTATCTTCAGTAGATATTAATATGTCACTTTATTGGTATATGGCTATCTACTGAAGATATAAATGTCAATGCAGTGACATGTTACTATCTTCAGTAGACAGTAACATGTCACTGCATTCGGATATTGGTATCTTCAGTAGATGGCCATACCAAAGCAATGAAATCTTACTATCTACTGAAGATATAAATGTCACAATGCAGTGACATGTTACAATCATCAGTAGACCGTAGCATGTCACTGCATTGGGATATTGTTATCTTCAATAGATAGCCATATACCAATGCAGTGTGACATGTTACTACTGAGGATATAAATGTTACAATGCAGTGGACATTTTTACTATAATCAGTAGAAAGTAATATGTCACTGCATTGGGATATTGTTATCTTCAATAGATAGCCATATACCAATGCAGTGACATGTTACTATCTACTGAGGATATAAATGTCACAATGCAGTGACATGTTACTATCTTCAGTAGACAGTAACATGTCACTGCATTGGGATATTGGTATCTTCAGTAGATAGTAACATGTTACTGCAGTTGGATATTGATATCTTCAGTAGATAGTAACATGTCACTGCATTGGGCTATTGTTATCTTCAGTAGATAGCCATATACCAATGCAGTGACATGTTACTATCTACTGATGATATAAATGTCACAATGCAGTGACATGTTACTATCTTCAGTAGACAGTGTGCGTGTGTGTAGTATAATTTAACTCAATGACAAAGAATGAATATTGACTGGTCCTTAAATAGGGGGATGAACGGAGATTATCGTTCCCTCGTTATATACCTGGGCTACCACCACCCTGAGGCAGAGCCAGGGTGAGGTGAGAGTACTAGGCCGGCTGGTCAGGTATGCTAGGGCAACTTGGGAGCGATAATCTCCGCCCTTACTCTCATCACCAGTGAATATGTATGGCAATCAATTGTGATATCAAAATAAGGCCAACAACCAAACAACAAATACTTGCAGTTATTTTAAGGTTATTTTATTCATCCATTTCATGTTTGAATCATACAATTTTAATATGAATGTTATTGAAATACATGATAATAAGGTACATCCAAATATTTGGCAAAACCAGATTTTTTAAATATACGCACATTTTACCCTGAATGAATAAAAATCAGGTCTGCATTGTACCTGTGCATGTTTCAAAATCAAATGGTGCATCCCTTATGTGTAGACAGAAATCACTACGAGAATCAACTTGGATTCTCGGAACTTAACCAGCGGGAATTTGCACTCGGCAAATATTTGGTCGGGGTCGGTCAGGTTTTTTTATTGAATTTTCAATATAGATTGTCAAAAATAAATTGTCAAATGTTTCAAAATTCAAAAATAAATAAATCAAAAGTGGTTTATTTTTAATCCAACATTTTCAAAATTGATCTAAAAATAAATAGAAACCAGGTCCTGAGTATGGTGGCCTTGCACCCATAGAGTTTGGTGGCCTTGCACCCATAGAGTTTGGTGGCCTTGCACCCATAGAGTTTGGTGGCCTTGCACCCATAGAGTTTGGTGGCCTTGCACCCATAGAGTTTGGTGGCCTTGCACCCATAGAGTTTGGTGGCCTTGCACCCATAGAGTTTGGTGGCCCAGTCATTGAGTATGATGGCCCGGCCATGGGAAAATTTGTCAGGCCAGTACAACAGAGTGTGTTTTTTAGTCGAGGATAAAACACCCTGTTTTACGGGATCGACAGACCCACTTTTTGCGTTTTTCACAATATTCTGGGGGGTTTTTTAGAATTGTTTTCTCAAATTATGTAAAATCAACAGTTTTGGGCCAAAATGGGTGTTTTCACAAATTTGTACAAAAATTTCCGATTTATGCAGATTTTGGTGACATTTGAGGTACCCCCCCCCCCCCCCCCCACCCCAAAATAAAACACACCTGACTGACCGACTCTACATGACAAGTAAAACAGGTGTGTGTTTTTTCTTAATACTAAATGATTGTAATAGTTAGTCTGAGGCTCTGCGGTGCCACCTAAAATATATAGAATATCATGTAACTAATAAAACATCGGTCCTGTTCCAGAGTTCAACTCATTCCTTTTCTTATTTAGATCACACTTGAAATGCATTGTCTTTTTCCTTATAATTTGCTTGACATGTAACAGTATTGTTTATGAGTTACTATTTAAGAAGCTTTTTAGGATGTGTTTAGTCCTATCAGATGCCCTAATCATTTGTAGCTAGCGACAAGTGTGCGGTGCGCCATAAAGATGTAGATCTCGTAAACCATCATTCCCTGTATATATAAAGACAAAAACAAAAATAGTGAAGTGAATTAATTTTCTTTCTATAATTTGATCAGCTCCAAATTGGCGAAGCCTCCTTACAGCAGCACAAAAATAACATTGGCGGGCCGTAGGTTGCCCACCCCTGGTGCAGAGTTTTGTGATCATTAGAGGGGCCTAGTTCTCAAAATAAAAATAAATAAAAAGGGCCTGCCCTCCTCTAAGTTTTAGCAGACACCATTTTGTATGCCAAATATGGGATAAAACGCTGTTAAATAGGGGAATTTAAAAATTAAAAAGCCCCTCCTATTTTTCCAAAACTCGGACGCGAGTGAAACCTTTTTAAAATTTAACTTGGCGTTAGGATTAGGCCCTTCACAATTAATTTTGAGTTTCCTGTTGCCGCCCATGTCCGAAATTGAGATAACAAAATATGTTATTATTTTATTTTTATTTAGGATTTTCACAGGCTTTAAAATGACTTTCAATAAACTTCATTTGATACTTTCTGACTTTAATACTATCAGAGATGGTACAAACATAATTATATAGAACATGATTGCATTACAATACTAAATAGGTATCAATTTAATTAATACTTGGAAAATAATTAAATGTAAAGTCCTCGATATTAGGGGTTGAAAATTCATCGTTCGGGAGTTTTCTATCAATCGTGGGTTCGAGTCGCCTTGAAACCAGGATTCTTTGTTCACCCCAAAAAGTTCCTATCTAGGTCGGAAATTCTACAATCAAACTTTAATTCAGTGAGGGTTAGTTATCGGAGTCTCTTTCCATGGTTTAAGCTGATAATCAAATTTAATTGTAGAATTTCTCCTCTACCCCATTCACTGTGTAGGCCTACAACGTGCAGGTCTATACAGTGAGTGTCAGTTCGCCGTGATTCGGCGAGTTACGTTAAGCCGTCCGTTGGTCCCGTGTATTCAGACAATTCACCCTGAATACGTTAAATAGTTACAGGCCTCATCGTAAAGAGTACAATGTAGGGGATCATCCTGGGTCTGTTACCTGTACACAAGTATTCCTAGGTTTCAGGAAATACGCAGTGCGACAATATTCGGCAATATCCTCAAATAGGTCTTACACACGGAATAAAGCACAAGGCAGCAATTGTTTTGCACTGCAGTTGTTTTACATTGTAAAACTGATAAGGCAGCGATTGTTTTGCACTTGCAGTTGTTTTACATTGTAAAACTGATAGATGCCTTGTTCTTTATTCCGTGTGTAAGACCTATTTGAGGATATTGCCACAATATTCATACATAAATGAATTCTGCACTATATCGAATAGATAGATAGATATATAGATAGTCCTAGAAAGTCCTAGAAGGTGGACAAATTTGCCAGCCTGGCAAATATAATGTTCGTTCAAGTTATACTTATTAGAAGACATACCATTATCATTGGATTGGTCTTTGTGTCCATGTTGTCCCTGATACTCCATCCATTTGTGCTGTCTAATGTGATATATCAGGCTTTTTATCCTTTTATCAGCTCGAACAAGTTTATTCCAGTTGTGCTGTCTAAATTTGTGATCAGCTCGAGTTTATGGTATTGACAGCCGGTATCCCTTTTAGACATGGGCGATCTTAAGAAAGTGGTCGAAATTTCGTGTTCGTATTGCGACCCGAAATTTCGCGCAAGAGATTTATACCACGAAATCTCGGGCCGCGACACGAACACGCGACACGAGATTTCGGGCCGCGATACGCGGAAAATCTGTTACGCGAGATTTCGGGCCGCAATGCGAAATCTCGTATCGCGGCCCGAAATCTCGTGTCGCGTGTTCGTATCGCGACCCGAGATTTCGTGGTATGAATCTTTTACGCGAAATTTCGGGGGTCGCGATACGAAACACGCGATACGAGATTTCGGGCCGCGATACGCGAGACGAAGGCGCGACACGAAATGATACCAATAAAGCTTCGTAACATTCTACTTCCTTATTCCTGTATACATGGTATAGCCTACTTTGTACAGCTAGTTGTTTTCTAAATCATCACAAGTACGCTTCGTTTTCTTCGAAATAAACCGATTGTAAACGGTTAAAATAGGTTCAAATAACCTATTAAACCTATTAAAATAGATTGAGTGCTATCCGTAGCTCTTTTTAAATAGGTTTGGGCGGATGTGGGATATCAAGTACAGATCGTTAAATATTTTGCAACGATTAGTTTGAATGTTTACAATGGAATGATATTGTTATGCGAATATTAATTTAAATTAAAAAGATACCATATTTTTGACAGGATGTAAAACACAGTGCTCATTAAGAATATTTATTAAGTTTGCCGAATTCCCAATATTATTTGTTAACTTGGAACCTTTTCAGAAGGGCTTACCTAAAATTAGATATCAACTGCATCCCAGTGTAGTGTAGTGATGATTCTTACCCGTATGTTTCGATGGAATTGTTCTCTATTGAGGCGGCTAACAATAAACTAGCATGAAAATTAATCTATGTTGGGGAAAAAACCTTTGATCGCACGGTTTTTCGTGTACAGTACTGTAGCCAACCGGATCATGATTTTATAAACTGGGGTTGACAGGACTGTGATCAGGGGGCATAACCGACTATATTTGTGTGTTAATTTTTCGTAGGGGGGGGGGGGGGGGGGGGGGGGCTTCTGGCAGGATGGATGGCAAATGCCACCACCCCCTGACCCTCTAACGCCCCTGCTAGTCGGATGCCAGCACTAAAACATGGTCTTTAACTTGCATCTCTCGAGATAAGAGTAATGCAACAACATTGTTTATAGCTATCTTTCTGTAGCGGGGAAAATCAGTGCTCAATATAGGACTTCCTGTGTTAGTTCAAATACTTCCATAGTGATTAAAACTCAGAGAAACTCTGTTAGAAGGGATCTACGTAAAGTCGGAATGACAAATAAAAATGAACCAACATGTTTGTTAATCAGAAAAGCATGCTTCATTATTAAAGGTTTTGTTTGGGATATCTTTAACAGCTTCCAAGTCAGATTTACCCGAGAAGTGACGTAGCTAGGTTTTTTAGATTGGAGGGGCAAGAAATAAGGTAAACCGACAAGACTTTACCCTAATTTCCCATGATTGAGTTAAATGTCTGCTTAAAAAAGCTCAAATTATTATGATGAGGACACATGCGTAAAGTGCGCGAAAAATTGCTATCTTTTGTACTGTTTACCGTCATAACTCCATGATTCCCCTTGTCAACTGAACTGACAGTGCCAATCTCAACCGACTCAAATAGCGGGGGGGGGGGGGGGGGGGGGGGGGGGGGAGGCTCGCCCTATCCCCGCCCACTCTGGCTACGCCACTCTTCTCGAGCACCGATCGGTGTATGATACACCTCTAGCTCTACATACCTATGTATACACTGCAATGTGTTTGACTTTTAGTGTCAAGATACTATATTAAAAATTAAAAACTGACGGCCATTTTAAAAATTAAGATGGCTGCCATAGCCATTTTCTAAAAAATATGTAACGTGTTTTCATATAGGCCTACCCGTAATTCATATTGATACTCAAAGGATAACCAAACAAATTGGTTTAAATTCAAATTTCTAAAATGAGAAAAAGCGGCCATTTTGAACATTTCTATAACAAATGAGTTTGTAGGATTGTCTATAAAAGGTATCCTGAAAATGGAGAAGTCGCAATGATATTTAAAGAGACACTAAAGTGGATCCATTGTACTAATTGCACATATTATGTAGGTGTAATAATAGTACAACGGTCTAGTTTCCTCAATTCGACATCGGAAGTTTAGACCTACCTAAAGCTAAAGAGCCCCGCGAACAAGAAAAGTCATCGCAGTACACCCGTGCGTGACGGTCAGCAAAACTGATAAACATTTAATGTATTTAAACGAATACATGGTTCTAAGTATACATAACCTATTATAGAGTTATTAAATGATGTTTTTGTATGCTACCATTCGATACAGCGAAAGTGAATCTCATTGGTAGTGAAACATATTGAGCATGTGATTAATTCACAACTATTACAACTATTATCTATGACCTATCGAAAGCTTATTCCTATACACCAGAACAACTGTTTCTAGTCAATAATAGGAGTGTATTATCGCTGGCTTCAGTGATCGAATAGCCTACAGAGAGAAAGGTGTCTGGATTTAACCATGGATGATTTTAAATGTGACGGTACAGGGTAAGTAACAATCTGATGTATTTCATTTCGGCTAATTGTATATAATACATTTGAGAGTAATCGAACAACGAGACCATGCATTAGCAAGGACTTATTAGGGCCTTTTCAACCCGTAGTTGTTTATATGAGGCTGAGGCTGGTCCCGTTCTAATGTAATTGGTAATTTAGAAATAGACATGAAACCCTGGCGTGGTCCTTGCGGAACCCTGCACACTATACCGTAATGCTATCCATAATGAAACAATGATGTAATGGCGATATCTGTTATCAAATTATAATTCCCAATGTTCAGGACTATAAAGCTACAAAAAAGCCCAAAAGCGTGTTTTGTATCGATGATGTTCAAGTTCCAAGCAAAAATGTGGAAGATAAACAGTAAAGTGACCGATAGAATTTTAGATCTTGGTCGATAATCATAAAAGGAATTATTTATCCTTCAATCCTCATAGAGTAACATTTTTTGTTTTTGTGGACTTCTTCCACAGGAAATTCCCTACCTTTTCTTGCACTCGGATAACAGGTAAGTTTAATAGCAAATGTTATATTTATTTTCATAAACGTATGTCAAGACATATTATCAAATAATAATAAGGGCTCTTTCCCTTTTATACATTACAGAGGAAAGCTCGAGGAAAGAGCGGGGAAAGCGCGCTCTTTTTTTCTATATTGTTAATCCCAAGCTTTCCTCTGTCATAAAATGTTAAAATCAATATAGGTAAACCATTCAAGTTGAAGTACCCATTCAATGAGGTGTTAATCATCGATCCTTTTCACTCCTTTTAACAATATAAAATATAGGAGCGCGCTTTCCCCGCTCTTTCCTCGAGCTTTCCTCTATCTGTAAAAGGGCAAGAACCCTAAAGAAGAAAAGAAAAAACAAGCTTATCCAAAATACGGATAACCTCTATTGAATGTAGAAGAGGTTGGGTGCGATTCCCTTTGTAGTCCGGTAGGGACATGGCTATAATGGATAATCTCTATTGGATTTCCACGAATCTCTAGTTTACATGCACACAGAAAACACTATGTAAAAAAATTACACAAATTATGTAAAAAATACATAATCTGTGTAAAAATAGAACTCCATAATACTATGTAAACAGTTGTGTTAAGCTTTTGCATAGGAATTTACACAAGCTTGGGTATATATTACATGTTTTATGTAAACTCTTACATAATAATTATGGAGTTCTATTTTTACATAATTTTTTACATAGTGTTTTCTGTGTGTGCAGAGAGTGGGGTGTACGGTATTAGTAATGCAAGTATAGAAGGAGACATGGTCCCCTGGAGCCATAGTCCGCCACGTACAGCATTATACAGTAAAGCATAGGTCGCCCCGGTCATACGGGTATTTTTTTTACATCCGGGTCATTTTCCGTTGAAAACAAAGCAAAACTCTTTAACAGCATCAGTGTGTTCACTCTACTCAACCATAAGATCGTTCCTATAGCTGCCAGATAAATTGATAAATATGTAGCCTATGTCATGCTCATATTTCCAAAAAAAATGTGTAGGCCTATTTATTTTCACATTTTTTATTCAGTAGTATCTAACCATCTGATCCCGGGCGGGGGATGGGGCAGACAGACAGTCAGTGATTGCGTGAGGCCGTGTAAGCGAATGTTCTTTAGGCCACATAAAAAAAAAAATTCGATTCCCGTCCCACAGGTTTTCAAAAAGTGAGGAGGGCGGGATGCTTTTTTTTTTTTTTTTTTTCCTGTTCGAAATGAGCAACAAAGTCGAGACCACCTACGGCCTGCTGCTTCCCCCTAGCCCGACCCTACCACCCCAGGATTAATATTGCCTTTAGATGTACCCCTCATATACATGTATGCAATGAAAACGCTTGACAATCGATCAACCAATCCGGTTTTTACAATACATTTTCAGCTGACATGACGACAGTGTACGTGTGTTGTCAATGTCATGCATGTGGAATTCTGCATCCATTTCACGTGCGTAATATAAAATACTTCTTTTGCCAACTTTTCCCGCCACGAAATGAAATCTAATATGTTCACAAACGCATTTATATTTTAATGAATTAAAAAATGATAAAACAAGAAAGAAATATTAAATTAAACTTGTACTTTCATAATTTCGCGAAACCACTCGTCTGTCACGATGTAAACAGCATAAGTGTTCAGTCTTCCGAGAAGTAAGCATTAATTTTACGCGGCCGTGTTTATACTTCGAAGAGACGGCTCTAGAAATGAGGGCGCTACAAGCTAGACTAGATTTTCAGACGGTACTGGAATGCATTTGACTGTTTTATGCTATTTTTAGGGGGAAAAAAATAATAAAAAAATAAAAATGCGGTGGCCAAAAGTGATGCGGGCGGGCGACGGGAATCGAATAAAAAAATTTATGTGGCCTTACATTAGCAAAAATTCCAAAATTCGCAAAATATTTCGCCCAATTTTCGGACTTGCAACTGTAAAAAACCCATGTGAAAACTTGCATTGTGTGTGTAAATATGATAACATGAGTATGCAGAGGAATCCCATGGGCAAATATTCTGGTCGATGGTATACATATCAAGGAGGTACAGAAAAGGCTATATTTTGGCCGTTTTGGTGATGGTGCAATCTGTTGACTTCATGTTGTTTGTTGTTAACGGCATGTGACGTCATTCCGGACCGACCTTTAGCACTACCTCATCAACCGATCGGTTGCATGGTGACATCTGGTGGTTTCTTACGCAATTTTACCTTGCAAAATGTAAACGTAAAGTTCATAGATTGAATCAAATTATCTTTTATAGAGAACATGAAAGCGCAACTAGCATTTCTCACTATCAGCTGCGAACGGCTGAAGGGACTGAAAGTCACCGAGTTGTTTTGTGTACAAACTAGCTCATAGACTTTCGTATCATTTCACACGACAGTATAATATACTCCTAGCACAAAAAGTCCCTGACCAGGTGCTTTGATGTTGGCTAATTCAAATCGGTACCACAAATCTGAGGTATATATTAAATGAGCAAATTTCTTATCCGCAGTTTGATACCTCATTCAAAAAAATCGAATGGATACTTTAAAAGTTATGGCGATTTCAATGACCGCGCATAACAACAGCAAAGTTGCACTAGAAATGGTTTTCTATGGGATATCATGGTTTTCTATGGGATATCATTGATTTGTGTGTGATAACTGTCATCTGTGTGCTATCTGAACCAGCCACTTAGGTATCTGGATGAATGGGTCTGGAGTGATTGCGGTATAGGCCTTGTTGGCTGTGAAGAGTAAACGTCTTTTGCTGATTAGCTGTGAGTCTTTTAGACACACCCCCACTGCGTAATCACCGCTCACGAATCAATGATATCCCATTGCAACTTTGCTGTTGTTATGCGCAGTCATTGAAATCGCCATAACTTTAAAAGTATCTATTCGGGTTTTTTGAATGAGGTATCAAACTGCGGAGAAGAAATTCCCTCATTCATTGTATATCTCAATTATTTTGTACCGATAATCCATTTTGAATTAGCCAACATCAAAGCACCTGGTCAGGGACTTTTTGTACTAGGTGTATAACAGAAGGCCGAGCCTGATCAACACTTTTCCTAACAGCACTAGATAATAAAAATATGAAGACAGCTTTATTGTATAACATAAATAGGCCTACAATATATCATGACAATGCCTACATTAGTCTTGAGGCCTGTGCGATTTCCAATAGTCTCTCGAATATTGCCGATTTTCCAGGAAGAGCATGATAGGCCTATATATAAATTGTAAAACATGGAAAACAATTCCAGAAGTTCCCTTATATATTTAAGAATTTATTCTGTACAAACGTTTCCCTTTCAATACAGGAAGCGATACTGATCATGGCATATATGTTGGTATATTGGTGATATCTGTGACAACATTGATGGTTGCATTGGCTGGCGTATTGGTTACAACCTATCTTCTACGAGTGATACATCAACATGGTTTGTACCGGTGCACATGTTCCAAGGGGTATGTTTTGGTGTGATAGGCATACATGTTTCCCAAAGAAGATTTTAAGGTCTTCCCACAATGCATTGCGCGAACGTCACCCAACTAAAGCTTTCTTCAAAAGATGCATTTGTCGAGCTCTTAAGTTTTAGAAATTAGAAAAAGGAACACTGTTAATTAATTTGTTCATTGATGTTAACTTGAACTAAGAGTTCTAACGATGAACGCGCAATGAAGCATGATTGTGTGCATATGTCTATGGGAACCGATACAAATTGGAGACCAGAATTAGGGAATTTTGCAATAACGCAATGCATTGTGGTGTTTTTTAAAAAAAAATCTTCTTTGCATGTTTCCATTCTAAATAATTAAGGACACAAGATAGGTTTCATTAGAGTTCAACTGGAATAAAAGCCACTAATCTGTATTCCATCAAAGACGGTAATCTCTTTACCGTCTTCGATTCCATAAAGGTATTTTATATGGTCTGCTACCTGAGGGCGGTATACCCCGATATGCGTAAGGGTTAACAGACGATGGTGGACACGAGCGGCCGTTAATTTTGAATTTCCATTGGTTTCAATGTAACAATGGATTTTGATTATATAACCCCATAAAATTCATCACACGTTGGAACTAAATTATTTCATCCTAAAACCGCTGGAGTTGACTAACCAACTCCAGTGTCAGTATCATTTTTTGAATTTAAACCGTTGTTAAGCGTTCGTCCCATTCACTTGATCACGTAACCTCGTTCGCATATTTTAACCTGAATATTCGTGAATACGCCCGTGTCCAGCGTCGTCTGAGGGTCACGGGCTCTCGCTAATAAGTTGTTGGTAGTACCAAACTGATCAAAAAGTTTGTTGATGCGACTAAGTTTTCAAATAGAGTTTTTCAGTTGAAAAACACGGTTTTATATAAATAGGCCTACTATCTTTTTCACGAATACACTTAGTTTATCAGGATGAATAACCTAGTTTTTCAATGACACAAAAAATCAAGTTTTTCTCAGAAAATCTTGCAATAGATGCTTTGTATTCGATTCGTTTGTATTTCTAAAATACACTGCGACACAGGCTATCGATTGCGGGTTTTAATCGATTCAATGACGTTATAGGTAATGAGGTAGGAAAAATAAAAATAATAATGTTGTGTTGCCCTCAAGTGCCAACAATTTCAAATCGGGTCGGTCGGTCGGAATTTTCTTTTTCTTCAAAATTTGGTTTCAATATTTTTTGGGGGGCTGAAAAATATATGGTTTATGTCAAGACAAAATTGGTATAGGCCCATATGTCAATTTAACTAATGTTTATAGTGTGATAATAGTCCAAAAGACATTTATTTTGGCTTACTTATTCATTTCAACATGTTCAAGCAAGAAATAGTAACATGAAGACACTTTTAATCAAATTTAAATCTAAAAAGAAAAAAGAAAAGAATTAAAAAAAGAAAGAAAAGAAAAGAAATGCGACCCTAGTTTTTACGATTTTAGGGTCGGTCGCTGAGGGCAACACATTTTTGTGTTGGCCTTACTGTTGCATAGATTAAAGGATTGAAAGTTTAGCAAACGTGCCGTCGACGAACCTCCCCTGTTGTGTAAGGGCTCGACCCGGACCCATTCTTTTCGAATTTGCCAACATTTGTTTTTTATCTTTATAAATTTGCTGAAAAAAGTCACAGAAATTTCCCGACAGTGGTGTACAGTGTAATTTATCGAGCTCAATTTTGTTTTTTTGTTGCGCAGCTCAGGGCCACTCCTCCCCGCTCTCAAGTTTCTGTCTCGACGGCAAACACCCCGCTCGAAAACCCCTCACTCTCCCCCACTCTCAAATTTCTGACTCAGCGGCAAACTCACCCGCTCGAAAACCCCAAAATGCCCGACCCTACCTGAGAGACTCATTTGCCAGTACCACAGGATTTTTACGTCGCCTGATGGAAAATTATCCGACTTTGATGCATTTTTCATGACCACCCATAGGCCTAAACCATCTCATTCTCTGAATACTTTCTTCCTTTGTTATCTTATGCGTGGTTAGGTTGGTTCAGTGGTCAGCCGTTATTGTAGCAGATACTTATTGGTATAGTGGATATTTCATATAGGCCCGGTTACTGGTTCACGCGTCGATTCACACCACCTGCTGGAAAACCACTGAATTTATATGTAGCGATCATTATATTGTGGTTCAGAACATTTTATATTAATGTATAACTGATGACTCGGTACAATGATCAATTTTGATGTCACATTTCCATACTGTAAATGTAAAATCGACAGAATAGGCCTACTCTATGCGAACAGGCAGGCATGTGAAACAAACATCTGCCTATTGTTGAGATTTGGTTCACGGTATAGCGCACTCTATACGAGGTATCACATGCGATTAGGGCAAGCAGTGAAGCGTAAATCATAATAAACAAATATAGACGTGTTCCAGGCCGTCGTATTAAAAGAGATCTGATTACAATATTCATTAGATGCAAATAACGCCACGCCCCTCCTCTGTCACTGTCAGACGAAGCCATCCACAATTTCAAATTCATATTTTGTTCCACGTTAAAATTAATTTCAAATAAACAATTATGAATGTTTCGTGTCATATAAGAACTAAATTCTGTCATCATCAAAGCATATCAGTGCGACTCTAAATCACAATCAGCTTTTTTACCATTGATGTACTATTTCTATGTCACAAATCATGTTTTGAGCCGATAAAAACCATCATGTCTAATATCGTCTGGTTTGCTACGAACATGATAGTGCGCCCCCTCACGAACCCTCACATGTCAATTAAGGTATAGGTAGGCGGGCTTGACCTTTACGAGTTACTTGTCTCATAGTTATATAGTCCCTGGAACAGGTAGGCTGTAAATTGCACTTTGTTTCATTTTCAATACAGGTCAGATACGTCACTGGGAAATGTAGAAGATGCACCACCACGCACAACAAGCTTGCCACTACCAGGTATGTATTTGTAGGTTGGCGCATTTTCTTTGAGAGATCAAAATTGGTTTAAATTTGGTAACAATTGATCATATACATGTAGATTAATATATTTCCTCAACCGATGTTAATGATTTTTAAGAAAGACAACTTTTAAAAAACACCCGATGGTGCATTCTGCCTATGTCTTGGCATAATACATTATTTACAACCTCTATACACCTATTCACACACCTACATATGAGATTTTATGAAGCGCTATTTCATTTTTAGGTCACGGTGCTGAAACAATGCAACGTCCATCCAGGCAGAAGCTAATTCAGCGGCAAGTTTCGATATACATGATATACGAGCAAACAATGAACAAATATTCCCTACCCCTGGTTGGCGATATAGATTAAGTATCTTGCTGAAGGACACAAGTTCGTTGGTCTTAGCGAAACTCGAACTCACTACCTTCATTTTAAGAGCCCTGTGCTTATAATACAACTCGGCCACACGAGCTCTCTTCTTCGAAATTCATTCGAGAAACAAAACATCCACTGCCTTCGCTAACGCCCTTGCTACCGCCACCACCAACCGCCACCGCCAAACTACCACCACCACTACCACCACCACCACCACCATCATTATAGCCACAGTCACATACATAGGCTAAGACCCTCGTTATACTAACCTTTTAATTATATGTCGTATTTATGTTTTAGGCCTGACGGACAACACCAACCGGGGATCTGACAATCAACAACATTCATCCTCCAAGGATGAAAAAAAGAAACCACCGAAAGATATAGCCAGGAAATCATTCAAAGATAAGAGTAAGAAGACGGACGGTGATCAAGCACCAAAAAGGCGTACTAATCGAAGCAAGAGTCTGCCCTACACTAAGAACTGGCTTGGATCGCGATCTTCAAGAAACAGTGACACCTCAACAGATACTCCCAGTGAAAAGAAATCCAAAAAGGAGAAGATTCTTCAGAATAACCCAACCGGTACTGCATTACTTAGAAACATGCGTGAAATAAACTACGAACTCCGATCCAAGTCTGACTTTAAACAGCCAGAATCAGTGAGTCCTGCAGAGGATTCAGATCCAACGCACGATGGCGCCCTGGACAAAACAGCCCCGGTTGAAGAAAGTGTAACATCGTCTTTTGTAGAAGACTCCTCCATCACCCGGACATCCGGAGCGAAAGATGCACCATTGTACTACACACTTGAACCAACATCTGCTGAGAGCGATGATCGTATTAATGACGAAGCAGCTGATGGAAACAACGAGCGACTTGAAATGCTGTCACTAATTGATGATCAGAACGGCAACGCACTACCTCATTTGGATCGAACCCTCAGCGACGCTCATCAAAATCAGCACCACAGACCTTCGTTCAAACTAGTTTCCTCTAGTAAACGAAGTAACTCTACTACTGGAAACGTCCGAAGCAACACGTGGACCGCAAGGGAATTAGAAAAACAGAAGGAGAAAGACAAGACGGGGAAAGACGGATACGAGGACGTTGAAACGACGTACTTGTTTGGTTCCGGTGACGTTCCAGCAAATCCTAAAGACATTAGGGCTGCTGAAGAAGACGGATCGTATTCTCTTCTAAACAGGTCATTGAAAGACGGACTTGAGGGACAAGGGGGTAATGGTAAGCGGGTAGAATTACCCGGATACCAGAAACTCGCGGTGGGTCAAGAAGTCTAAGGAGTCAAGCTGTTATCGTGTACAGATACCTGAAATGTCTTTATGAATGGCTGTAGGTTAAGATAAGGCGTTGCTGCAGATTCGACACGCTAGGCTCAGAAGGGATGTTTACTTTAGACACTTACGATCTGAATATTTGCATTATTCACCCTACGTGTATGAAGATTGGACAGAGGACAATGATATCCATTTGAAAAGGATCCATTTTGATAAAAGCTGATGTGTTTGATGAAGAAATATACTCTGGGGTCCTAACCCATTTTTACTCTTTACCTCAGCGTAATCGAATCTGCAGCTCCGCTTAATGATAATGTGTACATTAAATGGACGTACGACGTCTTACCCCTAAGAAACTTCACTAGGCCTGATTGTCTGATCGTGGACTTGAGAACTGATTGATGGCCTATGACGAACGGGGAATAATAACATTTTAGCGAATTGTAATTGTTCGCTTCATAACTTAATATGTTAAAACTGTGCTTAAGATCATTACTACACAGACTCAGAGGTTGGTTCAATGTAATCCCAGCATGCAGTTGAAAAGCACTGCACTAAGATATTTCAACACCTGATTTGTATTGAAATGTACAGAAATATCATGGTCCATTAGAAGAACTAATATTGGATCCTTTTCATGTCTGTATCCATATATGAATTGGGATTCTATTTCTCAATACAATGATATCAAACAAGTTGAAAAGTCTTATGATTAGTTCCTCTAATGATGTTTCTGTACATTTCAATGCAAATCAGGTATTGAACTGTCTCTATCATCACAGTGCTTTTCTACGCTGGGACTACATTGAAGCAACCTCTGACACAGACTGCAAGCTGATTGCTTCGTTTTGCATAAATTCTGAAAACGACTTACTGTCCATGTCATGATATCAGAGTTTCAATGTTTAGAATTAACATTCTAATTAGAACCATCTCCTAGATGTGTTTACGATTGAATATTCGTTTTCTTGTTGGTTAATGACATGATATTGATGATTTAGATTTTAGAAATACAGTAAATAATGATTGAGGAAATGACACATCCCTTGATAAATGTTGTTTAAATAAAAAGACAACAATGGCTCCAAGGAATCATTATAATACTTATGATTTTTAAACCAAAAAAAAAAAAATGAGTTCTTAGATATTTGGCTTTGGATGATTTTGGTGACATTTTGGAATTTTTATCCCAAAACTTATTTATTTAGGTTGACCGTAAAATGTTGGCGCCAAAAAAGTGTTTTTTGGGCAAAAATGTAAAAATCACTATTTTTAGTAAAATTTGATACCAAAAATGGATTCTCTGACTCATTTCATTAAAGAAAATGTTTACTTTTATGTACATGTACATTACATTATTGGTTTAAAAGTTACAGTGCTTGATAAATTGGCGCCAAAGAGGGTTGTATTTTCTTAGAAATAAACAATCAAGCAATTTGATTGATATGTGATACAACAGGTATACCGGAATTGAAAGGTAACTTTGTTTCAGTTTTTAAACCAGTCGTATTATTTCCCGAGTAGGTTGCATGCATACATATCGTGCGCATCCAGGGACTTAGGTGATATTTATTTCAATATCCTTTGCTATTCGAAGCCTTTTATAAATATTGATGTAATTATTGTTAGTAACAATATTGTATGATAATAATGTATATTCGGTAAATAGAGCGTATGTAAATATTTTAAAATCCCACATAAATGTACAGCGAGGAACCTGCTAAAAGATTAGCTTGTAATAGTGTATAATTTGCTAAGTAATAGCTATATTGATATAACATAAAAAGATAAAGTCGTTCTGCGATAATATATCTGTAATGTAAGGTGTTTCAAGTGAAGAATGACTTACTCTTATGGACGTTTGGGTTCAAAGAGCAAGACAAAGTATGATTTTCTTACACTTCGCTTTTCAACTCGGGGATAGTAAAGAGGTACGCGTACGCGCCGTATACAATCGGCTCCGGTTCCTAGTCCCTTTATATGCCTCTGCGGAGCCACGATCAATAATGTTCATGTGTCAGCAAACTGAGTCCCCAGACTGAAAAGTAGAATAATAATTATAATTTGAATCAAATAGACACTTAAGACCATCCGAGGATTATCTTCGTCTTGAGTATCCTATGACAAGAGTCAAAGCTGGTAACAGTACTTACTGGCTGTGCATCTAGATTATGGAATGATCTTCCTATATATATTAGACAGTCTGTTTCTGTTGTTGCCTTCAAGAAGGCACTTAAACGTAGGCTATGTATGCATTCGTCCTTCTTGGATTTTAACAGTTTCCACGCGGCAGTCGTCTGCAAATGACAGTTCCAAAATTGCACAAAATTGTTCACAATGTTAAAATTATTGATTTGCATCACCATATTATTTGGAATCACCATGACAAATTGATTCACATAAGTAGAAACATGTCTAAGTGTTGGTTCAGCAATTTTTGAAATAAGACTCTAAAAGTTGAATGTTTCTGGAAAATATCTGTTTCGTATATGGTACAACTAATAGTAGGCATAGCACACATAACATTAAAATGCTTGAGACATGTTCAAAATTGAAGTCCAATAAAAGATTGCAATGAAAGATTTATTTTCCAAAAAGAATAATGACAATCGGTCAATGCCCAAAAATAGAATTTATCAGGATTTAGAGAGCTCAATTTGTTAATAATGTAACATTCAAAACACCATTTACACATATTTCTTAACAATTGAATATCTATATACCATGTTAAATTAAAAAATATGGTAAAATTATATTGCATTAAGCTAAAATAACCTAGTGAAATTGGTCATTTTGACCAGTTTTACTGACCGCAATCAAAAAAGTGACTAAGTCCAGCTAATCAATATGCGTAAATGTTATAAATCCAGATGTGAATGGTGTACTGCAATCAAACTTGGTAAACTGGCTAACTGTATGATACCCAATCTTTTAAACTATAATTTAGTTTTATAAGCTCAATAAATATGCAAATTAGCTAATTATCTATTCAAGTCATTAATATGCAAATGAGCAATGTCCGACAATCTTTTCCCATCATATGAGTGATCGGTAATAGATAACATGTATACCCAGTTTGATGACAAATATTGATGGATTTAGAAATTAAACAAGCTTTTCATTTCTTAAATACCCATATTTATATTCTCAGTCTTTTCCTCACATTGTTCACTAAAAGGATGCAAAATCTGAGCATATCACTAAATGGATTGAAGTGTTTAGTACAATATCTCAGGTTGGGTTTATTTAAATCGGCCCAATATATTCAAGTTTAGAGCAAATGTCGAAAATTGGTAAAAATAGTCCTAACTAAAATACCTGATGATAAGTATTTATACCTGAATCAAGGTTATATAGTGTAAGGTCATGACTACCATAATGTATATGGCAAGCTCACTGCCCTATAGGTATCTGCCCAATAGACTTTTGAAAAGTGACTAATTTTCTTTAAATGGTGCTAATCATCTTTGTTGTTAGGTGGCAACTTTGGTATCAAATTGTACCGCAAAGATTCATCCAAATGTCTATCTAGTCTGTTTGGTCAAAAGATAATCGGAAATTACTCTAAAGGACCTAGACAAAGTGAACTAGAACTGAGGTGTCGTCTCAGACGACGAATATTAGTCGCGCATTGGAGTTATGCTGACCAATTCTGACGATTCTAGGTCATGTCACTAAATTACAAGGGCGTTTTAAGTGAAAATCACGTTTTGACCACTATTGACCCCTGTGTGACATTTGACATTCTGAGTAGTGGTGGCCTTGAGGGTACTTATGACTAAATATGGTCAAAATCGGCCAAATGGTTGCGGAGCTATTGGTTTCATGACAGAAGAAAGACCTTTTACCACTATATCACAACGTAGGTTTACCTAATCTGGCAATACCAGCGATGATACGAGTAATCGGCATTCAAATGCAAGCGCGTTTTAGGTGAAAGTCACATTTTGACCCCAAGTGACCTTTTCTTGACCTTTGACTCCAAACTTGTAATCAACTTTTTTTCTTGGCTTATCGATGCGCACAAAACAAAAGTAGTCTGGGCAAAATCGGAGCATGTCTTAAGTTTTACACCTGTATAGTTCAATGACCCCTAGTGACCCCGTGTGACATGTTACTTTTAGTGGAGAAACAACCTAAATGAACATGGAAAGGAGGAATCTTTTGACCAATTCTGAGTATCATCAATCAATTCCTCTCGGACTAGTAGTATTTATAGTGTATGGAGTGAAAATATACATTTTGACCCCTAGAGACCTTTTCTTGACCTTTGACCTCAAACTTGTGATTGCCTTTTTTTCTTAGCTTATCGATGCGCACAAATAAAAGTAGTCTGGTCAAAATCGGAGCATGTCTTAAGTGTTACACCTGTATAGTTCAATTACCCCTAGTGACCCCGTGTGACATGTCACTTTTAGTGGAGAAGCAACCTATATGAACATGGATGGGAGGAATCTTTTGACCAATTCTGACAATCACAGGTCATTGTGACCCCTAGTGACCCCAAATGTTTTTTGATTTTAAAAACCGAACTATTATATATGCGCACGGTCATAATGAATATGTTGACTAATTCTGGCGATCCTAGGTCATTTCGCTAAATTGCAAGGGCGTTTTTAGTGAAAATCACGTTTTGACCCCTAGTGACCCCTGTGTGACCTTTGACCCCTTATGCTTTACAACCTGAGTAGTGGTGCACATAAGCATACTTATGACCAAATATTGTCAAAATAGGCTCAATGGTTACGGAGCTATAGGCCTCATGACGGAAGAAGAAAGAAAGAAAGAAGAAACAGGACGAAAACAGTATATTAGTCGTTTTTAGACTAATATAATGATTTTCTTTTATTGAGCACTTTAGCTAAGCTTCAAACGACTTGGAGCACATTATAAGTATCCATGTACTAGAAATTCATTGCCCAAACGCACCCCGTTTACACATCCGTTATGTCCGTGACGGTGGGTGTGCAAAACGTAAGCAGCTCGACCTACATATGGCTGATTAATTACCGGATTTCTGAGTATTTTCAAACATGCACGATGAGCTTGATTGCGTGTGTTTAACTACGACAAGGAGGGTATGTGGAGTTTCTCCATTCTGCAATGAACGTTGGTACCATCTGGTGATAGGAGGTAATTTTAACAATACGGCAGAGATTTCCCAACGAATTGCGTAGGAAAAGTCAACATCGGTGATGGAATGGACGTATCCGGCCATAGCGTATTGAACGTATACATAGCGTATGACTAACGTATTGATAGCGTATCACTAACTTATAACAAACTTATGACAGCGTATCACAGCGTATGCGAGCGTATGACTAACGTATGCTTAACGTATTCGTAGCGTATGTCTGCCGTGTTCGACGTATCCTCAGCGTATCCTCGGCGTACAACAAACACGTGACTTATGCCGCTGCAGAAATTGAGTTTCGTAAACGGCGGGACAAGTGTTGCCAGTTCAAGTAAACGCAGCCTAGATGATAACTATTAAAATATCTAGAAGGATAAATCTATAGGTCCAAGATGCTTCACTTTCATCACATGACCAGTGTCTTCGGGTTTCCATTGACATTACATTGCAATGAATATGATGAAAGGCATAATGTTGTTAATAAACAAGGGTCTTTAAGAAAGTCCTGCTTCAAGGAGTACCCTTGATGTGACTTCAATTACATCTCTTGTTTTCTTAAGACCCTTATTTTCTGAATAACATGGAATAATACATATGCACGTTTTAATTGTGATTCAACTTTTAGGGTGGTGGAAGTCAGACGACCCGCAGCTGTTAATTACTTTAACACGTGCTTTGACAAGAAATCTTCTTTGACAATACGATGAACAAAACCCACAGGACGGTAGTGTCGACTGTTTGTTTACTAAACACCAACATGCTCACCGCAGCATGCGAACTAAAAGCTTCCGATTCAAAACACTAGTAGTGGGCCTACCCTAGTTCGAGGGATAATAATCAAAATTGTTAAAAGGTCAAATGCCAATTCGTAGCTCCCCACCAATACAAATGAAAATGTTTATATCCATTTGTGAGCTCCGAATGTTTCCAATACATGTTTTGTGTTAGAGCATCTTTGAATTGGCATTTGACCTTTGCTAAGTAATTGACCAGATTTCCTCGTACTATAGGATTATTAGGGCACAACTGCACAAATCATTTAAAAATAACGTACTCTTACGGCAGATACATATTATGTTATGAAATGATTGATAATTGATAGCGCCATCTTTGCTGCAACTCTACTTACCCCCACCCAAAAAAAACACCAAACACCAACACAACAACAACATCAATACCCACAAAAATCATCGTGGTTATCACGTGATACGTAGAGTTGAAAAATAATTTACACTGTTTTAACTAAATGCACTATGGGATTGTGTTACCAGCCTAAAATCAAAGAGGTCGCAAACTTGCTTACAATTGTATATTAGCCTACTAGCTATAACAAGCTAAAAGTGACATCTCTGAATGTATAAACAAAGTGTGCAAAGGAGAAATTGTTGGGCACACTGGTAAAATGATTTTACAACAAGTTTTGCTATCATTATCAAACTGAACTCAATTTAAATCACTTATTTATCGAGCAATAATATGATTGTTTACGCATTTTAATTGTTTAGATACAAAGTTAAATAAATCAAGAGTTAAATGATAGATAAATAGATAAAAATAAAACTATAAATGCATGGGCGGTCTTTTTAATTTATAAAAATTAATGATGTTACATTAATCCACCATCAAGTTTAAAAGATAGAAAAATAAAAGGATAACAAGCAATTTACGGGAATCGAACCCGCGATTGCCAACGACATGGCCAACGTATGCACGCCACAGAGACCGATGAGTATAATTGTGATAGTTTTATTATTTAGCCATATTCATTTATTTATAACGAACGGATTTTGATTGTGCCATTTTTGCCAAATTTGTGTGTTTCTCTCGCACAAAATGTGTTTGTAATGTGATTATACTCCTTATTTTTGAAAGAACGGAAAAAAAACGTTGATATTTTCGAACACAAAAAATGGCGTCATTTATACGGTCCACAATCAGTGTGCGACTGAACCATTAAGCTAAGCTTAGCTTCATGTCGTGACGTGACGTGTTGCATTATTCATGTTACGATCTGTTATACACAGCGAACATGCACCGGGGTCATGGGTTAATGCACTGTGTAATTCTACATTCCCGGAAAACACTCTGTTCAAAGGCACAAAAAGTGGACTTGTTTTAAGCATTTTTTTTTGCAATTCTGAGGTGTGTGGATCGTGTTTCTTTATCAAATTGGTCAGAAATCCATCCATTTTAGAACATCTGAAATTTAAAGTGGACCCATACACCTGGGAAAGTATGATGCCAAGGGGATATATTTTGCACGTAAATCCAATACGAAAGTTCAGAAAATTGACCAAAATATGACGTCATGACCATTGCTTCGGGACAAAATGGCGCGGTACCCCACCCCTCCCTATTCGAACGGCCTTACTTACAGTTTATTTATTATAGTGCCCTCTTTTATCAGTCATTTTAGCTTTTGAAAATAGATACACTGTACGATTTAAGGGCGTACTGAAATGTTTTTTCCAAAACACAACACAAAACACTGAATATAAAACATAAGAAATAGATCGAATATAATATAAAACATAAGAAATATAAATTTATTTGGGTGCTTTGCTTCCGAACACAACACAAAACTCTACAAATAATAGAAAGACTGAAATCGATGGGGGCGACATTCTGTTTTGTTTGGTGTTGAAACACACCCCAACACAACAGATAATTCCGTCATTATTATCGTACACTACATGATGGGGCAGCCCGAATGATGATAATATATAGAGAAGTGGTAGTCTATATCTTGCTCATAAGAATTTGGTACTGAATAAGTCAGAGCTAATCAGTGCGAAAGTTTGATAGTTTTGAACTTATCCGGCGACGAACTCGTATTATGAATACTCGTCGAAACTCCTTTGTATTATGAATACTCGTCGTAAAATCCTCACAGTCATACTTCGATGACTGAATAAAATAATGCCATATTATTTAAAAAAAACCATAATTTGGACTTTATTTGGTTGAATTTAAGTAAGTACTAGCAATACTAAAATGCACCTATCTATAAATTCTTAACAGTCAACCTATGACGAATTGACGAATAGGATGTCACGAAGAAAACCAATGCTCTTTTTTTTAACTCGCTCCAAAATATCATTATAATAATTGCATAGACTTGGCTACAAATGTAGTGTTTGGCAATCAGCGTTGCGTTTCCATAGAGATATTTGGCCTGGTAAATATTTAAGACAAAGAGTCGTATTGGTATTAATGAAGAATATATCGAATTGAACTATGAAATAATAAATGATTATTTTATTCAGAACCACTTTGGCGTAGGTCACTTGAACTATAATACGAATGCTATTAAAGCCTGTGGCCATAAATTATGTATTCAACGCAATTTCCCTCACAAAATCGTCAAGGCTAAAGAAGAGTGTTGCTTAGAAACTATAAACCTTAAAGTACATCATTCTTAGTTAGTGGAAAGAGTTTTAATTATGTGAAGGGGATATCAATTCACAAGTTATCTACCATATTTCAATTTTATTATCATTCGAGAAATGAAATAAAAAGCAATTTGTGAACTCATTTTCAAACGTATGTAGCAGAAGACATTTCGCAAGGACACTTGGGAGATACACATGACCCTATGCGTGTTCGCCATTCAACCACACTCTCAGAACAAAGGTTAAAATCTGTAACCATGTTGGTTAAAATTTTACCAACGGGAGGTTACCAGGTGAACCACACTCATGCTTGCTAAAACCCGTAACCAACAGCTGTTGGTTAAACTTTAACCTGTGGTTGGTTACACATTTTAAGTTTTAGTAGGCCGTAAGTCTACTATTATTATATTGACCAGAGGCATCGTAGGTTCATCACTATTTTTCAACATTTTCAACATTCATCATATTTTGGTTCACATAGTATCTATATAACAAGCAATTATCATGTAGCAATTGATGAAATGGCTGAGGCACCTTTTATATTCAATAAAACATGACTTGAAATTTGTTTGCCCTTATACACGCTACAGTGAAAATACGATGTAGGAAGTCTATGGTAGGCTCCGTACCAACATTTTTTACCCACCCTCTGTTGGTTAAAACATATTAACCAACAAATGATTAAAAATTGTAAACAACCACAGGATAAAGTTTAACCAACAGCTGTTGGTTACGGTTTTAACCAACCAATTGTGTGGTTCACCTGGTAACCTCCCGTTGGTTAAGACTTTAACCAAATTTTAAGTTGGTTAAAGTCTTAAAATCTTAAAAAAGATTTTAACCTTTGTTCTGAGAGTGCAGCATGTCAGCGCAAGGTCAACAGGACTACATCGCTGTCATCGCACTATCATCGCGTTGTCATCATAGTGTGGGTTGTACACTAGACTAATTCAAGCTGTACTACTGTATGTTTAAATTAATAAAAAAAGGCCAAATAAAAATAAAAACTAGTTTCTCGTCCTAACTTTTGAATAAAAGGAGGACGAGGGCACTTTTTTTTAGTAAACAATGATCCATTACAGGCGTGGTATTGCATGATTGATTGCGAACTTGAAGAGGACGAGGCTTTTGTAAAATGTTTCATGATTCTGGGGGTTGGTTAAGAAAAAAAGAAGAACATTATAGAATTCCTGAAAAATGATGCGTGAGGGGACGAGAAACTGCTTTATTTTTTTACTTGGCCTTAATCCTCAGCGTTAAAAGAACCAGTATGCTTGGGCCTAGATTTCAGATTTGAACACACTTAGATCAAAGAGAACTTGAGCCGAACTCGAGTATTTCGCTGGACTCGGGAGTCGGACTCGATCGACTCAGTAGGCCTATTGTTCTATCTAAGTCTACGTACATGACAAACTCACAAATAAGCTTATTACACAAATGTGGCAATGTCTGAATTACGATTACAATTGTATTAATTCAATGGGGTATTTTAAGATAGATTTGGTAAGAAAAATGTTACTCGTTTTCCAAGATGAATTCCCACCTTATTTCACTAAGTCTCACTAAACATGCTAAATGCTCACTTCCCTGTTCGTCGAAAGTTTACAGCTTACTTGCTTAATTGCTTAATTCGGGTCGTGTCCCCGATCTACGATGTTTCTCCACACTCTTCTGTCGTTCATTGCTGTCTTTATGTCACTCGTCTCCAGTCCAGTATCTTGCTTGAGTAGATCGATAAATGTCAGGGCAGGTCGTCCCGGCTTTCTTTTGCCATGTTTGGGGATCCAGTGCACCAGTTTGGATACTGGCTCTTCACTTCTGTAACAGTGTCCAGCAAACCTTGTTCTTCTCTTCCGGATCTTCTGGCTTATTTTGGGGAGGTCACCATACAGTTGGGTGTTTGGCATATGTTGTTTCCAGTTGACATTGAGTACGACGTCTATTAGTCTGATTTACAATTTATTCGTTCACAATCCGGGAGTAGTTGATGTTAAGTAAATCTAGCAATCCCTTTTTTTAGCTATCTTAACACTTTCCACGCGGCGATTAGTTTTACCATACAAAATTGATTTTTCGGAAACCTTTCACAACTTTCAAAATCTATCTGAAGAATTATTGAACCAATAGGCATGCTTGTACTGATTTGAATACATTTCTCATGGTAATTCCAAATATGGTGATGAAATTTAATAATTCTGATAATTTTAAATAACAGTTTGTAGACCGTACTGCTGCGTGGAAAGTGTTAAACATGTGCTAAAAGTTATTAAAAATAACTCTTTGCTGAACACCTAACACTTTCCATGCCGCAATCGCCTGCAGACGACAGTTCCAAAATGTCACAGAATATTTCGAAAATGTTATCATTATTGAATGCCATCACCAAATTTGTAATCATCGTGCGAAATACATTAAAAAAATGTACAAACATGCCCAGTATTGGCTCAGTAAATTCTTGCGACTTTAAATTGGAAAGGTTTCTGTGTGGTAAAACTAATGCTAATACTATAGCCGCGTGGAAAGTGTTTACCGAGGAATTCTTCCTTGTCGTTCAGGGCCGTTTATCATATAATTTAATAAACGGATTATGGATGAGCTTATATTCAGGAATTCTACAATTTTTGCATATTAAATTTTTAATTCAAATTACTAGTATAAGGGGAGAGCGGGCGGGGACGCCCACTGGACAAGTTCTCCCACCACGTGATTCTCATCATTGCGGATACTGGTTGAATGTGGTGAACATGCATAGATAAAGCAGTATATTGCAAGCCTCCCATCGGTAATGTGGCAGATTACCGTATAAAATACAAAAAACCCCACTAGTTTTACATTACAAACATGACAAAGTCAAGTTTCTTCCATTTTTGATATTGATTTTTTAAAAGTTATTCGTAGAGAATAATTTAATGTGAATCCTTCTCATGTGATTGGTTAAGGATCTGATGCAGTTATAAACCCGTCATGGTATGTGGGACATGCGTGGTACCGGGTCAATGCACTTATTGTGCTATGGGGCAACTTGACATGCTTCCAATAGCCGACAAGTTTTGCGATATGTGATCTTTGAAGTGGCATCTGATGTTGGTTACATTTGACTAGATCCGGGGGTCTATATTCCCTCGGACTAGGAAATGCTAGGGCACATAGGTCCAGAGCCTGTCACCTATGATTTCAAGCCATAAAGTACAGAAGGTTTGATCTCCTAAAGTTACTTAGGTCATCTAAGACATTGACAAAAGTTGGTCAGAATGAGAATTTATTATTATAAGGTATCAATTTAAAGGACAGGAAAGCACTCGGGTCAAATCCAACACCGGCTGGAACCATTCGTGCGCACCCTATAATAGTTTAGGCCTGTTTTGGGCGGTACCTGAAGTAACTAAAGACCACTTCTTAAATCGAGGGCGCTGTTTTTTGCAAGACTCAATCGATTCTAATCGTCCCCTGAACACGGCCTATAGCAAGGATTTCCTTCTTTAATATAAAACTGTCCAGCCAGTCAGCTAGATTGACTAGATGACTTAAAATTCGTTTGCCATACAGGAATTCACCGATTTTTTCTATCGGGAAACCAGATGCACATGAACAACGATATCATAACATAGTTCTCTTTATCTAATGACCAGTACAAACAAGAATAATAATGGCACTTTCAACCATCCAAAGATGTCAATTTGTTAGCAGAATTATGTTATGAAGTATTCTACATGACGTGAGCAAACCAATTTTGTATGACCAAAATGATAAACCTAGCCATTACGACGAATGAGAGTATGGTATTCCAAGCAAAGAAGTTCCACATAATCATAATTATACTTTTGTATGTTATTGGTGTAGTAAAATACACCTTTTTTCGATATATCTATATACTAATTTTCGGTCCCTCGCCTGATTAGATAGTTCAATAATAATTTTACACTCGCGTCCCTCTTCAACTGAAAAAGCGTGGTAATTGCGCCTCTAATACACGAGCTAATTAGATAGTTCAATGCCAGTATTTTCCCGTTTTCAGACATGCGCAGAAAGGATCACAGATGATAATCCGAAATGTTGAATTTCTTTTACTCGGGTAGCTACTGTTCGGTCAAAAATTGTGGTTTCCGGAGTGAGTGATGACATATGGTCTTCACCCAAAATATTTTCATCAGGGATATAGCTACATTTCTGTATGTGCGGCCGTTTGTTTTTCTTAAAGATCGCACGAGTAACAAGCATTTATACGGGACTATCGTCCGACAAATAAAAATATTTTAAGACATTTTCTAAATGTAAACAAAAACTCTTACACAGATCTTAAAGTGACACTTTCACATTAGTAACATAGATGAACGCGGAGTTTGCTAACGTAGAAGAAACTGGCGGTACCATACCAACCGTTTCTGCGCGACCGCGTTTAACATGGCGCACGCGATTCGGCGCACACGTAATGACGCAGACAAAGTGTGTACGCGTTTGTGGTGCAAACTGTACATTGTAAACGGGGCATGCCGCGAGTGAAAGCAGGCAGTCCGTACGGTTGCTCCGCGGTGCATACCGTACAGTACAATAAAATGTAACGAGAGCAAGACACAAACAAAACATTAAATCATAAAGCCAAGACATTTATTTTAATAAAGAAACTGGGAGCAAGGCGCAAACCGTATCCAGGATAACATGTATTAAAGTGACTGAAGTGGCTGAAGGAAAATACATTTGATGGAGTCACTCATGCAGTTGTATGGCTGGTCATGAAGCTATGGGCTGGTGGATCAGGGTCGACCACCCCCCCCCCCACCCCCCCCCCCCCCCCCCACACACACACCCCTTTTATTTTCTTTGTGCGACTTACTACAGCGGTGCGGCTTACTGTATTATATATACGATGAGGTCTGAATCTTAATCTGAGGTGCTGCTTAATCGCCGTGCGGCCTATAGCACGTAAATTACGGGATTTTCCGACAAATAAAAATACATGGATTTATTAAGGGCACATGGTATATATGGATTATTAAGGGCACTGTGATGTGGTACCAATGTCAGTATTAAGGGCACCTAGGATACATACTCTTGCTGTTTTACAATACCCTCATCTTTATACGTTTTGATGTGACTAACCACCCGCTATTATTATAGCTTCGGCACCTATACCTGCGCTTTCCATTATAAACTGGATATAATACGGGCACATTGGTATGGATATAATGCCGGCAAATGCGGTACCTGGGTTATTAAGGCCATCTGAGGGCCTAGGCCTATCATGGGCAACCGGTGTATTAAGAACACGTGGAGTACTTGGATTAGGAACATGGGTATCTGTATTATTTAAGAGCACATTGGACCTAGGCACATGGTGTATTAAGGGTACCACGTCACATTATATCAAGGGCACTTTAGATACCTGAATAAGGACATACTCTTGATATATATATAAACATTTATAACGCTTTGATATTACCCACCTCTGCCTATTGTGATATGACTATTACTGCCCGCTATCTTCGGCACCCGCGATTAATTCAAGTTACTTGAATGATAAAGTAAGGGCACATGGGTATCTCGATATAACGGCACACTGCAGTACCTGGATTATGTGGTATACAGTGCCATTAAGGGCACCTGTGGTAACTGGATTAGGGGTAGGGCTTAGGCCTATGGGGTCCCTGGATATAATGGGACAACGGGTACCTGCATTTCAGGTCACATGGGAGGCCTACATAGGTATCTGGAAAGACAAGGTAGGCCTACCTACTAAGGCATATGTATACCTGGATTATCAAAAGCACCTGCGATATTCGGATTATTTAGGGCCCGTCTGGATTATGTATACACATGTTTTAACTAACACTTTATTCAAACATAAACTATGTCACCGGACCACATGGACGTGCCCGGAAAGGAACAATCTTGACAAAGATGGAACGCCAAGAAGAAACCCGTATAGGAATCAAATTGATTATATAATTATCAATAACCCTTTCCGCAGATTTGTTCAAAATTCCAGATCATATGGCGGAACAGAAACATCTACAGATCACAAACTCGTCATGGCTGAGTTGAATTTTGAATTTCACAAAATCAATAAAAAGCCTTCAAAGAAGACACTTGCCGTCGACAAACTTAAAGAACCAGAATTCAGACAACTGTATCAAGGGAAAGTAACCACCAAACTTAAAGAAATAAGTAAAGATGACGAAGAAGAATCTCCTCAAGACAAGTGGAACAAGATTAAGAAATCATGCCTAGAAGCTGCCGAAGAAGCGGTAGGGTACAAAAACAACAACAAACGAATAGACGATCCACGAATAAAGAACATGTCTGAAAAGCAACAAAAACTAAGACTTGAAATCAACGCATCTGACAACAAGGAACAAAGAAGAAAACTGAAGAAAGAAAGAAACAAGACACTAAAACAAATCCACAAACTCGTTAAGGAAAATGAAACAAGCAAAATTAATGAGAAACTGGAAGAGCTTGAAAACTGCAAAAATGACTCAACCAAAATGTTCAAAGCAATCAAAGCTCTAAAAATCATAGAGCCCAAGAAAAATCTCATAGTGCACAATGAACTAAATGAAACTGCAACCAGTGAAGAAGACAAAGTCAAATTAATAACGGAATTCTTCAAAACACTCTTTGTATCAGACAAAGCTGAAAACATACCAGACTTAGAACCAAAAGAAATGACAACACCATTTACGGCGGAAGAAGTCAAAGGAGCAATCAGCACGCTGAAAAACAACAAAAGTCCAGGATGTGACGAAATTAATAGTGAACTTCTTAAATATGGACCAGCGGAAATAAACGAAATTATAGCTGAACTGCTTAATGACATCGCCAGCACAGGACAATTTCCTTCAGAAATGAAAGATGGCATATTAGTACCACTTCCCAAACCGGGCAAAAAACAAGGTCCGCCATCAAATCTACGACCAATTATCTTACTCTCTGTACTAAGGAAAATATTAGCAATGTGTCTACTAAAAAGAATTGATGACCGACTGAATGAAAACATTCCGCTTACACAAGCAGCCTACCGTGCTGGAAGTTCAACCACAGAAAATGTGTTCACATTCAAGACTCTAGCTGAAAAAGCAATCACTTCTTCGAGCTACGAAACTCACATAATCATGCTTGACATGAGCAAAGCATTTGATAGCGTCATCCACAAGACGCTATATGAAGATCTCCAGAGCATTCTCAACACAGATGAGCTGCATCTGACAACAATTCTCCTGAAAGATGTAAGACTGAAAGTCAGATGCGGAAAAACTACCGGAGACTATTTCACAACTAATATAGGGGTCCCTCAGGGGGATTGCCTCAGCCCGATCCTCTTCACTCTATACTTGGCCAAAGCCCTGGAGCAAGAAAACACGTAGACCTAGATCATACATACGCCAAACCTAATATATCGGAAGCCGAAGATCTCCTGCCACCTCATCTAAAAGATCATACCTACTGCAGGAAGACTGATCCGTATTTCCTCATAGACCAGCAATACGCAGATGATATCAGTTGGGTCGCTAACAGCAATCATAAAATTGAACAAATCAAAGCGGAAATACCAGACAAGCTCAGCAAACGCAATCTCAAAATTAACCAAACCAAAACAGAAGAATACACAATAAAAAGAAACGGAAACGAGTCATGGAAGAAATGCAAGTATCTCGGCAGCTTATTGGACACAAATGAAGATATTTGCAGAAGGAAACAATTGGCTATGATGGCATACAATAAACTGAAATTTATCATGAATTCAAGAACACATCAACGAACTTAAACTAAGAACGTTTAACGCATTCATAACCAGCATCTTCCTTTATAATTGTGAACTATGGACAATGGACAAGAAAGCTGAACACAAAATCGACGTGTTCCAGAGATCGTTATTACGTAGAATGATGAAATTAAGCTGGCAAGACAAAGTAACTAATGAGGAGTTATATCAACGAACGAGTCAAACCAGATGGAGCAACTTAATAAGAACTAGGCGTATGACCTGGTTTGGTCATCTCCTAAGACTCCCAGAGAAAACCCCAGCTAAGATGTCCCTAGCAGAAATAGGAAGAAGTGTTAAAAGACCACAAGGTAGACCAAAACAGACGTGGATAAGAATGATCCAAAAACAATTGCAAGAACTAAATATTGACTATACAAACGCAGAAAATCTAGCAGAACTGGCCAGTGACAGATATACCTGGCATTTACTAACTGATAAGTGAGGGCGCCATGTCAACAAAGACGAAATGCGTAACTGATGATGATGATGATGTAGGACATGTTCTTGATATTGTATCAAATTTTCTTACGCTTTGTTTACTTACCTCCCCGTGAAATCTTCTAGCGGGTCCGCGCGAAGCGCGGATGCCCGCTAGTATTTATAATTGTTCGTGATATTTGAGCCCAATAAAGTAGTAAGGGAACAGTTCCATTTATACGCGATAAATTTATCGCGACTGTATCGGGGCCTGATATGTTTTGGACCCGATGTTTTTCAAGTTGATACGCGATAAAATAGACATCAGGCCCCGATAATATAGCCATCGGGGCCCGATACGAGGCCTCTGCCATACCCTGGGGTATGTTTAGCAAATAGAGCGGGACATTGTTTAGCAAATACACGAGGATAATACAATTTACGTTAAACATCCATAATCAATAACATTATCTCTAAAAAAATGAAATGCTGAATTTGTACCTTACAACTAGAATAAATAACCCGAAGCTCTATTTACATACCGACCACTTATATTTAAACAAGCGGTAATACGCTACTCGATAAATATAATCCTTTGCTCTCGCAACTGTACGCGATAAAAATCTCATCGGGGCCTGATAAAAAACTCATCGGGGCCCGGAACATTCTCGCAATTTGTATCGCGTACAAATGGAACTGCTCCCTAAATAACCCGAGAAATAAACATCTGAAATCGGACAACTTGGGTAGCGCTCGCATATAGAAGTCTTGACAGGGTATACCCATACAAGTACCTGTACCTCTTCTGCCCGGGGGTTACTCGGATCCAAAACCCCTACCCATTTGTTAGGGTGATTTTGAAAAAAGGTACCCATTTCTAAGGAGTATTGTTTCAATATGGACTCAATTTTAGCATAGGCCTATTATCGGGAAACCAGACAACAAATTTTCGCGAAAATAGACCCATATGTAAAAGGTGACCCCATAGGGATTTCCAGCACAAACTATATCATACCCCATGTTTAGGGATTTTTTTGCAAAAAAAGCGATCCATCAGAGCGGCACATCCCCGTATACCGTGTTAGGTGAGTATCCCCCCCCCCCCCCCCCCCCCCCACGGCTTTTTCTTCTGGGGGGGGGGGGCAATATGTGACACTCATGATTACTTTTATACATTATAGTTTTATTTTCATTTCTGTTTCTTTCAAGGGCTTATCTTCAATCCAATAGATGCCTTGCCATTCACGTCTTGCTTGATCGCCATCCTGATAGTACATCCCATTTAGATTACATCTCATCCCCGAATCAATCCACCATCCTGTATGAAAGAATTGAGCCACGTTCGCCGCATTGGCATGGTCGTGGTCATTATCATATGTGCTGAATGGTACGGATGATGAACTTCCAAAACAATCACCTTTAGCAAAGAGAAGTCCAATATACACCTTTAATCATTTAGAAATAGGCCAACTCCACAAGCTTTTCCACCACTCTTGCCGTCATCAAAATTGGGATAGACTATTATAGCATAGGCCAGTGGTTCTCAACCTTTTTGGCCCACGACCCCTTTTGACATTCTTGGTCAGTACCGTGACCCCCCCCCCCCCCCCCCCCCCCCCCCCCCCGGTTATGATGCGAGCGTAGCGAGCATGACATTTAGCATATTCGAACGTTTCTTTTGAGTTAAGCCTTTTAGAGCGAAATATCAAAATGGTTCCCCCCAAAGCTATATTTATGACCCCTTCATGACCCCCTGGAAAACCCCAAACGACCCCACGACCCCCTAGGTTGAGAACTCCTGGATAGGCCAACGAAGATTTGTGCAGTCCAGCATGCTTCACTTTTATCACATGGCCACTGGTTTCTGTCACCAGTGTCTACTGGTTCCCGTTAACATTACATTGCTATGAAAGGCATACATGCTGTTAAACGAGGCTCTTTAAAAAATTCCGGCTGCATGTAGGGAAAGTGATAGGACTTCAATTCAGTCCTCTCTTGGTTCTCTTTAGACCTTTTAGTTTTTGAATATTATGTATACAAGTTTTAGTTGGGATTTAATTTCTTTTTAAGTTATGCCTGTTTGTACCATGTATAAAAGGATGGAAGTCAGACGACCTGCAGCTGTTAATTAGATACACATGTGTTTGCACTTGTTTTTGTGGGATTTTTTTTTTGGGGGGGGGGGGTAACCCTGTTGGCACTGTAGTGGTAGTGCTATTAAAGCATGCTGGACTGCACACGAAATCTCCTTTGAGCATATATAGACAATTCGTTTTGCTTAATTCTTGAATTGTATACGATCAACCTCTAGTATCACTATAATATTAAATGGACATTAAGTATAGTGTTACACTCTCAGAACAGGTATTAGATAACCATGGGTTAAAAGAATGTTGGTTAAAAAGTATACAACATTGGTTAAAAATGAAGCGTTGGTTAAAAATTACTTTTAATACTGCGTTGGTTAAAGAGTAAAAATATAATTAATTTTTAGTTTATTCAACGTTGGTTAAGGCATCATAATTTTAACCAACAATAGGTCATAACAAGATTCCCGCCAAAGAATTTCATTGGCGAGGAAAATATTTTGCGCATATTATTTAGACCACGTCAGAAATTGTATATGAAATCAATCATGTTATTTCCCCCCACCTGGTATTTACATTGGCGCTCTTCAATTGGCATCATGTTGCCAACTAATATTGGACCAATATTGGTTTTACATTGGCGCTCTTCAATTGGCATTATGTTGGCAACCAATTTTGTTCCAATAATGGGCACATTATACCAGGGGCGGGAAATAACACGATTGATTTCATATACAAATTCTGACGTGGTCTAAAAATTGCGGCAGCTGTTTCAAGTTATCGCTTCCCGGCCTCGTAGCATGGATCTTGTGCCTTGTCCAGTCCCTTGTTGGTCCTGGCCACGGTTGGCGCCAATATTGAAAGCCAATATCGGGCCAATGAAACATCAATATTGTAATGTTGTATGGGTTAAAGTTTAGCAAAAAAAATAAAAGTTTAACCAACATTTTTTAACCAACTACTGTTGGTTAAAACATATTAACCAACAAATGATTAAAAATTGTAACCAACCACAGGTTAAAGTTTAACCAACCACTGTTGGTCAAAACATATTAACCAACAAATGATTAAAATTTGTAACCAACCACAGGTCAAAGTTTAACCAACAGCTGTTGGTTACAGTTTTAACCAACCAATTGTGTGGTTCACCTGGTAACCTCCCGTTGGTTAACATTTTAACCAACATGGTTAAAGATTTTAACCTTTGTTCTGAGAGTGTAATGATTTTTGGTTTAATTTATTTACTTCAGAAATCAGAATTCAAGATGAACATTCAAAATTACCATTATTGTTGTTTCTATTCACAAAATCACAGCAACACTTGATTAAAACATACCATCGCTAGTTATTGAACCTTTTCTTAAAAACTTCCTCTATGTAAGGATGGTTCGCGTATTCAAGCGTGCTGCAGATGAACACTGTTTGACGTAAAATGCTGGTTACGGCTCAACCAGCATTTTTGAATCGACGTTTTGTTGTACAAAGAGGGCTGATTGTTCTAAATCCTATAGGTGTAAGTTCATACATGTAATACAAATGTAAACATACAAATCCCAGTTTATCAAAATTGAGGGCGCAGCCACCAACACATCTCTTAATGCCCCTTTAAAATCATAGTGACTGGGTTTTTCCTCTATTCGTGAACACAAATTCAAATTTTCTATTTTACATACCTGCAGTTCCACTGGTAGACCCATTACACGCACGACGACTCAAATCACCTCTAACTCGAAATAATTCGTAGTCCTGGAAGAGATTGGTTACATCAAATCTAACCAAACTCACACGCAAATTCCAATAATATCCACCTTGAAATAAAGAACAAACAGACTCACTGTATAGTCAGTAGAGCTACCCATTTTATACTCCGTGAGTGCGTTTCTAAATCTTCAACTAATAATCTCACCAGACATTTGAATGAATCCCGGGGATGAATCGTGTTGGTCTTGGTACACTCTGGTATGGAACGCCGTTTGTAAACATTTGAACAATCATAACTTGTGTGTGTATATGTAACATTTGTGTGTATATTATTGGTGAACAATCATAATTTGTGTGTGTATATGTAACATTTGTGTGTATATTATTGGTGAACAATCATAATTTGTGTGTGTATATGTAACATTTGTGTGTATATTATTGGTTGTGCACACACAAATTATGATTGTTCAAAGATTTACAAACGGCGTACCATAATAAGGCCTAAAAAAAAAAGGTTTGTTTGCCCAAACAAGAGTTGAAAAAAGTGGGTCGGTAGGTCGATTACCTTTTTTTTTCTTTTTTTTTTTGGCTATGGACACTTTTAGAGAAGAAAAAGACTATACAAGTTGATGTTAGTACACTTGAATGTTCTTTAAAACCCTAACCTTCCTACACTCCGATTCACTAAAGCAAAAAACAATGTCCACGCGCATTCTATAGCATATGATTCGATGACGTCATCAACCAAGCTGATATGTGTGTACAAAATCACTGCCCAGGTGAGCATTACCAGGTTAGCCGAGTGATTAGGGACGCGGCGCGGTGATCAGAGGTTCTGGGGGTCAATTCCAAGGGGTTTCACAGCGATTATTTGGTTTAAAATCATACTTTGTCCCCTTCCCCCAGTTTCCACACCGTACGAACATAGCCTGGCTGGTTAGGGCTAATACATGTATTTTGTTTTTAATAGGGCAGCTGGCAGCCTGTAGTACAAACCTTCAGATAGTGGTAGGATCTTGGATTTGCATCTCCTTAGTGTTTTAAAGGGTGGATATGTGGGAATAAGTAAATAACAGGGCAGTGTAGTTGATTAGTTTGGCAAATTAAGATGAAAATATTATTTAATACATATATTTTTCAACATAAAACATTATTTAAAAAAAAATTAAATCTCAAAAAAAAAAAAAAAAAAAAAGGCATGGGGTTTTGAGATTTTATGGGTCGGTCGTGTTTGGGCAAACAAACCTTCTTTTTTTTTAGGCCTAAGCATACGTACACATGAGAATACACTCGCCCCCGCACACACAAAAGTTGGTACACATTACGAAAGATGAGTGCACACAAAAGTTGATTGTTCAAATATTTACAAACGGCGTTCCATGGTACGCCGTTTGTAAATCTTTGAACAATCATAATTTGTGTGTGCACAACCAATAATATACACACAAATGTTACATATACACACACAAATTATGATTGTTCACCAATAATATACACACAAATGTTACATATACACACACAAGTTATGATTGTTCAAATGTTTACAAACGGCGTTCCATACTCTGGTACTAAATTTACCACTAAATAACAAAGATAAGATATGATTTGCCCCATATTTGTGTGAAAAACTTGATGTTTCAAAATGCGCATTTTCAACATACTACGCGGATAAAACAAATGCTGTGTGTGGCACTGTTGCTTGGCCTGGGGTGACCCAGACGATGCCGGACACGGGCGTATTCATGGCCGTTCTTGTCCACCATCGCCATCACCATCACCATCGCGGGATGACCGCTCTGTGGATACCAATCACAACAATGCGTTCCATTCATATCCTTCCCCCATGCATTACAGTTACGCGCTTATAAATGGATGCTCAGTGTTCAATACGTCCTTGGTAACCTTGAATTGGTCCTTTCTCCCGCGTACACGTAGTACTGTGTTGAAAATGCGAATATGGAATCGGTGTTTAGACCTGGAAAACAGGTGTAACCATGCACCGATTCACTAACCGATTCACTAACGGCTCGCTTATAAAGGGATGCTCAGTGTTCAATACGTAACCTTGAATTGGTCCTTTCTCCCGTGTACACGTAGAGCGTGTTTCTGCTGGGGAAGAAACCGCTAATAAACGCTAAGTTTGCCCAGTAGAAACAGGCAGAACCCGGCAATAATCGGTATTTTTGGTAATCCCAAAAACCTTCACAAAACAGGTTTGGAACCGGCAATAATCGGCAATAAACCCAATAGAAACAGAAAGGCGATTCTTAGCGGTTTGCGCCGTGAACCGTGTCACGCTGGGTTATACACATTATTGTGAAGCAATCTGTTTCAGGTGCTGTGGCATTGTTTGGTATCAGTGGTATAACAAAAGGTCAAATGTCGTGGCCCATCGACTAGGATCGATAAACTTAGCGGTAACTTTTCGCGAATAGAAACAGGGGGGATTAAAAACTGACCGATTGAAACTTAGCGTTTATTTAGCGTTTAGTTTTTGCTGTGCCCCAGCAGAAACACGCTCGTAGTGTGTTGAAAATGCAAATATGGAGTCGGTGTTTAGACCTGGAAACCAGGTCGAACCATGCACCGATTCACTCACGGCCCGCGTTGCCCATCGCGTGATGCGATGAGGTGCGTGATTTACCTTATGGCGCGGCGTGATAATCGTACGACGCACTGCAGTTTGAATTGGATCAATTATTTGGGTTTTTGTTGTTGTTGATGGGCATAAATATGCGCATGTGTAGTATTCATGGAATGGCACGAGAAGCCGCAAACCTACTTGTGCCGTTATCTTTCCCCTTCCCCAGGCACCATTTTAAAGATTGCGGTCATATAGACGGATTTGGCGGCCAGCGTGAAACAAAATGATTCCCAAATATTTTCACACTTCAATGGATCTACGGCACATAATCTCCTGGCCCCAGTTCAACATACGTGGGCGCACTTCGATCAGGCTGCGCACGCATGCTTGAAAACTCACAAAAAACACCTGATTGGTCGAATTTAAACTGAAGCCCTTTTAACGATCATCACGCTGCGCCATAACCACCAACGCAGTAGTCCCGCTGCGCAGTAGGGCGTGATGGTGCGTGAATAAGCTCATGTTTATTCACGAGTTTGTTTAGTTCTCACGTTTGAGCACCAAAACTGAAAAAACATGATAAACATGATAAACATGATAAACATGATAAACATGATAAACATGATAAACATGATAAACATGATAAACATGATAAACTGAAATTTATCATGAATTCAAGAACAACATCAACGAACTTAAAACTAAGAACGTTTAACTCATTCATAACCAGCATCTTCCTTTATAATTGTGAACTATGGACAATGGACAAGAAAGCTGAACACAAAATCGACGTGTTCCAGAGATCGTTATTACGTAGAATGATGAAATTAAGCTGCACTCTTAGAAGGTCAGGATCATATATGAGACGAAAAGGATCAATTTTGATCCAGAAGCGGTATCACATATGAGCTTACCCTTTCCGGATCAAAGTGATCCGACAAGCAGGATCAAAAAGTTTGATCCGAAATGGGATCAAATATTTCTGTCAAATGATACTGAAACGGATCAAAATAATGATCCTGCTTGTCGGATCATTTTTATCCGGAAAGGGTAAGCTCATATGTGATACCGCTTCTGGATCAAAATTTATCCTTTTCGTCTCATATTTGATCCTGACCTTCTAAGAGACCCACTGCAGACTATATATCGAGTGCAGTAAGCTTACTACATCGTTTAGGCGTAGTACATCGCAGTGATCGTGACATTTTGTGAGGAGCATTTTGACCGAAAATCGTACTGATGGCACTGGTCAGGTACAAGAAATTTGTTCACAAGAATAGAGCATGTTCAAACATAAAAAATAAAACTACTTTACCGACAAAATCATGTAACATTTTACAGATTAGACTGGATAACTTACCGCGGTATTTCACCCTTGTTTCAATGGCGACCGAATTCAAAAGATCGTCTGCTTGTCGTCTATCGGTTTGCGAAAGAGTGACGTCAGTCACCTATTGACCAATGAACTTTTTCATCGAATTGATCCGGAAATCAGATCAAAGTTGATCAAGGTGAATTTGATCCGTTTGTTGATATCTATCTGGAAACGGATCAAAACGATCCGAAAACGGATCAAAACGATCCGAAAATGATCCTTAAAGGATCAAAACAAAGTGAGCCGGAAATCTACTCATGTATTTGATCCTGACCTTCTAAGAGTGTGGCAAGACAAAGTAACTAATGAGGAGTTATATCAACGAACGAGTCAAACCAGATGGAGCAACTTAATAAGAACTAGGCGTATGACCTGGTTTGGTCATCTCCTAAGACTCCCAGAGAAAACCCCAGCAAAGATGTCCCTAGCAGAAATAGGAAGAAGTGTTAAAAGACCACAAGGTAGACCAAAACAGACGTGGATAAGAATGATCCAAAAACAATTGCAAGAACTAAATATTGACTATACAAACGCAGAAAATCTAGCAGAACTGGCCAGTGACAGATATACCTGGCATTTACTAACTGATAAGTGAGGGCGCTATGTCAACAAAGACGAAATGCGTAACTGATGATGATGATGTTTGAGCACCAGCCAATCAGGGCCATGAGGTCGAGATTACGTAGTGCGCACCACGGATGACCGTTGTACCGTTTTGAAATGAGGTTGAGCTCGCGTAAAGTACGCGAGCTCAACCTCATGTGACGTGCGTCCATTGAATTCAAATCGTCTGTATTGCGTACTTTGGAGGCGAATACCAGATCAGTGTTCATTACTACATATAGTGAGCACTTTCGTCTCCGACATTGAGTGATATGGTAATTGGTTTCGTTGGACAAGTTTTGTTTGGTAGTTTTTGTTTTCTATAGTCAACCTACGTTTGTGAAATCTGATGTTGTCATTTCCCCAGTAAAACTCTCCGCAGAGGTTTCCAAACCCATTCAGGTACTTTAACCAGGGCTGATAGAAGTCCTGGCTACCATCGATACGTCTTTGTATTGTCTGTAACATTAGAACGCAATAATTACGCAATCAGGATTATTGTCATCAAAAAGTTGAAAAACCTTATTTCGGTTCTTTCGGGAACCTCTAGGCTTCGCGTGAAATTATGAAAAGGGTTCTTTGATATGTAGGAATTTGTTTATGTTTGCACACTTTCCAATTCATAATGGACAACAATTACCTGTTTGAAACTCATTATCTCCCGAAAAAATTGGTGTTCTTTTTTTAAACAAAAAAAATCTGAATGTTTGTGTTTTTCAATTAAAACGACCTTCACAATCGATGCCAGCCAGCTAGTAAAGGGAGAACATTTGGCGGTGTCTTAACGGATCCTGATAAACGCTGCGTAAGTTATAGGTAATGTCGACGGTGTACGGTGGAAATCTGCGGTGGCGTGTTGGGGGGGGGGGGGGGGGGGTAGGTTTCGGGGAACACTGGCGGTGAACGGATGCGCATCTCTGGCCGTAGAAGAAATAACGTTTACTTGGTATCAGGTATGGATAAAGATTGTCGATGGACAGTTACATACGCACGTCGGACTTAGAGGCAATGTTGGCGGGGGTAGAGGAGGTGGGGGTAGGATGATCACCACCATATTCCACATGACGTGTCTTCATCAGTGGATTTAGATGCCGGTTCTGACCAGCAAAAGCAATGTAAAATAAAAGCATTGAATTACACGAAACATTTAACGCAATCAGCGCCCGCGACTTAACTGCGATGAGCTTGTAATCATGGTAATAATGGTGAAACACCAGTAGGCCTACTCGCTATTAAATTCTGCTTGCAACTCAATATCACACTTACCCCACCCCAACACCACCCCCATCCCACCCAACCCCCACCTACCCACCCCCACCCAACCCGACATTTAACTCAATCAACGCCCGCGACTTAACTGCGATCATGGTAATAACTGGTCAAATATCAGTAGTCCTACTCAATTTCGTGAGTTTTTTGTTCGCTGGCTTAGGAGATAATATTACACTGACGACAACATAAACCCTAGCGTGTAAGTCTTGTTTGCTCTAGCGTATCGATTTCGCAACTCTGCCTTAAACGCTTAGCATACTGCACTACGCTCTCACACATGCGTAGTAGTTTCGCCACAACAAAATGACGCAGCCTGATTAAAAAACGGTGGTCAACGCTTGAGCTTATCGGCCGAGCGTTGTGGAGTATGATGAGCTCTTTATAATAATATTATAAAGAGCTCATCATACTCCACTTCATATTATGAGTTATAATTTGTCGTCAGTTAGACTAAAAAGTAATACTGTGTCAAAGCCAAAAAACCACGTATTACGTTATAATAAATCAAAGAACCTCTTTCGTCATTTTACACGAAGCCTAAAGGTTCTTCAAAGAACCGAAGTAAGGTTCCTCAAATGTGATACCATACAGACTTGGTTAAACAAAGAACCCTTGTTGGTTCTTCGAAAGTGCAAGAACCATCTTAGGTATGTTTAGGACTTCAGGTGAAAGGTACGTCATAAAACCTTCAAAAAGGCAGGGCAGAGAAAAACAATTCATTCGCGGAACTTTTTTGTTGTTGATAAGTGATACATTTTCTGCGAGAGTGTTCCTTTAACAGCTTGCACTGAAACCTAAATTGGTCAGCCTGACCAACTTAAAGCTAGTCCAGATGGTGCTCATTTTGATAAGCTTTAGCCTAGTCCAGCATTGCTGGACTAGCTTTACGTTAGTCGCTCGACTAGTTTGATGCTAGTCCGTCCTAAGTTGGACTAGTTTAGGCTAGTCGCTGGACTAGTTTAGGCTAGTCGCTCGACTAGCTTTAAGTTAGTCCAGATGGTGTCATTTTGACTAACGTAAGGTTAGTCCGGCTTTGCTCGACTAACGTAAGGTTAGTCCAGCTCAAACCATATAGTAGATCCCGCCTGACTCAAATTATTCACGTTGCGTAGCTTGGTTTCGCCACGGGTGATTGCTCTGCTGTCTGTTCAATAGCACTCGTATTGACCATGTTGTTGGCGGGGCTGCTGGCTACAGTGTTAGCTGTAGTGGACTGGTCAGCCATGGCTGACCGGTTAGCGTTCGAGATGCCCGCGCTACCGTCGTTCTTTATAGTTAGTTTTTTCCTACTCCGAGTCTAATAGTCTACAGATGCTGGCAAACACTATGATGTACACAATATGGCCACACAATGAAATAACTACGGCAAATTACGTCTGGCTTGTCTCGCAAAACCGGACCGGCGATGACGTACGTCTTATCTGCATGCCGCCATTGATATTTTATCTCAGTGCCTTGACTAACCTAAAGCTAGTCCAGCCAGTTTGACTAACCAAAAGCTAGTCAAGCCAGCTTGTCTAATTAGCTAGTCCAGCCACAGACTAGTCCAGCAGAACAAATCAAGCCAAATCAAATCAAGCTACTGAGCCGGACTAACCTTAAGCTAGACAAGTCGGCCATAACCTATCTAGCAGGCTTGACTAACCTGATTGACTAGTTTAAGCTAGTCCAGCGGCTTGACTAACCTGCTCGACTAGTTTAAAGTCAGTCCAGCCTTTGTCTGACTAGTTTAAGTTTACAGTGTGACATGTGCCTTTTGGGCGTCTAATTTGTTACGAAATGCCCAGTCTATTGAGATCATCCGTCTGAAGAACATCTAGGTATATATGACAGCCACAACTCACCATTTATTCAAAGATTTTCTGATTTATTAGACAACCCCACAACAATTGGGAGATTTCTCCTTAGTCAAACAAGATAAGCTATTATGTCTCTCTGTTGGGAGTCTAACATCTCTCTGATTGAATCATCAAGGCTAAACAAATATAGCTTTGACTCCATCGCAGACTGCAGGACTGTTGAAATAAACTGCATAGGTACATGTAATTTACAAAGACTACAAACATGGCGGCCCCCACTTATGTCTAGAAAGACCAAAATGTGTAAGTTTTTGCAATAACATGCTATAAGGGTGGCTTCGCCCCACCCCCCCCCCCAAAAAAAAAAATCTCTA